>BLBF01000025.1:19305011-19315121 GCA_015471245.1 Laticauda colubrina
TAACATTGTTTTTTTATCTTCTCCCAATTTAACCACAAAGACTCCCGTATATAATGTCTTCTGAAATACCCCTGTGTTTTAGTTCCCTTGTACCATAAAAAAGCATGCCAGCCCAACAGTAAATCATGTCCTTCTAATGTCAACAATCTATGTTTTCTTAATGTTATCCATTCTTTGACCCACATCAAACTTGCAGCTTGATAATACAATTCCCAATTAGGCAGGCCAAAACCTCCTCTATTTCTAGCATCTTGCAAAAGTTTTAACTTTATTCTCGCTTTTTTACCTTGCCATATAAACTTCAACATAGTTTTATTTAAATCTTCAAAATAGTCTTTTCCAAGTCTAATTGGTATTGTTTGAAAGAGAAATAAAATTCTAGGTAAAATATTCATCTTAATTGTTGAAATTCTCCCTATTAATGACAATTGTAAATTTTCCCATTTCTTCAAATCTGTAATTATCTGTTGTTTAAGTTTAATATAATTATTCTCTTTTAATGTGCTACATCTTGCTGTCAAATATATCCCCAGATACTTAACCTTGTTTGTAATTTGAATTTTCAAAAGATCTGTCAGTTCTTCTCTTTGTCTCAATAACATGTTTTTTGTCAAAATCTTTGTTTTATCTTTATTTATTTTCAAGCCAGCCATCTCACCATATGTCTCTACCTTTTCCAATAACTTTGGAGCGGTTTCTAACGGGTCTTCCAGAATAAAAGCTAAATCGTCAGCAAAAGCTTGTAGTTTAAATTCTTCCTTTTTAATTTTCATTCCTTTTATATTTTTGTCATCTCTAATATTTCTATTCAGCACTTCCAAAGTTAATACGAATAACAAAGGAGATAGGGGACATCCTTGTCTTGTACCTCTTCTTATATTAATAAGATCTGTAAATTCTCCCTCCATCATTACCTTTGCTGTCTGTTTATTATATATGGCTTCTATTGCTTGAATAAATTTTCTGGCAAAGCCCATCTGTTCCAATAATAATAACATAAATCTCCAGTTCACGTTGTCAAATGCTTTTTGAGCATCTAGGAATATCAAAGCCATTTGTTTTTCAGGATGAGCCTCATAATATTCCAAGGTATCCAAAATTACTCTCATGTTGTCTCTAATTTGTCTCTTTGGTAGAAATCCATTTTGATCTGGATGGATAAAATTATTTAAATATTTTTTCAGTCTTTCTGCTAAGATTGAAGCAAAGATTTTATAATCTGCATTCAATAAGGAAATAGGTCTATAGTTCTTAATTTGCAACGGGTCAGCCTCTTCCTTTAAAATAAGTGTAATATAAGCCTCTGACCATGTTTTGGGTGTCATCTTTTTTAACATAACTTCATTCATAATTTCTAACAATGGAGTGTTCAATGATTCTTGAAATTTTTTATAGAATTCTGCCGGAAGCCCATCTGGACCTGGTGCTTTCCCATTATTTTGTCTTTTAAATGCTTCATTTAGTTCCATCATTGTTATATTGCTTTCTAACATTTCTTCAGTCTCTTTAGGTATCTTCGGTAAGTTAACATTCTGTAAATACTGTTTAATTTTTTTCTCATCAATATTCTCTTGATTATATAGTTGTCCATAATAATCTCGAATAATTTCCTTTTTCTCCTTATTAACACAACAAACTTGACCTTGATCATCTATTAGTTTCAGTATTTTTCTTGATTCCTTCTCCTTTCTCAGTTTATATGCTAGCCATCTACCTGGTTTATTTGCATCTTCAAAATAATTCTGTTTAGAATTTCTAATTTTCTGTGCCAGTTCTTCTTTCTCTATTAATTCCATTTTATGCTTAATTACATCCAGTTTCAATTTAATATCTTTTTTCTGTGGTATTTTCTGTAATTCTTTTTCAAGTCTTATATATTCATCTTCCAAGGCCTTAGAGGTTTGTCTTTTCCTAATATTCTTTTTTCTTGTATAGTCTATTATCAAACCTCTTACATATGCCTTCATTGTATCCCAAACATTCTGTATTGAGGTATCTTCTTTTTTATTTTCTTTAAAAAAAAAGACCAATTCCTTCTCCATCCATTGTATAAAATCTTTCTCCTTTAAAATGGTATTGTTTAATGTCCATCTCGATCTTTTTCTTTGTCCCTTCCATTTAATTGTCATTGGACTATGATCTGCCCAAGTACTTATTTCAATATTTGTTTCTTGAATAGTAGATATTAATTCTGTTGAGATCCAAATCATATCTAACCTGGACGATGATAAATGTCTATTAGAGTAAAAAGTATATTGTTTAGTTTTAACATTTCTTTCTCTCCAAATATCTTTTAAGGTTAATTCATCTGTCATTTTAAAAAAAGATTTAGGGAGAATCTTTCTATTTTGTTTTGTTGTTGTTGTTATATAGTCCAATTTATTGTCCACAATTCCATTAAAGTCTCCCATCATGATTATGTTAACATAGTCCAGTCTAATTATTTCCATATGTAGTTTTTTATAAAACTCTTCTTGTTTATCATTCGGAGCATAAATTGCAATCAAGAGTATTTTTTTATTATTATCCATTATTTCCACCATTAATACTCTTCCATCTTCATCCGTGTAGATCAGTTTTGCTAGAATATCTTCTTTAATGTAGAGAACCACTCCTCTTTTCTTACATTGAATCAAAGAAGTAAATATTTTCCCTAATTTTGGCTGTACTAACAAATGCTCATGTTGCTTTTTAATATGAACTTCTTGTAAGCAAATTATATCAAATTTTAATTTCTCTAATTTGTGAAAAGTTTTCCTTCTTTTAACAGCTGAGTTAAGTCCATTTATATTCATTGTAATCAATTTTTTTTCTTCCATGATTATGCTTTATATTTAGGTCTAACAGCTCTCGTAGCTCTCACTTCATGTTGTTCTTTACTGTCTACCTGTCCACCTGCAACTCCTTTCTCTTTTTCAATCTCCAGTTGTTCCTCCAGAAGCTCAATTAATGAGATCTCTTTCTCTGCCACCTCTTTTTTTCTTCCAAAAAATTCTGCATAAAAAAGTTCTGCTTTTTCAATCGAGTCAATTCTATGTCTCTGCTCTTGCCACGTAAAAATTAGTCCTTCTGGTATCAGCCATCTGTAGTTCACTTCATTTTCCAGTAGCATTTTGGTCAAAAATCGATATTCTCTTCTCATCTCTCTCACTCTTCTAGGTATTTGTTTTAAAACTACAATCTCTTTGTTTTTATATTTCAATGCTTTTTCTCTTGCCACTTGTAATATTTGTGTTCTGATGGATTTTTTAGTAAATCTAATATGTACTTCCTTTGGTAGTTTATTTCTCATCGCATATCTTGTATAAACTCGGTATATCTCATCTACTCCGTCCATCATTTTTTCCTCAGTAATTTCCAGAAGATCTGCCAATATTTCTATCATTATCACAGCCAAGTTTTCTCCTTTTTCCTCTTCTATATTTTGAAATCTAAGATAAAATTCTGATCTTTCCATCTCCCACCTCAACATCCCATTTTTTTCTTGTTCTATCACTGTTAATCTAGTGTCAATATTTCCAATCTTCTCATCTCTTTGTTTTCCTTCTTCCTCAATTTTTTGGAATCTCTCCTCATACTTTCCCATCATTTGTTTAAAATTTTCATCAGATTTCTCTATTTTTTTGTCCATGGTATCTATTTTTATCTTAATATCTTGAATTCCTTGCATAATCATCTGTAAATTTATTTTTTCTTGTTCCTTATCTTGCTTCAACATTGTCTGAATTGAAAGTTGTCCTTCAAGTGGTGGGGAAGCAGAGGTAGAAGCAAAGACGCCGAATGGTTTTGGCTTCCTGCTCATTTTAATATTTCCAAGTCTTCAAGCTCTCTTTGACTTTAAATCCAACTGGTATAGTAACCAAATATAGTCCAAAAAATCAAAAAGAAAAAGAAAAAAATCCAATAGTAAAAAGCCCAAAACCAAAAAAGAAAAAAGGAAAAAGGAAAAAGAAAGGTCTTCAGGTTCTTCTAGACCCTAATCCAAATTAAAATAGATGGAAGAAGCAAAGAAAGAGAAGAAAAAAGAAAAAACTCTGAGGCTTTCCCTTTAAAATAAAAAGCAAGGATGCTCGAGTTAAAATTAACCAAAAAGGCTGGCGAGTAGGAGTTTCAAAAGTATATATATATATGCACTGTACACTGCACTTTATTTCTTTATCCAAGGCTCTTATGACTGTCTTCTCCAGCAGCTTCAAAGCCAAACCTCAAATGTTGAAATATTGATAAGAGTCCAAGAGAGCACCTGTAATAATATTTTACTGTATTCTCCCTCTATCTTATCACATTAAAATGTCCTTGAAAAGAAGTGCTTTTCTCCCCAATTCAAATAAAATATTTTCAAGCCTCTAGTTGGCAGTGTTACAGCATCTCTAAATACTCTTTCCCCCCCCAGCCAAAAGAAAAAATGTTTATAAAGAACTCAAACAAAAAAAAAAGATAGTCAAAGGGAGCCTCTATCCTAAAAAGAAAGTTAAAAAGATAAAAAATAAAAATCAAGTGAAAAATAAAAATATATATAAGAGAAAATTCAATCCGGTTACCTACAAAGTCACCTTAAAGTCCTCAAAGAAAATAAGAAAAAAAAAAAATCCAAGTCTCAATTTGACATCACTTAAACGCCGCTCAACCCAGGTTCAGTCAAAAGAAAAATAAAGTCACAGATTTCTTCTTTGTTCAGGATGTCCTTTCAAGTCTTAATCAATTTATAATGCAAAAGAATTTCTCACCCAACCGATACACGCTCATTTAAATCCCTTTCTTTCCGGAGTTGTCCCGACTTCAGCAGCTTTAGAGGCTGCCTTTCTGCTTCCAGCAAAAGGGCTTCTCCCAGATCAAACCAGAGATTTTGCGATGTCTCTGGGATCCTGGGACTGTGCCCTTCACAATCCCCGTCTCTACGGGACGGTTTAGGTCCGTTAGAACCGACCAGAGGCAAAAATATCAGCTGAGATCTCAGAGCCCCGAGATCGCAGCTGTAACACCGAGACGTAGCTCCACCTTCCACCCCTTGGAGAGCTTTTGAGGAACCTGATACATTTCTATACATACAACATGCTGTACAAGTATAAACATATTTTACAAACTATTGCTAATATGTCTGCTCAAAGCATGCAATTGAATAGAATTCTTTATTGGCCAAGTGTAATTGGACACACAAGGAACTTGTCTTGGTGCATATGCTCTCAGTGTACATAAAAGAAAACATACATTCATCAAGAATCAAGAGGTACAACACCTAATAATAATGATAGGGTACAATAAGCAATCAAATCATACATAAGGCCCGGGCCCACTGGCTGATGGACGCAAAACATATGCATAAAGGACACAACAGACAAGCAAAATTTCGAGGGTGGCTCCATCCATTGTCATCCACTCCAAAAATTGGCGAAAATTTGCATAAACAGAAAAGAATGGATGTGGGTAGTATGTAGCAGGGATGTTAAATGGATGTTCATCAGAAGCCTAGCGGATGAAAGTGGATGGAAGCGGATGACACCTCCGAAGGGGTTCCGGGGGGAGAATTTCGAAGCGGACGCATAGCGGAAGTGGCAGATGCATAGCGGATGAAGCAGATCCATCACGGATGCCTATAGGAAACAAAGGGGATGCCGCGCGGATGTGTATCGGATGCAAAGCGTTCACTGCGCATGCGGGGGGTATGAATTGCGTGCGCTCTGCGAATATAAAAGGATGCAGCACGCACGCAGAATAGTCTATTCTGACTCAGAATAGTCTCAGAGACTGAGTTGTTTACTTGTTTAATAAAGTTTATCTTTGCTTAAGACACTTAATAAAGTTTACTTGGTTCATTTTGTTTACTTAATAAAGTGTTGGTAAAAACTTTGAAAAAATGGTTAAGCCTTTGCATGCTTGTGGGATAGATAAGGATAGTTGTGGGATAGATAAACCTCCAGTGCAACCATAGTGGGACTGTATGGTCCACCATCTCAACTGCAACACATCTGCTCCTGGTGTTGTTGCTGCTGGTGCTTCTCCTGCTGGTGCTGCTGCTTCTCCTGCTGCTGCTGCTGCTTGTCCTGCTGCTGCTGCTGTGGTGGACCAGCCCCAAGGCCCTCAAAGCCCTGCTGCTGAAGGCCTTGAAGCCACTGCCAGAGGGAGGAAAAGGCAAGGCAAGGAGAAGGGAGAGAGGAAACAGTACTCCATTTCCGAAGACTATGAGGAGGAGGTGCTGGAATGGCTGAGGGAGAACGAGTACCTGAGGAGGAAGGGCCACAGGCACTATCGCGACACCAAGAGAAAGCAGGCAGCTTGGAGAGAGAAGGCGGAGAGCCTGGGCTACACTTCAGATGTCCTCCTGGGGTCGTGGAAGCACATGCATACCTGGTATGGGAAGCTGCACCTGAAGAAATCCGGGCAGGCCGCTGTCAAGCTCACTGACCGGGAGACCTATGTCATGGCCAGGTGCAGGTTCCTGGAGGGTGAGATCCGCCACCGAGGAGCAGCCCCTCTGTCAACCCTCTCCCTCAGACAGCCCACAGAGAGCCACTCCTCTTCCAGCCAGGAGACAGCTACCATGTCCAGGCAGGTGTCTTTGGAGGGCCCCATGACAGAGACACCCCCGACAGCTGCATTCCCCTTGCGGGAGGATGTGGAGGATCCCCTGTCTCAGATGGAGCAAGAAGAAGCAGCCACCAGAGACCAACCCACACCCACAACCAGATCCACCTCCACAGAAAGCAGGCAGAGAGGCAGACCGGAGGGACAGAGCCACACTGTCCTCTTGGAGATCAGGGACATTATCAAAGCCAGCACAGGTCTTCTCTCCCAGCTGGTCCACTTCGACATACCATCCTCGAACCGCAAGCCCTTCATCATGTACGTGAGCCAGACCCTCATGGACATGCCCGAGGCCCAGTACCAGGTGATGAAGGAGAGGTTCACAGCTCTTCTGCACCACCCTCCAGGCCCAGCTGAATCTGCTCCAACCCACTCAAGTTCTGCTCCTCCACCCCAGGTGATGTCACAGCCCTTCCATGGATTTCAACAGCTCCTCACCTACCAAGCCTACCACTACCAGGACTTCCCACAGCAGAGGCAGCCCTTCTCAGTCCAGGCCCAGGTTCATCACACGCCACAGACGCCACAGACGCCTCACCTGACCCAGCTGCAGACCAGACAGCCCCACTACACTCCTCTTTCCTCCACCCCACAGCCAAGCCCTTCATCAGAACATCTGTCATCAATCTTGGGCCTCACATCCCAGGTACTTGATGAAGGGCCTCTCAACCTCACGGGACTGAGTTAGCTCTCTGAGAGCTTCCTGCACACACCATCTCCTGTTGTACTCTCGGGGCCATGCACCGCAATGGCGCCTCAGACCAGCACTCCAGCAACAGCCACCTCCACAGTCCCTGGCCCCTTTACATCTGAGACCATGGACATGCTCCAGAGTGACTGAGAACATTGCCAGAGACTGAGTTGTTACCTGTTGACTTTATCTTTGCTTGGGACACTTTTCTTGATTCGTTTTGCTTTTTAAATAAAGTCCTACACTTGGGGCACGCCTCAGAGTGACTGAGAAGAGTGCCGGAGACTGAGTTGTTATCTGTTCACTTTATCTTTGCTTAAGACACTTTACTTGGGTCATTTTGCTTTTTAATAAAGTCATACAGTTTGTTATTAATAAAGGTTATCTTTGCTTCACACACTTCGTTCATTTTTTTTACTTAATGAAGTGTTGGTGAAAACTTTGAAAAAAGGGTTAAGCCTTTGCATGCTTGTGGGATGGGTAAGGATAGCTGTGGGATGGATAGCTGTGGGATGGGTAAGGATAGTTGTGGGATGGGTAAGGATAGTTGTGGGAAAGATAAACCTCCAGTGCAAGCATAATGGGACTGTACGGTCCACCCTCCCAGCTGCCACACATATGGCCCTTTTTTATCAATAACAATTTATTCATTGATCAACACATTTCAAAATAAACAAAGCTCTTTATTAATGCCCTACTCATTGTAGGGCCACTCAACATACATGGCACAATCTCATCAGTGTTATGAGACAGGCTCAAGGAAGCATCCATTAACCATCTATCATCCTGTCTTGCCACTCCACTGCTCCAGCTGGGGAGTTGCACCAGTGTTTCAGTAGGTTTTGCTGCTTCTTCCCTTCACATGAAGCTCTGTTGGGGCCTTGCACATCCACAGTGTCTATCAGGTTTTGTCCTTGCCTCCATTCACCAGGCTCCATGTCCCCATTGCCTTGTTGATGGTCCACAAGCCTGTTCTGCAACACTGGGTAGCAGGTGCGCATGAGATTGTGCAGGATGCAACAAGCTTCCACAATGTTCCTCACGGTCTCTGGCCAATGCTGCATGGTGGTGAGAAGTACCTGGAACTTGTTGGCCAGGATGCCAAAGGCATTCTCCACCACCCATCTTGCCCTGGACAGCCTGTGGTTGAAGATCCTCTCTTCACGGGTGAGGAGTCTGGAAGTGTAGGGCTTCATGAGGTAGGTTCTGAGGGAGAAGGCATCATCCCCCACGATGAAGTAGGGCACATCTTGTGTGTCATTGGGCAGGGGGTCTGGATCTGGGAAGCCCATGATGAGGTTGCGTTCCAGCCCCTCCTTGAGGTGACTGACGTTGTATACCTGGGCATCTGAAGCTGACCCGTTGCCTGAAGCATCGATGTACATGAACTTGTAGTCAGCATTGACCATGGCGAAGAGGATGATGCTGAAGAAGTCCTTGTAGTTGTGATAAGTGGACCCTGAGTTGGCTGGAGCTTTGCAGGCCACGTGCTTCCCATCTATGGCTCCAAGGGTGTGGAGGAAATTCCACTTCTGATACCACTGCTCTGCAACTTTCTTCCAGCCTTCTTCAGTGGAGGGGCACTGGAGGAGCTCCTCCAGGTATTCTTCGATGATGGCCTGCACCACTTCTCTGACCACAATGCTGATGGTGTTGTGTGGCACCCTCCAGGCGTACTGCATGTTCCTGTACGTGGTCCCTGAGGCCAGGTGGTGCAGAGTCAGTGCCACTTTTAGCCCAGGGTCCAGGCTGGGCCGGAAGTTGGAGTTTGCCTTGGTCAACCTGGATCTCAGCCACTCCACAACTTCGTCAAACATAGCTGGCGGCATCCTCATGAAGTTCTGGAATGCACGAGGGTCGTCATTCCTCAGCTCCACCATCAGCTTGTTATACAGTCCGTACTCGGCTCTTCTCGCGATCCATCTTCGGACCCACACACTTCTTGGACACCTCCTTTTCTTTGCATAGAACAGGTGAAAGAGCCTGTAGAGGGCTTCGCACTGTTGTAGAACAATGGTGGCTACCAAAAGGAGTGTGCGACGATCCATGGTGGAGAAGACTGGATGCTGTGGAAAAGCAAGAGCAAGATGAAGGCTGAAGAGGTCTGCACAGCAGGGCTGCTGGACTGAAAGTGAGATCCAGGTGATTTCTCCCCCTTTTTATAGGAAATATTATTTTTCAGTTAGGTGTCCTTCTGCATCTTCTAGACATCCTGCAAACATCCTAAATATCCGAGATACGTCCCCTATACGAACGTTTTTTCTGTTTTAATGCTTTATATGCGAGCTGTATCCACTTTCATCCTTTCTACGTCTGTGCTACTAACGCCGCGTGTCCATTCCGCATCTGTTTTGCTTCGTCCCTGTGTCTGTTTTCCGCTGGAGCGGATGTGAGTTGCACGGATGCACAGCGGATGCCTAGCAGATATAGCGGACATGTAACGGATGATGATGGATGTATAATGGATGTTCCCCGTATGCGTAGCGGATGTAGAATGGACGCGTTGGATACTTTATCTGCTCAAAAAGTTTTGTGCAGCTCAAAACTTTTTGAGCGGATGAAATGTCAGTAGACGGATGCTGGACGGATAGAGAGTATGAAAAACGGACGCAGTGAGTACAGAACGGATGCATCGTGTTAACCAATGGATGGCAAGTGTTTCTCTCCATTTTACATCCTCTTTCCATCCATTGGTGCTGTGTGACATGGGCTTAAGAGAACCAAGCATCATCTGAGGATTGAAGTTTGCAGTCTGTACTACCTATGAATGATCCAATGGGTTATTTTCTTTTTCTTTCTTTCTTTCTTTCTTTCTTTCTTTCTTTCTTTCTTTCTTT
>BLBF01000025.1:19325121-19355086 GCA_015471245.1 Laticauda colubrina
TTTCTTTCTTTCTTTCTTTCTTTCTTTCTTTCTTTCTTTCTTTCTTTCTTTCTTTCTCTCTCTCTCTCTCTCTCTCTCTCTCTCTCTCTCTCTCTTTCGTCTTTTTCCCTCATTCATCTTCTTGTTTTCTCTCTCCAATTTTGTTGCACTGTCTTTTTCACTGCCCCTTGCTGGACTACCTTTTGTGATTATCCATCATCTCTTTGGCTGTCTTTATCACTTGTCTGATATTGTTTTTATCACTTGTACCTTCTCTCTCTCTCTGTTGTCCATTCCATCACCTGCACCATTGCTCTATCTTGCTCTATAGCCCAGTCCATCACTTGCTACACCACTTCCTCCATTATTCTCTCATGCTCCACTGCCTACTCCATCAACCACTGCATCACCTGTTCCATCATTTCACTCTGCTTCATTGCCTGCTCTATTGCCAGCCCCACTTACTTCCATTCACTATGGAATATCGTCTGTCTCTCCCCCTTATTTATACACTGTGCATCTAGTAAGGCTACCAAGCTATAGGCTGGGAATGAAAGGCCCATCCTGAAGTCACATGATTAAATAAAGGCCAGCAAGGTAGGTACCTTCCATACATAGTTAGGAAATGTAGTTATATCTAAGTTTTCGTGGGTACTTACATGTGTGCTGTTCAGCTTCCTTCAGGTATTATCCCATGTCATTGTAGTGCTTTTAAAGTTGTAGCAACGTTTCAGCAGAATCTCATCTGCCATCATCAGGCTTCTGTACTGAGTTCGTCTGTGGGTCACAATGCTGATGGTGTTGTGTGGCACCCTCCAGGCATACTACATGTTTCTGTATGCGGTTCCAGAGGCCAGATGGTGCAGAGTCAGTGCCACCTTCAGTCCAGGGTCCAGGCTGGGCCGGAAGTTGGTGTTTGCCTTGGTCAACCTGGGTCTCAGACGCTCCACAACTTCGTCAAACATGGCTGGTGGCATCCTCATGAAGTGCTGGAATGCACAAGGGTCTTCATTCCTCAGCTCCACCATCAGCTTGTCATAGAATCCAAACTCCAGTCTTCTCCCGATCCATCTTCGGACCCAGACAGCTCTTGGACGTCTCCTTGTTCTCCTTGCGTAGAAAAGGTGAAACAGTCTGAAGAGGGCTTGGTTCTGGTGTTGAATGATGGTGGCTACCAAAAGGAATGTGCGATGATCCATGGTGGACATCAATGGATGAGGTGGAAGAGCAGGAGCAAGGCTGAAGAGGTCTGCACACCACGGCTGCTGAACTGATAGTGAGATCCAGGTGATTTCCTCCCCCTTTTTACAGGAAATATTGGTTTTCCGCTAGGTGTCCTTCCTCAAACTCTAGGCATATTCCAGACATCCTAATATCCGAGATACATCCCATATACAAACGTTTTGTCCGTTTTAATGCTTTATATCCGAGCTGTATCCACTTTCATCCTTCCTATGTCCGTGCTACTAACGCTTTGTGGACGTTTTGCATACCTTTCGCTTCCTTCCTCTTTCCGCTTTCCGCTGGATTGGATGTGAGTTGCGCGGATGCCCAGAGGATGCCGAGAGGATACAGCGTACGTGTAACGGATGACAATGGACAAAGAACGTTTGTTGCCCATATATGTCGCGGATGTAGATCGTACGCGGCGGAAAGTTCATCCGCTCAAAAAGTTTTGTGCAGCTCAAAACTTTTTGAGCGGATGAAATAGCAGTAGACGGATGTTTGACGGATAGAGCGTATGAAAGACGTATGCAGTGAGTACACAACAGATGCATCGCGTTTTCCAACGGATGGCAAGCATTTTTCTCCATTTTACATCCTCTTTGCATCCGTTGGTGCAGTGTGACATGGACTTTACTAAGTGGGATATTTGTCAAATGAATTTTGCTCCATTATGACCTTTCTTGCAATGACCATGGGGATGCTGCAAGTCACTAAATATGAAAAATGATAATAAGTGATGTTATTCAGTGCTGTTGTAACTTTTTCAGTGCCGTTGTAAGTCATGAAACAAACTGTTTTAAGTCAAGGACTGCCTGTATAGTTATTTTGACCAAAGAAGTCTACTAGTTGACCCTGATGAGACCATACAGTACAGATACTGGGGGCAGACTTGTATAACCCATTCAGAAGAATATGGAGATAGAAGGCATCACCTCTTCAAACGTTATTAACCCAGAATTGAACTTTTTTTTTTTCTTCAGGATGTGTTTTGGCTTATTGATTTGATGGGCTCTTTATATTATTCAGGCTCTTGGTTTTAGTATCATTGGTACCAGAGACTCATCTTCCTTCCCTAGGGCGCACTGGACAAAACGTCTGCATGACTTTTAGCTCCTTTTATAAAATCCTCGCAGAGACCGCCTCTGCTTTCAAGTATTAAAGAACAAGACGAAACTGGGGATTCCGCCTCCTTTCCCCACAAACGCTCTTCCGCCGTGGGGCCGTTAGAATGTTTAAAAAAAAAAAAAAAAAGACATCTGCGCCTGCGCACTGGGCGGCAGTCAGCACGTGATCTCGGGCGCGTGGTGCCTCTGAAAAGTTGGCCTTGAAGTTCTGCCGACTCACGCCTCCCTAACGCCCTTGTTTACCTCACGCGAGCCCAGAAGCCCTCCTCCAGCCAGGCGACGCTCGCGGGCAGGAGGGGCGGGGTCAGGCGCTTCTATGTAACGCGGCCGTCGACCGCCGCCTGGCGTTTCCTGGGCGGTTTGAAAGGGAAGAGGAGCGGGCCAGCCATGTGTTCCCCGCTGCTCATCCCTGGCAGCCCCTTTACCTTTCGAGTCTCCTTCGTCGAAGTCCACCCCAACGTGCCGCTAGTGAGGCTATGGGGGCTGCCCGGCGAACGCAGAGAGGAATATTTGCGGCTGATGAAGGACCTCCAAGTCAAAGTGGGGCCCCGCTTGGCGAACGCTCCCGGGGACCGCGGGGGCCGAGGCGACGGCGACAACGAGGGCGAAGCCCTGGCTCTGGGTGACCTGTGCCTGGTAGAGCTGGGCGGGCAGTGGCATCGCTGCCGTATCGTCAGCTGCCGGCCCAAGCCGGGGCAAAACTACCGCGTCTTTCTGCTGGACGAGGGCCGCACGGTGAGCGCCAGCTCCTACTACTTGGCGCGGGGCCGCAGCGAACTCTTCCACTTGCCGTCCGAAGTCATGGGATGCATCGTTGCAGATTTGCTCCCTCCTGGCCACTCCGGGCCATCCTTGGCCACCACTCTTAGGGGCTCAAAGGCCCCGGTAGGATCCCAGACGCTGGATTTACAATGGGGGGCTGAGGCAATCGACTTTTTGGGTTTCCTACATGGCAAAGAGCTGTCGGGGGTCATCCGAAAAGTGCTGATCTCGCAGTGCCTTGTGGTGCTGGAAGTTTCCTGGTTGCTGACACAGATGCGCCATCTTGGGCTTGCCAGTCATACCTCTACTGCTTTTGGCACCCTACTGAGTGCCATCTTAGAAGTTCCTGAGATTGCTTCTGTCCCATTAGAGCCAACTTTCACTTTGTCCCAACCCCCAGTCCTTACTTCTGCTGCCCAGTCCAAGAAGGGCCATGCCATAATGGATTTCTTCTATCCTCAACTGGAGTTGAATGTGATTGTTCCTGTGGTGGTGACTCAAATCTCTGATCCATATCGAATATATTGCCAGCTACGTAGTCTTTCTAAAGAAATCCAACTACTTTCAGATGCTATGTGCCAAGCTTTTGAGGTATCAAAGGGAAAATTTGTAGAAGAGGCTTTACCCACCCCAGGCTTTCCCTGTGCAGCCCAAGGTATAGATGGATGCTGGTATCGAACTTTGTTATTAGAAACATACCCAGCAGATGATCAAGAGGATCAACCAGAGGCAGTGGCACAAGTCATTTGTGTGGATTATGGCAGGAAAGAGTTTGTAACAAAGAGACATCTGCGCAAGTTACCTGTTGAATATTTCCGCATGCCAGTAGTAACCTACCCTTGCTCACTGCAAGGTATTACTGATGGAGGTTGTGGCTGGACCCATTCACAAATTAATCAACTTAAAACTTTGCTCTTAGGCAAGGTAGTACAAGCTCACATCGAAGCTTACTGTCCCTTTGAGCATATCTATTACATTACCCTATATGGGGAAGATGGTCTCAACCTTAACTGCCTGTATGGGGTGCAGGCACATTGCCTGGCTCAAAATCTCCTGCACAGTAATCAAGAATGCATCTCTGGTTTAATTACTGAATCAGAAAGCTTGGGTGTCTCAGTCCAAAAGGAATTTGCTGCTTTGTCAGAGATATTGCCTAGTATTGCTGCTACCCCATTTTTTGTTGTGCGTCTGAAGGCAGGTGAATACCATCATGTTCAGGTGTCATTTCTTCATGACCCTTCAGAATTCTGGGTGCAGCTGCAGAAACTTAAACAGCCACTTTGTCACCTCCGGCGAAACTTAAGAGATTTCTATTCTCGGAGTAAGAAACTAGAATGTATTCTACTTGAGCCTAAGGTAGGATCCCTCTGCTGTGTCATGTTGAAGGAAAACTCTTATCATCGTGCCCTTGTTACTAAAGTTCAAGGAAAAGGAATTGTGGTGTATTTAGTGGATTGGGGAAACACTGAAGTAGTTGACTTGTACAAAGTGAAGAAGTTGCTTCCCCAATTCAGGGAACTTCCTGCTGTGGCAGTCCGGTGTGCAGTGGATAATCCTTTCCCAGGTCAGGCGTGGAACCCAGAAGCTGTTGATTATTTTAGGAAATCTGTGCTAAACAAGGAATTGATGATCAAAGTTCTAGGCATGCAAGGAGATGTTTATATAGTTGAACTGTTTGATAATTCTCTAGTGGGAGAAAAAAATTTGGCTAAAATAATGTCCCAGAGAAAGTACATAAAGCACCATGAGGTATTAGAAACTCTCCAGGCAATATCAGACAAGCTCTTGGCAGGAGACCCTGAACGTAAACCAATGAGGTTAAGACCTGTGAAAAAAATATCAGTGACAGATGAAGTAAAATATCCACGAGAACATGATTCTTCAGCCTCTTCTGCAGCTGAAATGTTGAGAAATGAACACCACTCCAGTCAGGGAACTTTTTATTCTTCATCAGCTCTGGATGACAGTGATAATTATTCATCATGTGAGATACAGAACTATTCTGAAATAAAGGCAGGTGAAGAACAGCTTGAATTTGGAAGTACAGTTGATGTGATTGTGACACACATAGAAAATCCTAGTCATTTTTGGTGTCGATTATTTAAGAATTCCCATGAACTGAATATACTTATGGCTAAAATTCAGGATTATTGTATACATTCAGCAGAGCTTCATGAATGGCCAAATTCGGTATGTTTGGCTAAGTGTTCTGAGGATAAAAGATGGTACAGAGCTGTTATCATTAATAAGGTTCATTACCTAGAAGAGGTTGAAGTTGCTTTTGTTGATTATGGAAAGAAAAAGCGTGTTTCACTGAAAAATATTCGTGCAACTACAGCAGAGTTTCTGAAACTAAAAGCTCAAGCTTTCAGATGTAGCCTTTACAATTTAATTCAGCCAAAGTTTACAAATCCTTTTGTTTGGGATAAAAAAGCCATTGAAACGTTTCATGAATTTGTGGATTCAGGATCTAAAGTGTCACTGAAATGTATTATATTTGCTTTAGCAGCATTGAATGGTACAGAACTTTTTAATATTGTTGACCTTATTACTCCTTTCGAAAGTGCTTGTCATTTTTTAATAAGAAAGGGTCTAGCCACATTTGTACAAAGAGATAAACCCTTGGTATCATCTGTTCAACTTCTGTCATACTATTACTCAACCCACAATATCAAAAGAGGAAATGAAGAGATTGTTTATGTCACACATATTAATAGTCCATGTTTTTTTTTCTGTCAACTTGCTAGGAATTCAAATGCTCTAGAAAATTTAACTAGTAACATTAGTAAACTAAGCAAAATGTACAATTTGCAAACTTCACCCACCTCTAGAAATTTGTATCTTGCAAAGTATACTGATGACTGCTGGTATAGGGCTGTAGTAACTTCAAAAAATGATAGCAAAGAAGTTTTTTTTGTAGATTTTGGGAATACTCAATTATTAAAAAATGAAGACCTGATTGTAGTACCAAATGATGCTTACGAGTTAATGCTTTTGCCTATGCAGGCTATAAAATGTTCTCTATCTGATATTGTTGATCCACCAAAATATGCTATTGAGTGGTTTGAAAAGGCAGTGTTAGATAAGCCCTTAAAAGCTTTGATTGTAGCAAAAGATCTTGATGGAACATTGATAATTGAACTGTATGATGGTAAAGTGCAGATCAATGCAAAATTGAAACAAAGCTTAGGTTTGCAGGCTAGCAAAGAGATCACTGAAAAAACAGAAAACTGCACTTTGTCTTCCCAATACTCAGTTAATATGGAAGAAAACAGTGAAAAGGAGCTAGGTTTGGTAGATTTTTTCAAACCTGTCCTTGAGGAAAATATTAGATCTAGTGCTGTTTTTGGAGAAACATGCCAATTGCAGCAGAAAACTGAAAAAGAGGTAGCAAGAAAATTCCTAGGAATCACAGAAGGCTCTAGCAAAAGTAATTATGTGGCAAATTGGAGGGACATGAAATGTTTAGACCTTCATAAGAATGAGGAGATATGTGATATTAGAAATAAATCCAAATCAGTAACACATTCTTCTAAAAATATATATGAACTACCTCAAAAAAGCATAAAACCTGGTCTTAAATCTTTAGTGTATGTTTCTCACATAAATAATCTTTCTGACTTTTATGTACAGTTTGTAGAGGATGAGCCTATCCTTGATAATATATCAGAGAAAATAAACAGCTCTAAAACAGTTTCAAGCTTAGTGGGGCAACAGCTTAATGTAGGAGATTTAATATGTGCAATTTATTCAGAAGATGGCTTATGGTATCGAGCTGTAATTATTACAGAGTCCACTAGTGAAATGGTAGAGGTACAGTATATTGATTATGGCAATACTGCGGTAGTTAGCATTCATAAAACATGCAAACTTGTTGAAGACTGTTTATCTTTCCCTGTAATGAGCATCCATTGTACCCTGGGTAGTATTAAGATGTCAGAGATTTCAGAATGGACACAAAAAGCAGTGGTGTACTTCTCCCAAAAGACAAGTGAGGTTCAGATGAACAGTCAATTTGTTGAGAAAGTAGAAGGCAAATGGGAAATAACACTCAGTGATGAAAAAGGTGATATAACAGTTGATATAATTAATAGTTGCCTTGAATATAAAAAATATGACCTGATAGAGACATCTGACAAAGCATCTGATAAAATAGGCAAAGTAAGCTTATGTGAAGATATTCTTTCTGATGAGCACAGTAGACGTTCAGTTAGCAAATCATTTCTCTGGAAGACACCTAAGATAGGTGAAACTATAAAAGCCTTTTCATCAGTTCCAAAGAATCCAGGATATTTTTGGTGTCAGTTCACTGAAAATGATATTAGTTCAATTGAAATAAAACTTCAGGAAGCTGAAGAACATGCAAAAATCCATATTGATGATCTTAAAAATGGCAGTCCTTGTCTAGCAAAGTCTAGTGATAACTTATTTCACCGAGCAGTTGTTAGTCATATAGAGGAAAGTTCCTTGACAGTAATCAACATTGATAATGGAATTGAGAAACTTGTCAGCATAGACATGATCAGGCAAATTCCTGATGAACTGTTAATAATTCCACCACAAGCATTTTTGTGTTGTCTCTTCGGCTTTAATTCTGAAAAAGGTTCATGGGCTGAAGGAATAAATGAAATTTTCTATGATATGATAGCTGATCTTCCATTAGAGATTACAATTATAGACAAACTGAACTATGGTTCTTTTGAATTTCCCTTGTTTGTAGTTAAATTGGATTGTCAAAATATAAGCATCAATGAACAAGTGAAATACTTTTGGAAACATAATGCTGAAAGTGATGATTCCACTATTGCAAATAATTGCAACCTTGAAGAACAGATTAGAAATCCAGAAAAAGAGAATTCAAAATCAGTTCCATTTGAAACAGAAATTTCTATGTGTACAACAATGACCCCCAAAAATAGTAGTTTGGAAGATGTATTCTGTTGTCCAAATCTATTACAGTCAGTAGACAAGTGTTTTGGTGTCAGAGACAGGATTTTATCAGAAACATCTGCACAGCCATCCAAAAATCAAATCAAGCACCACTTTATCACCCATGAAATATTTCATACAGGGAACCAGCAGACCACATTTGATACATATAATAATGAAACAAGCCATTCTGCATTTGGAAACAGAAAAAACATAACAGATTCTTCAGGTCTTTCTGAAATACAGCTTTCTACTTATGAAATTGAATATGATACACTTGAATCTCGGGGAGGAGCAGAAGACAAAGAAATATTAATGCTAGATTCTCCTGAAATTCAGTTGCCTTTGGATGATACAAAGAAATTGTCAGACTTTGAGTCCTTACAAGTGTTTCCCCAATTAAATAATGTAAAGAACATGCCAGAAAAAGAGAAGTTAAAAATGTCCTTGTTGGAAGACATGCAACAGCCAAAGACAATAGGAATAAAAGCTTATTTTGAAGCACAAAATAAGTCAGAATTGCATGTATTTGAACCACAACATGTGGAAGGACAGTTAGTACACAAAGTAGAAGAAAATACTTCACTAATGAATGAAAATGTAATAGAAATGATGGCACCTGAAGCTTTTCCTTTACTGACTGAGAAAGCCAACAATAATACGCTCTCTTTGCAACACTCTGCTTTGTCTGTTCTTGAAGATAATAAAATCGAGTCATTTTTAGAAATAAAAGTTAAGCCACAAGAGTTCTGTTCCATTGAAGGCCTTGAAGAGTGTAAACTTGGAAAAAGTGATAAAAAGCTCAATT
The DNA here is from genome assembly GCA_015471245.1 of Laticauda colubrina. Lineage (NCBI taxonomy): Eukaryota > Metazoa > Chordata > Lepidosauria > Squamata > Elapidae > Laticauda > Laticauda colubrina. The sequence continues at coordinate 19,333,951 of BLBF01000025.1, forward strand.
TTACAGAAGGGCAAACTGCATTAGGAAAGAATTATGAAGAAATGCAGAAGAGCACTCATGGAAGTTTTAAAGACAGTATTTGTGTTGAAAAAGATTATTTAACAAATATACAGCTAAGTGAAGTGGATGAAACCTTAATACATGATACAGGTAAGGCATTAATGTAGACCCTTGAGTGACAAAGTTGATTTGGGATTTTGCAGTCTTGTTCAGTTAGCAAATTCAGATTGGCAAAGTTAAGTGGAAAAAATCATTGAGACAACACTGGGCAAAAAATAACTAACTTAATTTCTTGGAGAAGGGTTTACAATTATTTTTCAAAAGATTGAGTATATACTACATAACTGTCCCAATATAAGGCATAGCTCTCATTTAAGAATGTAGTTTCCAGATCCAGCTGGAGAATGATTAATGAGATCCATTTCACCTGGGAGGTACTGTATATGACTGAATTTACTTTGCCTTTGTGAATGAAATGGCTGGGAGTGTTGCCCTAATAATTCCACTTGATGTTTAAGCAACTTTAGTACTGTAAGTCATAGTATCTTTATGGCCTCCTTATTTTCCTGTCTCTCCTATCTAAATGAGCTCCCAAAAGGAGAAAGGCTTGTCACATTAGGTTCCTCTATGTGTCATAACTTCTAGAAGAGATCCTGTATATTTTCATGATTATGTCTAGAGTGAAAATTAAACCCATTCCTAAACTGGTAAGACCTGGAAATGAGACCACATAGTTAAATCAGACAATCACAGCGTAAGTCTATACTTGAAAAGTGTTGGAAGTATAAATGTTTGCTGCCCAGTGCATGATATTTTATTGGGATTCTGTATTTAAAAAACTGCAGTGATTGAAGTTTGCTTTTTCAAAAATTGAAAATTGTAAACAGAAACCTTAAATTTATCTTATGACATAACCATTTGTATTTCAGTGTAAGCCTATCCAGTCATTAAGGTAGGCAAGAGAGCTCCTTTTAAAAATACTTACATATTCAGAGTCTTATCAGTCATGAAAGAAGAACTAATATTGGTTACAAACTGCCGTTGTTGGTAGGTTCCTAGACGTTCATTTTAGGACTGAGCATATTTCACTCAAGAGATGTTGATATTAATTCCCAATTTGTTTTAGGGCACAAATTCAAAATAGTGTAATTTTTCTTGAAATTACACAGTCTAGAACCAACATGGTTAACACTACAATTGAATTTAAAAGATGTTTTAAATATCAGCTGCTTGACTTTTCTGGAATGCAGTGTTCTAACTGAAAATTATAGGTATTTTTCAAACATGTAATGAAATGGTTAAAAACTTGTAGCCTTGCCTTCTTGCAGTGTCATAAATAATATAAAACTAAATAAAATCAAGTCCAATATTAGAGTTGGACAGGTAGCTTTCAACTTATAAACACAATTGAGATCCAAATTTCTGTTGCTAAGCAAGGCAATTGTTAAGTGAGTTGCACCTGATTTTATAACCTCCCCCCCTCGTTGTTAAATCGTTGCAGTTGTAAAGTAAGTATCACAATTCATAAGGAATCTGGCTTCCCCCATTGGCTTTGCTTATTGGAAGCTAGCTGGGAATTTGCAGATGGGGATCATGTGATGCTGCAATCTTCATAAATATGTGCCAAGTGCCCTAATTTTCATCAACTGTAAACTACAACAGTTGTAACTTACTTTTTTCAGTGCCATTGTAACTTGGAACAGTTGCTAAATGAATGATTGTAAGTCAAAGTTTACTTGTATCAGTTGGGATTGCCAATGTAAACTGCAGCTGTCAATCTCATTGCCCCATCTATAGTACATAGAATAAATAATATAAATAAACATTGTATTATTTCTTGCAGAAAAAAAAGAAAATATTTGCAACTTAATGGGATTTGATATTGGTTCCCAGTGCATGGTACGATCTGGTACTCAGTGGTACAAGGCTGAAATTTTAGGCATATCTCCTGAAGGCACAAAGGTAAGGAATCCTGAATATATTCAGTGTCCTGGTTCATGTTACTTTAATTATGTTTCTACTATATAAACCAATGTATTCTAATTTTCTGTAGGCATTAATATTTAAATCTTGTGCTATTTATAAATGAAGGTTTTGAATCTTTCAAATGGAAATGAAGAGATAGTCAATCCTATACATGTTTGGAATGGGATTCCTGAATTGGATTCAGATCTTACTCAGGTATATTTTCCAAAATAATAAAAAGCAATTGTGTTATGGATTATTTGTGCACTATTTTTCTCTGATCTATTGTGATTAATTTTTCTTTCCATTCAGTGAATTAGGAACAGATTCTATACAGGATTTAAAGTTGGTAGGTAATTCAGTACCACTTGAATAAGCAGAGTGAGTGGCAAGAAGTAAAAACAAAACTGGTAAAAAAATAATAAATACTAACATTTTTTTTCTAATTTTTTTTGGGGGGGTGGGAATTTAGGGGAATGCATTTTTATCATTTGCTTAAGACAGATATAAAACTGACAACTCTCCTAGATTTTGAAGAATAAATCTCACCTGTTCCAGTCAACATAACAAACTATTGTTGATATTTTGAAGGTCATAGAGGTCCTATGATAAAACTGATTTCCATCCTGTGGTCAGTGTGTAACTAATACTCCTAGTCTTTTGCAGGGATGGGATTCAAATTTCTTAACAACCGGTTCTGTGGGTGTGGCCTAATTTGTGAGTGTGGCTTTGTGGTCATGTGACTGGGTTGGCATGGCTTGTATGTAAATATTATAAATATTTATATAAATATTGATTTTTTTTTTTATAAAAAAGAGCAACTTTTACCCAAAATCAAACAAAGCAGGCAGGTAGATTGAGTTGCTCATCGAATTACAGATTCACTTAGAGATCAATCTATCTGCAATCTGCTACCTGAGTCTGTCACATAAAATTTGCTTGCAAGCAAACTCACAAAATTGACTCACAACACACCATGTATGTAAATATTGAATTTTTTATTTTAAAAAAGAGCAACTTTTACCCAAAATCAGGCAAAGCAGGCAGGCGGATTGAGTTGCTCACAGAATCACAGATTCACTTAGAGATCTATCTTCCATCGGTTACCTAAGTCTGCATAGAAAAGTAGAAGCTTCAGTCCTAAGGAATGTTCGGTTCTGCTTTTAGATTAGCTAGAAATCAAGAAATCCAAGGATTTCCTGCTTTCTAGTTAACCTAAATCACCGGGCAGAGCAGGACAGCTGATGGTCGGGGAAAAAAAAGGAAAAATAGCAACTTACCAAACCAGGCAAGTTGGCTTACATGCCAGGTAAGGAGTGAGGGGGAGGGGAGGGGAGCGGCCAGCTAGTGGAGCGATATGCTGATTCGCTGAACTACGGACAATCATAACACGCATATGTCTGGTGTTTGCAAGAAATCATCAGCTGTGCCCTCTGGACAGCTGACAAGTGCTGCGCGCGGGTGCGCAGCATTTGAAAATCCTCGTTTCCTGCATTTTCAACCTCAGCTGTGCCGCGCAAAGCAGCTGAGGAGGGAAAATCAGGGAATAAAGGACAGCGAAGAGCCTGGACAGATGGTTGAGCCAAACACTGAACCAGTTCGATGTCAGCTGCTCTTCGCAGCTACTGGTTCTATAGAACTGGGCTAACCGGTAGCATCCCACCCCCTGGTTTATTGGCAAGTAACAGTTCACTTGTTGGCCTTTATTTAACAATTGTGATATGTGTATGACTAACCAAGGAAATTCTTAGACCTAACCCTAACCCTGAGTTACAGTTATTCTTTTCTGTCATTACATATGGTATGTTTAACACAGATAATCAATAGAAAATTATAATGATAATTTCATTATGATTCCTCCTATTAGCCATGAGAACTGTTTTAAAAACTTTCCATGCAAACAAGTGTTTTAAGAATAAGCCTAGTTAGCAAACAAAAAACTGAAATGGCTCCTATAAAGAAATTAGAAAAATACCAAACAAAGATGTCTTTTTAATAAAATCCTATGCAGAATTACCTTAATTTATATAAGAACACATGCTTATTCTTGCTGTTGCTTCATCACTCACATATTTTTAAAGTAGTAAGTGCTAACAGAGATTCTGATATTGGTAGCCAGGCTGCATATTTTTTAAAAATAAATCTTCCTTAATAAAGCATATTGTGATTATAACAGGGCTTCTGGTAGGTTCTTTTCCCCAAAAAAGTGGTTTCATTATGGTTATGTCTTTAAGCAGCCCATGCAAGTACCAGCTTAACATTGTGACTGTGCTATGCAAGGAAATAAGATCTCCTGTAAATCTCTCTCAGCTGAATTCCTGATGAACCTTTTCTCCAATTATGCTGTTAAGGTGGGAGAAAAGGGTAGGGATGTTATTGATATGAATTTGATTCAACAACTAGCTGCCATAGTGTACAGACATTGGAAGCAAATAATTTTGTTAGGAATTGGTACTGAGATGCAAAGAATTAAATTTTTCCATTTTTTGTGATGCATTTTTTGTGATAATGGGTAGTGTTCATCTCTGTTTCTTAACTGAGGGGGCCAATGTTGTCCAAAAATCCATCTGTAATCATTTGGCCATAATGACTACATGCCAAGGCACATGGAACATGATACCTTCCCACTGAAGTGATACCTATTTATCTACTTGCAACTGTATGGTTTTGACTGCCTAGGTTGGCAGGAGCTGGAGCAGGACCAGGAGTTCACCCCGTCATGTGGTACTTGGGTCTTGAACTGTGAGCGTTCCAATTAATAAGCCCAGCACCTTAACCGCTAGGCCACCATACCCTCCCAGTCCTGACACACTTGAAATAAAAAATAATGATTAAATGTTTATTTTGTAATTATTCCCACTCATGCCATTTTCTAATAAGGATGGCTAATATTTCAGTTCTGGAACAGAAGCCTAACAAGATGCAATATGGAGTGTTTTTGGACTTTTTACATACAGAGGAAGTCACAGTTTAAAAGCAATGAATGTTAGTATGCTACCCAACAATAAACATAGGTTAGTCATTGAGTATTGTTCTGTTTTGTGAGTTCTTTTAGAAATTATTTTTCTTTTTCCTCTTAGACAATGTCCAATAATAAAACAGATTTGCACTCTGTGTCAGCAACTATCTTGACAATGGAAGGTAGGTTAAAAATTAAGATGAATGTGAATTTGTCCTACACATTTTATATATGTACTGCTCTGTGCCTTTTACCATGTGTACTACTTCATTCAATCTATTTACTCACAATTCTTTTTCAAGTGTATTTTTCCTACTTGGCCAAATATACAAGTAAATCATTCATAATTTTCCACAATTTATTAGAATAGAAATAAGATGTGTTTATGCTCTATATGTTTTAAGTTGTAACAGTTCTCATCTGAGTAGAAATATTACCAATTTTATAAAAAGAATGTTCAGCCCCACTTCTGTCTTTATAATGCAAATAGATCTGGTTTTCCTCCAAAAATCTCTGCCCCAGCTATTCTGTATATTTGAAATTGCCTCCCCAAATCTGCATACAATTATTTATTGTTAAAATTCTTTCTTTTCAAAGTATCTCCTTTTTCCTAGTAGTTGGCAGCCAATTGCTTGCAGGATGCATACTGCTCTATAGCATTCCTTTTGCTATCCTAGATAGATGGCCCACAAATTTCCATGGAATTGGTGGTGGTTTAAGAGCTGTTGCAGGTACCAACCCTTAAGTCATTTCATCGTAAATTAGGTTACTTCCCATTTGTGGGAAATTAATATATTTTTTCTTGAAGACAAAAAAAAGTCAAATCTGTGGCTACAAGAAAATGCATTTCCTCCTCTATCGTGATCTACAGGGCAGTGTCTGCAGAATGCCTTTTCTAGCTATGAAATAGCTTTAGTTTTTCATTTCCTCTCCTGCTTCTCCCATGTTTGAATTTTCAGTTCTCAGGACAGGGATCGGTATTATATAAAGCCCTATATGCATATTGATGGAATTTAATTATGGTTAATTTGTAGAGATGCCAATTTATGCTGTTGCAATGTAGATTAAAATGGATGTGATGTACCAGTGGTCAAGAAATTGGATGGCTAAACAGATTTCAAGAGGCTGTTAGATAAGGATTTTCGACAGATATTTGGATTTCAGTTATCTCTATCCCAGCCAAAGGACTATGGAGATTATAGTATTAAAACTTCTGGGGTATAAAGATTATTTACTCTGACAAAAAATGGCTATTATGAATGGTAGTTATATGAATTCTCTAAGCCAGGGCTGTCAAACTCGCAGCTCATGGATTGGATGTGTCACGTGCTGACCATGCCCGCGCCTAGTTTAGCGAAGGGGGGGAAGTCCCAATATATCACTTGACAGCACCGTGATGATGCAAGTTTGACACCCCTGCTCTAGGCTCACTCAGAGTATCCTTAGTATCAGTTGTGCAGCAAAAGTAGTCTGCTCTTTTAACAGCGTCTGAAATTTCAAAAAAGCAAGGATGAAAAAAGGCTGAAAACTAAAAAGGAGTTTGCTGTTTATTACCAGTCCCACTTTTCCTGGTATCCTATATTAACTGAATACCATCCAAATTATTTTTGATGACTTCTCTGGTTCCTTGAAAGCTTATTGGATTTCCTCCTAAGTGAATTAAGTTTTCCAATCAGTAATGGTAAATTATTATTGCCAAAAATACCTGTGTGACTGATCTTACATTGAGAAATGTAGTTGCAAAAAAGTATATGGGTAGTCCTGAATTTGCGACTGCAATTTGCAAATAAGCAAATAAGCAATTTGCTTATTTGAAGTTACAATATACACCTACCCCCAATGTTATTTATGACTCATCTCTGAAGTTGTTATGCCACACACACACACACACACCTGCCCCCATGGTCATTTAACTACATTTTTGACAATTGGCTGCTTTTATGTCTGTTTGTGGTTCCCCTGTGCTGTTTGCTGAACAATCACTAGAAAAAAGGTCATTATTCATTCAGTCACATGATGACCTGCTTTATAACATGACCATAACTGCATACAGTTACAGTTGTAAATTTTGGAATATTAAAGTTTGCAGTCTTTGTTTACTGGTGCTCTAGATGGATTCAGTGTACAACTCAACTCCCCTAGTGGATTCCAGATACAACTCTATTACTTTTTGAAGAACTAAAATATTCAGTACTTTAGGTCAACCCTCAACTTAGGATTGGTTGTTTAATGATTTGGGTGCTTAGCAAGTGTTTCACATTTATGACTGCTTGCAATGTGCAGTCGGTTTCTGGCAAAAAAAAAAAGTGCCCATTCAGGAGAATAGATTCAGATTTACGACTGTGTGATTTGCTACTAACCGCGGTAAAAATAGTATAATTGAGTCTAGTTACATGGATGCCTCAACTTACAACCACAAAATTCTGATCCCAATTGTAGCTGTAAAGGACTACCTTTTATGTATTTTGGATGAAATACTGTTTATCACTGAATGAATGGAACTTATGACCAATCCTCAAAAGTTCTGGCTGTTGCAGTATTCTTGTGGTCATGTGACCAAAATGTGATTGCTTGGCACCCTGCCCACATTTATAAATAATAGCATATTTTCCTCCATGAACTGCCTGTTTTTCAACTCCCCTCCGTCTCGTCCATCTCTACCCTTCTTACTATCCTACACAGTACCCACCTTTGCCTATTCCCTCTGCTATCACCCCACTTCCAGCTACTTTTGCTATCTTCTTCCTCCCATTGTTGGCCCAAGATCCTGGTGCTGGCAAGGGTGCAGACCCTGAATACACATGACAGGGTGACAGAGCTTCCTCTGTGGAAGGAGTTCAACAGGCGATAGGCAGCAGGATAGAAGTGTCAGAAGAAGCAGAATGGCATGGTTGGTGGAGCCTTGTCTTTCCACTGCCAGCCCAGAACTGGAGAATGCAACAGGACCAGCTGACAGGATGTGGCACCTTAGTCTTGTCAGCCTACAGAGTGGTGAGAACAACCTGGAGGAGTAGGACATGCTCTGCAGCTCAGGTTGGAATCTGCTCACTGCTTCCAAGGCTTTGCAACAGAAAGGCTGGGCCAAGCAAGGAGAGGGCCCTAGGTAGGCTCTGTCAATGTTGGACTGGCCTCCACCCATTGTTAAAACCCTTCTCCAGGAATGCTTTCAACATGAGCTGCAGTGTGTGCCTGCTTTGCTCAACAACCAACACCCCAGCTCTTTCAGTTGAGGTCATTAAATAGACCATAAAGAGAGGGCCTAACACCTTACCCACCAAGGAGAAAAATCACAAAACCGGTGGCGTTTGTCCCAAAGTTGCTCTTTCAAGAGGCAACTGGATTTTGTTTTTTCTCTTCAAATAAAAACAAAGTCCAGTTGCCTCTTGAAAAACCACCTTTAGGACAACCATGACCTGGATGACTAAGAATCTCCATAGATGCCAGTGTTTGCACTATATTTCAGGTCTGTTTCTTTAACTTGCAGGATTTTCTGTCACTAAACATCGGGGAGGGGAGATACCTTAGCATGCTGGGGAAATGAACCTCAAATCCAACGTTTCCTCCACTTGCAACCTGGGAAGCCAGCTAAGAACATTGCCAATGGTAGCTGGTTGTAAATACAAACTGTGTGAAATGCAATCATATGACCAGGGAGGCCTTGACACAAGTTTACCGTAGCTGGAAGTGCTTTATGGGCTATAAAGTACCCGTTCCAGGGTCATCATGATTGTGAATGGTTGTTGATAATTGCTTGTTAATTCATGGACTATTAAGCAGAGTTAACCTCCTTTTTCCTGAGGAAAATTGCCATTTATTGAACCTAGTCACATTAATTACCATAAATCCTTTTAGAATTTGAGCAAGAAGTGAGGAAAGAATAGAACTTTTGTATATTTTATTAGTATGATCCATGAAGGTGAGTAAATTTAGTTAGAATTTTAATTTAACCATATGCAAACAGTTATGGTTGTTTTAAATAAACTTATTTTAATTTAAAATAAACTTATTTTATTTCTTATAGTGGAAGAAATGACTCATGATTCAGATGACAATACATCAATTCATTTGAGTTGTGACAGCACTGAGAATACAACTGAGTAATGCTAAATCATTTTACATTCAAATTTTCTCTAACTGAAACCAAGAGTTTTATCAGGCATGTCCTGTCCAAACTAGTAGAGCTTATAGGAGCTTTTATTCCCTCGTATCCTTCAGGAATGTTTGCCATTTTTTGTATGATGCTCCTTGTTAAGAGTCAGGAACAAGGTTTTAGACTTGTACTGCTGTTCATAATCTAAGAATATTTAAATTTGGGGGCTAGTTTGCGGTGGGGGGGGTTATATATTCTTTCATATTTTGAGCTTACTTTCAAAATGGTGTGGCAATATGAAAAGGTTTTGGTTGTTAATTTCTTTTTGAAAGAAATAAAACATACTTGAGCTATTCATTCTGTTGTTTCATACTCTTGCATTTGGAAAATTTGTGATCATAGTGATGTAGCTGACCATACATTGAATTTTTTCATCATTTTGATCTATGCATTTAATCATAATTTCATCTATGCTTTATTCAATTTTAAAGTTAGTAGTAAGAGTTTATATTATTTCAGGGAACCTGTGTTAAAAATTAAAGAAATATAACTGAAAGTTCTCTTTTAGGTCCTCATATAAGATAGCATAGAAGGTTTATTCCAAATGGTTAATCAACAAAACAGCAGTCCTGTGGTAGGACTGAGAAATAGAAGATGTCAGAATCTGAAACCTAAATATGATGTATCACCAAAGCTGTGATAACGAGCTCAGAAAGATAGCTGATTTGGAGTACAGATTGTATTAAAGTAACAACATAACTGGTTGCCAGTTTTAAACCTATTTTTCCAAATTTGCTTGTGTTCTACTTTTCTGTTAAAATACTGTTCAAAATATTGTTATAATAAAAATACATTTAGAAATCAGTAAAAGTATTCAAAGTTGTTCACTTGAATTGCACTCCAAAGGATAACTGTTATCTTGAAAACACTTATTTTTATTGAATTTTTCACATTTCTGAACCACCCATCTCCCTGAGAGAGATCAATTGATTTTCAAAACTAGCTTTTATCTAAATTCTAGCCTTTCAAAAAGGGGGAAACCAAATGTCACAACTGCATTCACAGGATATGCTAGGCATGCTTACTGTTAATCACAATGGGGAACTAACTTACCAACCTCTGACATGATCTTGGCTCTTTTTTTTTGCCAAAGCTAGGTCTGCTTTCGTTCGTTTGGGGTTATTTCGTAATTTCTACTTTATGGAAGTGGGAAGCCAGAAATGGCCTGATCAAAATCAAAGCCATATATCTATCTGGGTTAAGTAAGGCTAATCCTATATTAAGTCCTTTCATTTTCAAAATCCTGTAGTGGTGAAAAGGGAAAAACATGAAAATACTGCTGCAGAAGTAACTTTGGTTTTGAAGGTAGTCCTCTATCTCACTTTCCTGGTCAGCTGAAAGCCACTTAGCCAAATTCAAAATTGCCAAATTATGCACCTAAGTAATAATTGAAATCGTCACTATACCATGCTCCAGCTGGTATTCTATATCTCTGTGCTATGCTAGATGGATACCAGGTATTCTTTTGATTCTTGGTGACAAACAAGGATTCTAAATGTAAGCAGAAATAAACCTCATGCCAATATTTGATTTTAGCTTGCTTCCAACAAAAATGATGCTGAATATTTCTGGATCCAACATTGTAGTATGAAAAACCAAATTATATGTATGTACTGCATAGCTGAGGTACTAGCAATATGGAGTGTCTAAGAAAATGGATAATTATATATTCAGAGTGCATTAAATATAGAAACAGTTTCTCTTGGTTTTAGTTTCCATTAGTTATGGTACAGCAAGGATCCAGGTATTGGAAAATCTAATTAATGGCCATACTTGTCTTCTGGTTGCTGAAGTAATGCAAAAAGAACTCAAGGGTCCATCATGATGTACAAATGTATGTATGCAAATGGCCATATTTGTTACCCATAGCAGGCATGTTATCTCTCTTAGGTTTCACTTTGATTCATTAAGCTATAGTAGTAGAAACTCAATTTACCCTACACAGTGCCACTAAACATGACTTGTAGAAGTAATAGTAAGCCATACTGTAAACCACTAGGAATTGTATAATAGCAAGATGGGTGGCATAAATAAACAGTATATTTAAATTGAAAAGGAGGACCAGACATCCTAATGTGGGGAAGGCAAAAACTTTAGCCTACTAGGATCAAATATATATGCAAATAAACTACTTTCCTAGTCCCATCACTTAGCGGACCAAAAGTATCCATTGCCAGATGACAATTTATTTTTCAGATGAGTAAATGAAGATAATGACTATTGTACTCCTGCAGAAGTAACTTCTAACTTTGAATTATAGGGATAAGCCAAAAGGTTATCTCTAGTTTCTCATGACATCCCATTCTCAGTTTAACTCCTGGGAACTACAGTACCAGCTCGTTCGTTCGTCTGTCAATTGCTTGCAAGATAATGGGTATAAGCATAAACATAATTATGAATACATGAAATGGATACATATAAGAAAAATAAAAAGAATCAACAGGACAGGGATGGTAGGCACGTTTGTGCGATTATGCACGCCCCCTACAGGCCTCTTAAGAAGGGTGAGGTCAATAGTACACAGTCTATGGTTAAAGTTTTTGGGGTTTAGAAATCCAGACAGTATTTTATTTGCAAGGATAGTAACGCTTTCAGACTCGGCTTTTAAAAATCCATATAATGGTAGGAATATCATGTCTGAAGCATCTCTATGAAAAGAAATTTTAATAACCCATGTTCACTTGGATCCTTTCTTTTGTTAACATTAGAAATCAACTCAGTACAAGCAGTCCTTGCTTAGTGATATTAATTGGGCCTGGAATTTCCATCATCAAGCAATGTGATCATAAAGTGCAACATGATGTGATCAGGCTGCTTAGTAATGGCATTCCGCTGTCCCCAATTACTGTCATTAACTGAGGATTTCATATATTTGGAACTTCTGACTTCCTGCCGGCTTCTCCCTTGACTTTGCTTGTGGTAAGGCAGCAGGAAAGATCACAAATTACTATCACACAAATATGGTGTGCTGTGCTGGATGAAATCTGTGCCAGTTATCAAGTGCCCAAGTCACAATCATGTGACTGTGGTGGTACTGCGATATCTGGAACTTCTAAGGACCAGTTGTAACTCCTATTCAGCAGCTTTGTAATTTTGAATGGCTACTGAATGAGTCTTGTTAAATGAGAACCATCTTTGTTCAAATGTTCTAAAATGGGTTGCCAATCTTTTGGACATCAGGGACACCAAACTCATAATTTTAAATCCCGCATACCACTAATACGAATTTTGACTGATGGTGACTTGCTGACGTTGGTGGGAAAGTCGGTTGCATATTCCAGAGCTGCAGTAGTCACAGGACTGGCCCTTTGGTCATCCGGAAGCAGCTGCTCCTCCACCCAGGTGCACCAGCCTGCCATGGACTGGAGAAGCTGCTCCGGGATGACCAAAGGGCCAGTCCTGTGACTACTGCAGCTCTGGAGTATGCAACCGACTTTCCCACCATCAGCAAGCCACCCCGGGACAGATTTCCTTTCCCCGCCATTGGTCTTACTTCCAGTTCCAGCTCACGTGGCTCTACTTAAGGTAAGGTTTGTGCTTGGCCAAAGGATGGGGCCAATGGGTGGGCGGGCCATGTGGGTAGCATAGCTCTGTGTTCCTGTGCAGCTTGGATTAATTGCTTTGGGAGGACTGCTCTGGGGGAGGGGGGACATTTCTCTGCGGACCACCAAAATTTTCTTGCAGACCACCAGTGGTCCCCGGCCCACTGGTTGGTGACCACTGTTCTAAAATACACTCTTTTCAATGGAGCTATCATGAAACAAGCAGCATTTAGTCAGGGACAATTCATGTTTATTTTCACTGACGTGCTCCTGGAGTTAAGTCAACATTGGTATCTGGAATGACATGAGGTCCTTTACCATTTAAAAGAGGATTCCATTGGTTAAAATCTTTAGAGAGACCTAGATGAGAAAAATTCAAATCAGATGGCACATATAAATACATGAAAATATTCAGTTGTATTCAGAGAAATTATGAATGTTTCTAAGTTACAATATATTAAAATTATGCTTGTTTTGATGTTCTAAAACTGACATGCTGAAAACAGAGAAGTCATAGTGATATTAAATCTAAACAGCATATTGTAAGTCTATTAATTTATAAAATCTGGAAAGACCCCTTTTTAAACTGAGTTGCAAGGTCAATTTAAAGTATGTTTACTTGAAAAATATATTCCACCTTTCAGTAAAACTTCCAGAGGAGGTAGAAACTTATATACAATATAGAAAATACATATTAAAAACATTAGGAGAATCAGCTAAATGCCTGGCACTAAAAAGTTAACCACTAGCAATGTTCCCATCTTCAGGGAAGACATTCTACAGGTAAGGTTCTGCTGTTGACAAGGTAATCTGTAATAAAGGGATTACTTGGAGGAAAGCCTCTAAATATATTTCAGTACATAACCAGTTTGATATAAATCATTCAGATATCTCGGTCCCAAGCCAACTATCTATTTGCTTCCTCATGCCGTATGTCTCAGTGGCTTAGATAGAATTTACTCTAGTCAGTGAATACAGACATGTAACCTAAACCTTTTTATATATATTAAAAGTGCTCATGCTAAAGAAGTGACTGGTTCTTTAGTTCAGCTTTAAAAGAAACACTACTTTTGTTCTTGTAGTATTTAAAAAATTCAGATGCTTGGGAGATTAATCTGAATGGTATAGACCAGTGGTGGCAACCTATGAGGCATGTTTCAAAGGTGACACCACAACATTTGGATTACACACCAGCATTCATTCACTGACACACAACAGCAATTATTCTTGAAAGCACATCCCATTATCATGTGATTTTCGAAGGTTGCATAGACTATGTGAGAATTTGGGTGTCCAGACTCTGAAACTGGTGTGTGAGATGTATGCTCTTGCACAGCTTTATGGAGTCTCTGAAAATAACATGAGAACAGGTTGTGCTTTTGCAGTGTTTTCAGAGGCCGTAGAATAGCATTCTCTGAAGCCACTTAAAAGCTCATTTCCAAGAGAGGGTTCCAACCCCAGAAAAACTACCTGTGTCTCAGGAGTTCCAATAAGGATGAAACTAATCATCTGATGACTTCCGGTAGTCAATATAATTGGAGGATACACCACACTTTTGGGATCCTTTGAGTCAGTTTTTGATTCCTGATGACTTACTGGGCAAGTCCCTGCAATTTTCTTGCCAAGATTTCATAAATGGTTTGCCATTGCCCATGTCCCAGGGCTGAGAGAAGGTGACTGGCTCAAGGTCACCCAGTTGACTTTTTGCTTAAAAAATAGGATTCACGGTCTCCTGATTTTTAGCCTTAACCTCTACACCAAAACCTTCTGTCTGTGTATCTCTCTCCTTCTCTCTCTGAACATGTAACATGTTCAATTTTATATGCATGTATGCATTATATTTTCAGGTAGCTTTAGTGATCAAAACACTAAAGTTGCATCAAATTTTGTGATCCATAGGTGGAAAGTTGTTGTCTTTAACATATCACTTTATCAACATGTAGTGATGCAGGTTGTTAAAAAAGTTAAATATAAACACAATACAGCAACTTACGCAAATGTTTCTGTAAAAAGGCCAGTGAAGCTTTGTTGACAATATCAATAGCTGTTTGGGGATCTATACTTCCTTTCAGGTTAAAATACTTTGCAACTGTGTTTCCAGTAAGGAATGTGAAGTCAGGAAAACTCTGATGTACTGATCCTCTGAAAACAGCAAAAATGCAAAAGGATAAGATAAAAAGGACAAGTAACCAAACAAGTCTGCCTACAAGAGGGAATATTTACAAATGCTGCTAAAGCACATGGAGCCTAATTCAATATTTTTGGTTCTGAAAATTTTTGTTTTCTTTATACCTCCACGTTTGTTCCAAGGGGTTTGGTGATGGCGGTAATATTCTATGTCTTTATTCATTTTTTTCTCAGTGGTAATAAAAATAAGTTAGAATTGTTTTATTGTCATAATAATAAAATACATTCAAAAACCTTTTCTTTGGAGATCAAAGGAAGGCAACTACAATTCAAACATGAGTTAAAACTCAGTCCCTGTTGTACAATTACTATTCATGTTGGATTATTGAAATTAGATCAAACAGATTATTTTAGTCACGTATATAGCAAAGATACAATAGTTAAGAGCTACACAATCTCAGTATTTTGCTAAACTACCTACTGATCACTCAGTAATACTGTAAATGAACAGAGGGAGGGAGAGAAATATGTCCACTTTTAAAACAGTGCAAAAGGAAAATTTGATCTCATTTAGAAAGGATGCCTTTGTAGGTCCATGGATGTGATTTTATTCCAATGGAAGTGTTAAAGAAAAATACTAATTGGTGGTTATTAATCCCAATCTCCTACTCATATCACTGACCGAACAGCAGACATCCCAAAGGTCTGGAATTTAGTTATAATAATCCCCATTTTTAGAAAAGGAGCCTCTGCCATAATAAATTGGCCTTAGTCTGGTTTAAATAAAGAAGAATTGCAGAAAAGCAAGCAGGTTTTAGGAGAACATGCTCTATGGGTGATAAAGCATTATAGGTACAGCATGTTGCTGAAATGTCTTCATGTAGATCTATTAAGTTTGCATTTGACTCAGCCCCATCGAGTAATCTTTCAAGATAGCCATCGGCAATCTTATAACCTATTGTGTATTGTATATTAACTGCTGTTTTTCATTTGGAATACAACACAGAATGTTGGAACATTGGCAGAGACTTTAGTTATGACATCGTGGCTTGCAGGCCCTAGTTATATTAGTTTATTTATTAAATTTATATGCTACCCATCTCACAATCGAGTGACTGTAGCTGCTTAGGCAGCAGTGTTGTCAGCCCTTCAAAGTAGGAAAAAAAACAGAACCAGCAAGGATTCCAT
The DNA here is from genome assembly GCA_015471245.1 of Laticauda colubrina. Taxonomy (NCBI): domain Eukaryota; kingdom Metazoa; phylum Chordata; class Lepidosauria; order Squamata; family Elapidae; genus Laticauda; species Laticauda colubrina. The sequence goes on from BLBF01000025.1 coordinate 19,349,882, forward strand.
GAAGCAATCTTATTTATCTTTAAAAAATTAAATTTAATGTTTTAAACATTTCTATGCCACCCATCTCTCCTGAAAGGTGACTCTCACACTTTGTTGTAGGGTAGGAAACCAGAATCTTGAAAATCTGTCAGTTCTTTGTTTTACACTTCCCTTTTTTCAAAATGATTTTTTTTCCTGAAAGTTGTCCCATAATAGTTCAATAATTCCTTTCCCCTTTCCAAGACCAGCTCTACATTGTTTTCCAACAGCCAAAATTACTCAAATATGAAAAATGTAATTAATGGTGCAGTTAGATATGACTAATATGATGCCTAGTATATGAGGGCTGTATAAAGCACTATAAAGCAGTGTATAAATCTAAGTGCTATTGCTATTTAACAGAGGATCCGGAGATTAACCTATATTAATTAACCAGAGATTAACCAGAATAATAGAGTTGGAAGGGATCTTGGAGGTCTTCTAGCCCAACCCCTACTCAAGCAGGAGACATGGGTATAATAGCTATAGGAGCCCCCATACCATTACATACACACATATTTCTGATCAATAAGAACACAGAATATTTAGACCTTGAAAGAGAAGTACTCTAACAATATTTTCAAGATGGAAAATGAATCCCAGGAAAATAATCTCAGGCAGCCTGAGGAAAACCAATGAATTACCGTTTGGAATTACTTGAATTACTTTACTGCTCAATCTTGGATGATAGGTTATGTAATCCAGGCTCCCTGTGGGATAACTAAAATTTAGAGAGACCAATAACAATATTGTGGGATTATCAAATCTTTTGTCAATATCATACCTGGGATTTTGTCATATTTTAGTCTTATGAGATTTTTACCATTTAAGATTTAAAAATAATAATTTGGACATCACTTGCAGGTAATAGGGGTGCTTATCTCAGCTATATCTGATTAGTTTTAAACTATATAAATTTAACACTCTATAATCCCATACCTCTAAACCCCATTCTAAAGAAATTAAGGCTACTGATATTTGCCACTCACATAATAGTTATCATTTTTCTTTTTCTGCCTTTGATGATAAGTTTCTTCATCTTTAGGATATTTGAGGCCCACTGGTATTTTTCTGAATTAATAAATAGCAATGGCTGGTGCACTTTGGGATATACTTCATCAGATAGGGGAAGCATCCAAGCATCAAGAGCAACTCCACATCTATTAAGAAAAAAAAGATCTATAACATGTCAGTACCAGTTTGAACATCCTAAAGTACACATAGATGTTATAAATCATACATAGATACATTTTATGTTAATTTTATTGGGTTCCATTAGGAGAAATTTTCTGTAAGATATGTTCAATGTTAAGAGGCAGTGGGCTCTTGTAACAATAAATTGTTTAGTAACGATTGAAAAGCAAAAGGAATTTGTCATGGAATACTCTTGAGCTATCCTGAGTTACAGACCTTTCCGGCTGTGGATTTCAAGATGAATCCTTGGAAAGGAGCATACTATTAGGCTGACATCACTTTAGTGGAAGTGCTTGGAACTGGCCAATATAATAGTGTGTAATAATTTTCTTTATTGTCATTGTATGTTTATATTTATTGTTCTATGAGGCAAACTACCTTGAATCTATAGAAAGTAGCATACACATCTATTTACCAATCAGTCCTACACCTATGCATTTATATGCCTTTATTAAGGAAACATTCACACATTGGTAGAATGTTCCACTCTTCGGTACAAAAATGATTTATACCCATTACAATGGAGGATTTCCTACTTTTAATTCAGATTAAAAGTCTCAGATTAGTTTACTCTGTTTAGTCTCAGATTATATGTAGAATATTATTTCCTACCAATAGTCAATCCAAGAGTAGATCAGTAGTCAAAACAACAAATACTAATTAGAAAAGTGAATCTATAAGCAAATAAAAAGAATCATACAATTAGATGAGGGCCTCTAATTCGGAAGTCTTAAAAGAGAAATATAACAAAAACAATTCATTGATTCTTGTTTGGCTAGCAAAGCCACAGTGTCACAAAAAATGATCAGAATTGAGGAATGGGGACAGCAATAATTATTCAATAATAATATTCAATACATACTCATACACTTTAAAATTTGGCAGAAATCATTGTTCATTGTTCACCTGTTCCATGAATTTATGTAACAATTATGGAGGGAGGGAGGAACAGAGAGAGAGAGAGAGAATGCCTTCTAGTCAAGTGTTGACCCCTGCAGTTTTCTTGTCAAGATTTCAAAGACAGTTTAAGATTGTCTGCTTTCTAGAGCTGAGAGAGAGGAACTGGCCCAAGGTCACTCATCTGGCTTCAAAGTGGAACAAGAATCTATAGAATCCTGGGTTCTAGTCTGGCGCCATAACCACTATACCAAACTGGATCTTTATGGAGATACCACTTCAGAAATGAAGCTTTGAAAATTATTTATATTTATCTGGTAAGAACAATATATGGTTTTATAAAATTCCTATAAAATACCTATGGCCATGAGATGTCAGCTGAAAGCCAGAAATTATTTTATTTTCTCTCTCTTTTAACTATTTAATGGCTGTATGAATCTTTGCAGTCCCTAAAAGGTATCCCTACCTGTATATCTATAGGCTTACTATCAAATAGATGTGCATACAGTATAAAAGGAAAATGAAATGGAGAAGAACAAAGCAAGAAATTTCAGATGCCAATTATAAAAGTTAAACAAGGTTTTAATGCAAGCTTCATCACATGCTCCTACTTTGGACATATGAATGGAAGATCTAGCTCTCATGAGAAGATTCTAATGCTGGGAAAGGTGGAAAGAAAAAGAAGAAGATGATGGCCAGGATCAAGGTGGATAGTTACAGAAGTGATTACTGCACGGCTGAAGAACCAGGTTAGGGATAGGTTGTAATGGAAAAAATAAATCTATATTAAAACTGTCAATGACTTGATGACATATAATCAAGCAATTAAGCAATCAATGTAATTCGATTGACAGAATTCTTCTCTTGAAAATATGCATAAACCCCAACTTCCTTAACCTTTACAAATTCAGATAGTCCTCAACTTAAGACCATAATTGGGACTGGAATTTCCACTGATGAGCAATATGAACATGAAGAGTGATTTATGTGACTGGATTGCTTCGCAATGGCAATCCCAATAGTCCCAGTTGCCATTATAAATCCAGGTCGCTAAGCGGAGAGAGTCTAAGGTAAAAAGCACGGGGCAGGAGGATAGTGGAGTGGACAGAGGTGGGTAGTGGAGGTCCTGGAAGCCTTGCACAGGTAGAGTTGGGGGGTGCAGCAGTGTAAAGATGCCTGTAATGAGCAAGGGGAATTGAAGCACCCCAACAGTTGTACAGGTAAGCTGCCAAGTGCCCAACTCTTGATCCTGTGATTATTGGAGGAGGAGTCTGAAATGGTCATACTTTAGGGATGAATTGTTGAAGTACCATTGTTTAGGACCACCATAATTCAAAGAGTCTGAACAAATCGCCATAATTCAAGGACTATCTGTAAAACAAATGTTACTGCAAAGAAAAACAATAACTAAGGTTTTTGTTCACTAGTTCTTACTTGAATCGTGGATCTTTGCTAAGCGTTTCTATGACTGTGGCACCACCAAAAGAATGTCCCATTATTGCTATCTTCTGTACGTCAATAGAATTCTGAAAAGAAAATGATATTGAATGATATTTCCTTTTGTTTTCAATCCGATGGTTCTATTTTAATTCATCCTATGCTGAGGATCCTGATTCCTCTAAATCAAGAATTGATTTAGTGCCCTCCGACTATTTTAGAAATCAATCACGAAATCTTTTCTCAAAATTAAACTGCTGCAGGTGATTAGCATGAAGGGAAGTCCATCACAATTTCATAACCATGTCCAGCACATCCTTTAAACACAGGGGTCTCCAACCATGGCAACTTGATGATTTGTGGACTTCAACTCGCAGAATCCCTCAGTCTGCTGAGGAATTCTGGGAGTTGAAGTCCACCAGTCGTAAAATTGCCAAGATTGGAGATCCCTGTTTTAACATTAAATCTACAATGTGACACTATTTCTGGATAACATTCACAGGAATAAAAAGATCACAAATAATCTTTGCCTTAAACAGTGCTTAGCACTAATTAGAAATGGTGAATATTCATAACAGTCTTATTAAAGAGCTTCATAGGGTAAAACACATACAGATCAGTACCAGGGACATAATAGATCTGCTGCAAAGAATTAGATGAGCAGCTGTAACATCTAGGACCTAGATCTATGTTCAGGTTTGTCTATGTTCAGATGATTCTGCTTCAGGGCTGCACGTGAACACAGAATTCATTGGGTGTCTCAGGAGATTCTCAGATAAATTAATGTTTTAACATATAAGAAATCAGATGATACAGGAAGATTGATGTCATGTGAGAAACCCCAGCTGTGGTGAAAGTAATAACATACAAAAAAGCAGGCTAGTCAATGAAGTGTTAAAGCAAATACTTTTCATCTAATCAGTCTCTGTCAAGGAAACTTCTGAATGATGCACTCTGCCTAGAAAGATACTGCACTATTTTAGAAGCAATCAGGGATTTTATATTGCTTAACTACAAAATAACAAGTCTGGGCACTATTCAGTTGCCTCAAAAGAAATACATGTTAAAAGGGCAATTATTATATTAATCTATTTGATTTTCTGGTACCATTTGAACCTTTAGAGAAACACAAAATCAGATTCATCTAGTATCACAATGGGATAAAAATGAAAGTTTAACTGTTTTACAACAGCATTTCAGTTAACAAAGTGCCAGTCTGAAATACATAAAGCAACATACCAAATTGTGAATTTCCACTTAACTAGGGGAATCTTCTACTTCATTTACCTTTAAAAATTTCCAGTTGAAAATTAAATGCAAAATGTTCTTATCGGGCTTTCCAGAATTAATTTCGAGCAAAAGGTCAAGAGCTCTAATGCATTCATCTGCCCTTTGCTGTACCTACATGAAGAAGAGACAAAAAACCACTTTCAGTGTATAATTTAGCAATCTGAAAAATATGCCTGTGTATCTATGGCTTCTATCTATATCATAAAATGTGTGATTAGGATTTTTCTAAGGTAGGGGTTTATCTTTAAAGGGGGCACTAATTAAGCCATATGGTTTCTGTTAGGGATAACATTGTTCACCCTAACTGTTTTAGGTGAAATACTAACTATGAATCATAGTTAGTGTATGCAGCTTTAACTGTAAAATAGC
>BLBF01000025.1:19360086-19381026 GCA_015471245.1 Laticauda colubrina
TCATTTTGAAATGACAAATTCCTTGGTCATCTTATGCTGAGAGGATGTAGAAAATATAACCATGTTCCTTCCCTTAGATTTTTCAATGCTTTTTTAATACCACCAACCACCGGAGTGCATAAGATTTTGGGTTACATGGCTCTGCTCCTATGCTGACAGTCAATTCCAGAAGCATATGCTGGGGGAGATTTAGTTCAATCTTTTACTATTATGCTACATCATTCCTCAAGATTCATGCCATAGTAATTATCGAGGTCTGAGTCATCAGCCACTGGATTCTAAAAGATTCACATGAAGAGTTCTCCACTCCTCAACTCGTTGCAGAATACCTTATGCCACCCGACTTGAAATTCTAGACCTAGAAAACCTAGAACTACAGCACCTTCAGTCCGATCTAAGTAAGGTATATAAAATTATACATTGTAATGTCTTACCTGTCAATGAATACTTCAGCTTCAACCATAACAATACAAGAGCACACAATAGATACAAACTCAAGGTTAATTACACCAAACTTGATTGCAGAAAATACGACTTCAGTAACAGAGTGGTTACACCAGACTTATACCTGTTATCTTATAATCCCTTGACTAAATAAATAAACAAACAAATAAATAAATAGGATGACATTATTTTATCTACTTCAGCTATAGAGTATGTGACTAGTCACATTGATTTAAAATATAGGGACTCCTGAGACTGAATCGATGATGCTTGTGTAATGCATTAGGATTTAGAAGATTTGCATGAATACCTGTTGCCGCCTCAGCAAATGTTCATTTTCATTTGGTTTTAATTTTCTATAGAATATCCATTCCTCATGTAATGCTGGTGGGTTTTTTTTGTCTCCTACAGTGGGTTTTTCTTTATAGTAATATGTAGCTGAAGAGGACTGGTCTCTAATGGAAAAAAACACATCTGTGCTTTGAGACAGCAACACTTTCCCCCCTCAAAGCTCACATAATGCCTTATGAATGTTTAAAATAAATGTTGCATTAATATACACACTGCTCAAAAAAAAAATAAAGGGAACACTTAAACAACACAATGTAACTCCAAGTCAATCACACTTCTGTGAAATCAAACTGTCCACTTAGGTAGCAACACTGATTGACAATCCATTTCACATGCTATTGTGCAAATGGAATAGACAACAGATGGAAAGCATAGACAGTTAGCAAGACATCTCCAATAAAGGAGGGGTTCTGCAGGTGGTGACCACAGACCACTTCTCAGGTCCTATGCTTTCTGGCTGATGGTTTGGTCACTTTTGAATGCTGGTGGTGCTTTCACTCTGGTGGTAGCATGAGATGGAGTCTACAACCCACACAAGTGGCTCAGGTAGTGCAGCTCATCCAGGATGGCACATCAACGCGAGCTGTGGCAAGAAGGTTTGCTGTGTTTGTCAGCGTAGTGTCCAGAGCATGGAGGCACTACCAGGAGACAGGCCAGTACATCAGGAGACGTGGAGGAGGCCGTAGGAAGGCAACCACCCAGCATCAGGACCACTACCTCTGCCTTTGTGCAAGGAGGGAAAGGAGGAGCACTGTCAGAGTTCTGCAAAATGACCTCCAGCGGACTACAAATGTGCATGTGGCTGCTCAAACGGTCAGAAACAGACTCCATGAGGGTGGTATGAGGGCCCGACGTCCACAGGTTGGGGTTGTGCTTACAACCAACACCATGCAGGACGTTTGGCATTTGCCAGAGAACACCAAGATTGGCAAATTCACCACTGGTGCCCTGTGCTCTTCACAGATGAAAGCGGGTTCACACTGAGCACATGTGACAGACGTGACAGGGTCTGGAGATGCCGTGGAGAACCTTCTGCTGCCTGCAACATCCTCCAGCATGACCGGTTTGGCAGTGGGTCAGTAATGGTGTGGGGTGGCATTTCTTTAGGGGGCTGCACAGCCCTTCATGTGCTCATCAGAGGTAGCCTGACTGCCATTAGGTACAGAGATGAGATCCTCAGACCCCTTGTGAGACCATATGTTGGTGTGGTTGGCCCTGGGTTCCTCCGAATGCAAGACAATGCTAGACCTCATATGGCTGGAGTGTGTCAGCAGTTCCTGAAAGATGAAGGCATTGATGCTATGGACTGGCCCGCCTGTTCCCCAGACCTGAATCCAATTGAGCACATCTGGAACATCATGTCTCACTTCATCCACCAATGCCAGGTTGCCCTACAGATTGTCCAGGAGTTGGGGAATGCTTTGGTCCAGGTGTGGGAGGAGATCCCTCAGGAGATCATCCGCCATCTCATCAGGAGCATGCCCAAGCATTATAAGGAGGTCATACAGGCATGTGGAGGCCACACACACTACTGAGCCTCATTTTGACTTGTTTTAAGGAAATTACATCAAAGCTGGATCAGCCTGTAGTGTTTTTTTCCACTTTAATTTTGAGTGTAACTCCAAATCCAGACCTCCATGGGTTGCTAAATTTGATTTACATTGATAATTTTTGTGTGATTTTGTTGTCAGCACATTCAACTATGTAATGAACAAGGTATTTAATAAGAATATTTCATTCATTCAGATCTAGGATGTCTTATTTTTGTGTTCCCTTTATTTTTTTGAGCAGTTTACATTAGAACTCTTCCCTAATTTAGTACCAGAACATTGAAGAAAACTTGGTATGTAAATTGCAAAGATTCCTAAGATTATATGTACAGATGGCAAAATAATTAGTTTACATCTAAAAAAAAAACCCCTTCCTTTTTACAACCCTGTAATTGCTTAATTTAGTGGAGAGTTGAGGCAACTGGATGGAGCGAACTGTTTACTGGCTGGATGCCCTTCCTGATGCCACTCTGAATTCACAGATTTTTTTTTCTTTGTACTCTAGGGAGAAACATCTGCCACCAACTCTCAAACTTCAAAATGGGGGGCAAGTGTCTTCACCATTAGACCACCATGGTGGTCTAATTAATTTTGGGGGGAAATTTTATAAAAAATTCTTTATTTTAGGGCTATGATTTGGTAAATAAACATAATAATTCTAATTTTGGAGAGCATTCAATTCTTTGCCTAGTGATAATACAGTGTTTATCTCCACAGGAAAATCAACTGTGATCATAAATATTATAACTTGCCCATCATTCCTAAGCATTGTAAAAACCTGTCTGTCTAATAGTTAAGGCAGCTAGAAAGAAAGAGACCTTGAGTTCTAGTTCCATCACCCAGCTGGATGACTTCAGGCCATTCAGTCTCTCTCAGTCCAAACTACCTCACAGGGTTGTTGTTAAGGAGAAAATGGGGGAAGGAGTATTAGATATGCTTGCTATCTTGAGTTATTTATAAAAATAACAAAGGCAAAATATAAACAAATAAACAAACAAAAATTAGTTAAGTGGCTCAGCATCAGCCCATAGGCAATTGAATCCTTACAGTTATTCCATAGTGGATCTCAGTGATTGGTTGAGTGAAATTCTTTGGTATTTTCAATTTATAGTAAGTACAAAGTCCTTTATTAGATTCTATGTACAAATTTCTACCTCAGTCAATTAAAAATTGAGAAATGAGCATACCTATGTTCCACAGAAGCAACAATAAAACCCCGAGATGCCATTTCAATGCAAATTGCAGAATACATTGTCCTAGTAAAATAAATACAAGTTTGGAAATTAAGTCAGTCTTTTAAATCATTTGCATGCTACATTTCCTTTGTTCCCATTGACATAGGTCATTAAACAATCTCAATTCCTAGATTTTTAAAAAGATTAAACATGTCCTCATCAACATATTTATAGGGTAAAATGTATAAATATAAAAAAATTGAAAGAGAATGGATCTGGGAAATATACACATCCTATGTTGAAGAACATTCTGCTAGTTTTCCAGTTCCCTTTCTGCATTGTGGGAAATATTTCTTGCTTGTGCCCATTGTCACAAAACCCAAAATAGGCCAAGGTAGTTTTAAGGTTGTTTGTTTCCCTTCCCAGATTCTATTTACATCCGTAAACAATTGGGTGGCATGAAGAATATACTGCAAAACATTTTAGCCATCCTCCCTAACCATCTTCATGCGATACATTGTTCTTGGGTTTTACACATTCTAGACAAAGATGATACTGAGAAAAAGAAAGAAAGGAGGAGCCCCCAGTTTGCTAACTGGGAAAAGAGTACAGCTGAAGACAGGGAAAATGTGCAGCTATGAGAAGCTAGAGAAGCAGCTGGGTCAGCATGTAATTAGAAATGTGCAGGGCAGTAGAATGAACAAAGACAATAAGGTGGAGAGTGCATTGAATGGTAAAGATTGGGCAGGAGCTGGATGATGAAAAAAAAAAAAAGCTGCCCAGAGTCAAATTGTAGGGGAGATAGGTGACATAAAAGATTCATAAATAAATAAACAAAATAAAATATATTAGGCTGCTATGAAGAAAATGCAACATGGGAATTGTACAAATAGGCAGGCCTGAGAGATTTCCATTTTAACAATCAGAAAAACAAAGGCTAAATGAATTGCCCCTAGTTATAGGTGCATGAATGTACATGGGACAGCTCACACATGGCCAAAAATTAGAAGCTCTAGTTTCATCTGGGTTCCTCCAGGAATGTCTGACCACAGCTAAGGTAGTCAGCATGGCCCAATAACCATCTTCATCATCTTAATTATCATCTTCCAAACTATAAATATTAATATAGCAGTTATGAAATGGTTAAATAATAATGGAACTTATTTCCAGATATATTTTTGCCCATTTTGCCATAATTCTGACTGATGACATATATAGGGTGAAGCCATGCCAGGAAAAAAATGAGGAAATCATATTGGACTGTCTTGATATGAATGCAAACATTCATGGTAAACCAGACTTCCTTTTTCAGAGATATCAGAAAATATCAGTATTACCTAAATGCTCCAAGTCCATGGGAAAAAATAATTAGGGGATATTTTTCTCCAGTCTTGAATTCAGCATTCCACTTTGCAGGAGATGTAACTTTGTCTGGAAAGAAAAAAACAAATCTTGTTACTTTTTCTGTTTTTTTAAACGGTTTCACTAAACTGAAATTAAACTCATTTTTAAAAACTGTGCTGCATCCTAAAACTAGCTTTTAAAGAATAACTCTAGAAACACTTAATGCAAAATATTAATTTTTTTAATCCTGAATGGTACTGTCTCTATATAAATATATTTTAGAAAGTTATTTTCAGAATTCTGGTAGTACAAATTGTTCTTATGCTGTGGGCTAACCAATCAGGAGGTCACCATTTTAGTGTTTGTAATCACTGAAATTGAACATAATAAAGCAAGGGTCTTCAAACTTGGCAAGTTTAAGATTTGTGGACTTCAACTCCCAGAATTCCTGAGCTAATATGACTGGAGGAGGAATTCTGGGATTTGAAGTTCACAAGTCTTAAAGCTTTCAAGTTTGAAGACCCCTGCAATAAAACAATCTAAGCTCAACTTCCTCAGTGGGATATAATTGGAACTGAACAAAAAATATTGCCACTTTGGACCCAGAATTCATATATAAGCTTCAGCAATTTGTCATGATGATGATGATGATGATGATGATGATGATTACCTTATTGTCAGTGTACAATGAGACTGGCTGAGCCTCCCTTCGTGCACCCCCCCAACACAACTCACAGTGAGGACAGAAGTCTCTAACCCAGTCCCAATCTTATTACATTATGTGACCTGGCTGCACAATACACCAGCCCTGCAAATCTATCATATTATGTTGACAGGCCCAGAAATACTGGAAGTGATGAAATGGGCCCATTTTTCAGCCTCCAAAGGCTGCAGAGGCTTCTCTCGAGCCTCTGGGAGGCCGAAAAAGGCCTCAAATGGAACAAAAATCAGCTGGGAGGTGCACGCATGCACAGTGCAGGTAAAGGGGTGGCAGAGGGGAACTACCCGCATGCACAGGAAGTGTGTGGGGGGGCTGCATGCATTGCCTTCTGGGTGCTGGCACACGCGTGCAATTTTCAGCACAGGAGCCCAAAAAGGTTAGCCGCCACTGCCTTAAATTATTGTACTTTGGAATAGTTTTTGGAATTTGTTTCTATCTTTCAGTGTATGTTTTTCCATCCAAATTAACTTTGGATGGGACTAGGATAGGGGTCGGCAACCTTAAACGCTCAAACAGCCATTTGGACCTGTTTACTATAGAAAAGAAAACACTGGGAGCCACAAAACCCTTTTGACATCTAAAATGAAGATAACACTGCAAATATCTTTTTTTTTTTTTTATCTTTAAGCTATGTATAAAAAAATATAGTGTTTTGTTGGGGGGGGGGGGGGGGGGTGTTTGAAAAGCTCAATAAATCACGTGCCAGTGGATGTCACACATTGACAGTTGTGATGCATATTTTGAGTGACAGGGAGCTGCAGCAGAGGATGAAAGAGCCACATGCAGCTCCAGCTGACTCCTGGACTAAGCTAAAAGTGATTTACATTCCTTTCATAGTGTTGTAACATTCTTATACAAATAGAGGTAGTCCTCGATTTATAGCAACAATTGAGCCCAAAATGTCTGTTGCTAAGTGAGACAGTATTTAGGTGAATTTTCCCCATTTTACAACGTTTCTTGCCACAGCTGTTAAGTGAATCACTGCAGTTAAGTTAGTAACATGGTTGTCAAGTAAATCTGCCTTCCCTATTGACTTTGTTTGATAGTAATTCATATAAATATTGTCATAAATATGTGTCTGAATTTGTTCATGTGACCATGGGGATGCTGCAACTGTCATAAGTGTGAAAAATGGCCATAAGTCACTTTTTTCAGTGCCACTGTAACTTTGAACTGTTGTTAGTTGAGGACTACCTGTAATAAGAAGCAGTAACAAACAAGTCTCATTATCTCAATGTATAAGAATCTACTTCTCTAATAGCATTAATCAGAATATTGCTGATATCGACATAATTACTTTTCTAAGAATCAGATTTAGAAAATGCGTACACTTGAGATCTGGAGACTGAAAACATATCTGCAAAGAATATGCTCAAAATGGGCTGGTGCTATAATTCATAACCCCTCTGAAACTTACCAAAAAATTGTGGTAGAATGAACTTTCCTACTATCCAAGAAATGTTAAGAAAAAGAGAGAGTCCTTTATAATATTCTTTACTGGGAATCCATTTTGTATTTTCATAATTCATATAATTTTGGGAAGGATAATACAGACGCAAAAAAGTCCCCTGGTATAAAATAATAAAATTAATTATTGAAAGCTGTTTCTAAATGTTAATTTTTTTAAAAAAGCATGAATTAATAAGAACTGTTCTTACCCTTAATCCAAGTTATTTTAAACATTGCCAGTGACAAATATTTGCTGAAAAGTAGTGTTTCAAATTGAAGTAGTTTAAAAAATGTCCATGTTGGTCATAACCAAAGTAGAATTTGATAATGATAATGGTAACATTATCTGCATCTGCTGATTTATGGCATCAGCAAAGTCAAATGGTGAAACTTTGCACTTCATTGCAGTCTGCAATTCTACATCTACTCTACACACAGAATTTTTTTTTTATCACAAAACAACTTGAAATCTCTTTTTATATCCCATTATTATAGTGTGTATATAAAATTACCTTAAAATTGGCTTGAATAGAATAAACACCTTCCTTATTTCTCACAAAATGAATGAGAGTTTGTGAATGAATCCAAAACATGGATTTGTTATGGACGTTTTCCATAAAAGCTTTTTAAATAAAAGCCAAGTTGTTTTTACAATTATAAAAAGAAAAGAGAATAGCAACAATAAGCCACCAAGGGGCATCTCAGCAAGATGGGCGACATAGAAATTTAATAAATAAATAATGCTAAGTATTTGTGTAACAAGTTAGGCTTCTGAATGGGACAACAGTAGGATTGTATCATGAGTGGTTCAAAATACATAATGCATAATACATAATGGGAGGAATGGAGAAAGTGATTGGCTCAGGTACCTTGATGACACTTGCTTTGTTTGGAAGTAACATTCTTCCAGTTATCTGACTGCAGTAATTAATAAAACTTCTACCCTGAAAACAACAATGTTAGATGGATAATAGGCTAAACTATTTTATATTTTGGATTGGTTTTGTTTTCATGCAAGCTATTTGGCATTCTTACTAATGTAAAATTGGCTGTATTAATAATAACAATTATATATACCTGAATACCATAATCAGTCATGAGGTCTGTACTTCCCACAGAATAAGGGCCTTTCCCTTTAGGAATTTCCATGGCCATTTTCTTTAACTTTTGCAGACAAATCTGAAAAACAAGGAAATGGATAAAAGTATGGGAAGTATACTAAGTTAAACAATGCAACAACAAAGTTAAATATTACAATGGGTTTGTCCAGATGAGAAACACACTGAAAATTCAACAGAGAAAAATGAGACTTAAAGTTAAACTTAGATTAATTATTAATTAATGCCAACTACTTTATACTTTTCTTATGTCTTACTGTTATTATTACTGACATTACTGATATAATATTATTACAGATGCAGAAAATCTTTGTAAGGAACTATTATAATATGCATATAATTATTACTTCCTTCCCTTCCTTTGTGACTGTAGAAATTAGCTGGGGAAAGATGTTTAACAGCATCCATTTAAAATTATTGATTTAATGAAAAAATAGACAGACAATGAAGAATACTCTTAAGTTTTACTAATAAACTGGAATATGTTGAGTTTTGCAAGACCATTAGAAAACATCCAAGAAGAAACATGTCCGTTTAATGTGAAACTTGTGAAAAAGGCAACTGAAGAAAACAAAGGAATTAATCAAGCAAAATGCAAGCTTATATAAACACAAGAGAGAAGCTTTTTGCATTAAAACATGAAGAGAGCTTTGGGTATAGAACAAAACAGGAAATGTTAGAAGTAATTGGAAAATTCTATTCAGAGCTATATAAAGATCAAGATCACTCAAAAGTAACAACACCCATGAAAGAGGAAATGTCAGACATCTAGTACACGAAGTATCAAGTGCCATAAAATCAATGAGAAATGACAAATCTTCAGGAAATGACTGTTACGGTTGAAATGCTGAAAACAAGATACCAGCAAAGCTATGCTCAAGATACCTCAGAGAAGAAAAAATACCCAATGCATGGGAAAATGCTGAAGTGATTCTTATGCACAAGAAAGTGGCCCAAGAAGATTTGAAGAACTATTACCCAATAAACCTTTAAAGTCATCTACAAGATTTTCACCAAGATAATAGCAAAAAGAATATTGAGAACATTAAATGATGCCCAGCCAAAGAAACAGGCAGGGTTCAGAAGTGGTTACAGTACAACGAACAATATCCAGGTTGTTCAGCAAGTCATTGAAAGGCACAATGAGTACATCATGCCTCTGTACATGGTTTCTATTGACTAAAAAGGGTGTTTGATTAAGTATTCCAGCAAGCAATAACCAATGCATTGCTTAATCAAAGCACAGACATTGTTTAAATAAACTTGCTACAATCAATATATGAAAAAGCAATGGTGACAATTTGCTTTAATTTACCCTATCACCTATCCTTTTCTCGATCTGTCTTGAAGTAATATTTTGCAAACTCAACTGGGCAAAAGATAGAATAAAAATCAATGACACCTATTTAAGTCACTTAAGATTTGCAGATGATGTTGTTCTCTTCTCACAACAAAGAGTTACAAAGATACATACAAGAGCTACACAAAGCAGGAGAACCGTTTGGCTTAAAATAAACCTGAAAAAGAGCCAGGTAATGTTTAATAAATTCACCAAAATGAAAAAAAAAATTGTATCTGGAGGAGAACAAGATGTAGTAAGACCACTATAAATACCTTTGTCAACAGATCTCAATGGAAGGTGGTACAATAAAGGAAATTGAATAGTGTGTTAAATGTGGTTAGCAGGCGTTCGGCAATCTAAGTATAATTTTCAAGAACAACCTCAGATTATACACTGCTCAAAAAAATAAAATTGGCCTGAAAATAGCCCCAAAATGGCCTGAAAAACAGGCAGGAATGGGGCCAGCCAGTGGTCCAATTTGCCAGTTCCCTGAACAATGCAGAATCGGAACAAGAGGTTTGGGCGAACCTGTCCGAACCTGTAGCAGCCCACCTCTGACTATATGAAACCTCTACTTTAAAGGTCAGATGCAGTCCCTGAAGTCCATTATTCTAACAAAATCCTAATCAACAGTGCAGTCCAGTAAGGTTGCAGTCCAGTAAGGTTGCCACCATTACTATTGAACTATTACAAACAATTCTATAGTCATCAGGATGAATAACCTCTCACATCATCTCACAAAACTTCTAGACAAGCATATAACAAGTTTATATCCAGACATTGGAGTATTCCTCTCCCAGACACACAGTGGCCTATAAAACTTTAGCTGATTAATCTGCAACAGCCCTCCAAATCACTTCCATACCAAAGGGGCATTGTATTCAGCCCAGGTCTGGTCACAATTATTCTTTAGTGTACATACAAGTTTTTCTCACTTGGAAAGGTTCAGACTAAGTTTCTTAGGACCTTATCCCAAATATACTGTTGTGTTTCAAATGTGATCCTATATCATGAGACTGGCATTAGCAAGACAACTTAAATCCTGGATTTTCACATATTGGAACTAAAGGCCAGGTACCACTGGCCAACGGAAGCAAAATGTATGCAAAAAGGACACAGCAGACGAGCAAAATTTTGGGGGTGGCTCCATCCGTTATCTGTTCCAAAAAGTGGCGAAAATTTGCATAAACAGAACAGAAAAGAACAGAAAGGAACGGACGGGGGTAGTATGTAGCGAGGATGTTAAGCGGATGTTCGTAGGAAGCCTAGTGGATGGAAGTGGATGACACATCCAAAGGGCTTCCGGGGGAGAATTGCGAAGTGGACGCATAGCGGAAGGGACGGATGCGTAGCGGATGATGGGGATGCTTCACGGACGCCTATAGGAAGCGAAGAGGATGCATAGCGGATGCAAAGCATTCACTGCGCATGCGGGGAGTATGAATTGCATCAGCTCTGCGGACATAAAAGGATGCAGCTCGCACGCAATCAGCATTCAGAGGAAAGACGTGCTGCCACAGACATCTTCAAATAACACACCATGGTTCGTCAGTCAGGGAAGAAGAGAAAGCCTGTGCCTACTCCTGCCAGCCCTGGCAAGAAGGACAGAACCAGCATCCCACCCCCTGGCACTGACTCTGAAGCTGCTGGTGCTGCTGCTGCTGGTGGTGGTGCTTTTCCTGCTGCTGGTGCTGCTGCTGCTGGTGGTGCTTCTCCTGCTACTGCTACTGCTGCTGTGGTGGACCAGCCCCAAGGCCCTCAAAGCCCTGCTGCTGAAGCCCCTGCTGCTGAAGCCCCTGCTGCTGAAGGTCCTGCCAGAGGGAGGAAGAGGCAAGGGAAGGAGAAGGAGAAGGGAGAGAGGAAACAGTACACCGTTTCCGAGGAGCATGAGGAGGAGGTGCTGGAATGGCTGAGGGAGAACGAGTATCTCTGGAGAAAGGGCCACAGACTCTATCGTGACACCAAGAAGAAGCAGGCAGCTTGGAGAGACAAGGCAGAGAGCCTGGGCTACACTGCGGATGTCCTCCTGGGTTGGTGGAAGCACATGCACACCTAGTATGGCAAGCTACACCTGAAGAAATCTGGGCAGGCCGCTGTCAAGCTCACTGACCGGGAGATGTGTCATGGCCAAGTGCAGCTTCCTGGAGGGTGAGGTCCGCCACCGAGGAGCAGCCCTTCTGACACCCCTCTCCCTCAGACAGCCCACAGCCAGTCCTCTTCCAGCCAGGAGACAGCTACCGTGTCCAGGCAGGTGTCTTGGGAGGGCCCCACGGCAGAGACCTCCCCCAACAGCTGCACTCCCCATGCCAGAGGACTTGGAGGATCCCCTGTCACAAATGGAGCAAGAAGCGGCAGCCACCAGAGACCAACCCACACCCACACCCACACCCAGCTCCACAGGATGCAGGCAGGGAGGCAGACTGGAGGGCCAGAGCCACACTGTCCTGTTGGAGATCAGGGACACAATCAAGACCAGCACAGAACTCTCTCTCAGCTGGTCCACAGCGACATACCATCCTCGGACCGGAAGCCCTTCATCACCTATGTGAGCCAGACCCTCATGGACCTGCCCGAGGCCCAATACCAGGTGATGAAGCAAAAGATAACAGCACTTCTGCACAACCCTCAAGGCCCAGCTGAACCTGCTCCGACCCAGTCCAGGTCTGCTCCTCCACCCCAGGTGATGTCACCACCTTTCCAAGGCTTTCAACAGCCCCTCACCTACCAAGGCTACGACTACCAGGACTTACCACAGCAGAGGCAGCCCTTCCCAGTCCAGGCCCAGGTTCCTCGGATGCCACAGACGCCACAGATGCCTCACCTGATCCAGCTGCAGACCAGACAGCCCCACTACACTCCTCCTTCCTCCACCCCACAGCCAAGCCCCTCAACAGAAAATCTGTCTTCAGTACTGTGCCTGACATCCCAGGTCCTTAAGGAAGGGCCTCTCAACCTCACGGGACTGAGTCAGCTCTCTGAGAGCTTCCTGAACACATCATCCCCTGTTGTACTCTCGGGGCCAGGCACCCCAATGGCGCCTCAGACTAGCACTCCAGCCACAGCCACCTCCACAGTCCCTGCCCGCTTAACAGCTGAGACCATGGGCATGCCTCAGAGTGACTGAGAAGAGTGCCAGAGACTGAGTTGTTACCTGTTCACTTTATCTTTGCTTAAGACACTTTACTTGGTTCATTTTGCTTTTTTAATAAAGTCATACAGTTTACTTAAAACAGTTATTAATAAAGGTTATCTTTGCTTAACACACTTGGTTCATTTTTTTTTACTTAATAAAGTGTTGGTGAAAACTTTGAAAAAATGGTTAATCCTTTGCATGCTTGTGGGATAGGTAAGGATAGTTGTGGGATAGGTCAGGATAGCTGTGGGAAAGATAAACGTCCAGTGCAAGCATAGTGGGACTGTATGGTCCACCCTGCCAGCTGCCACACATATGGCCCTTTTTTATCAATAACAATTTATTCATTGATCAACACATTTCAAAATAAACAAAGCTCTTTATTAATGCCCTACTCATTGTAGGGCCACTCAACATACATGGCACAATCTCATCAGTGTTATGAGACAGGCTCAAGGAAGCATCCATTAACCATCTATCATCCTGTCTTGCCACTCCATTGCTCCAGCTGGGGAGTTGCACCAGTGTCTCAGTAGGTTTTGCTGCTTCTTCCCTTCACATGAAGCTCTGTTGGGGCCTTGTACATCCACAGTGTCTATCAGGTTTCGTTCTTGCCTCCATTCACCAGGCTCCATGTCCCCATTGCCTTGTTGACGGTCCACAAGCCTGTTCTGCAACACTGGGTAGCAGGTCCGCATGAGATTGTGCAGGATGCAGCAAACTTCCACGATGCACCTCAGTCGGTGGGTGATGCTGCATGGTGGTGAGAAGTACCTGGAACCTGTTGGCCAGGTTGCAAAAGGCGTTCTCCAGCCTGTAGTTGAAGATCCTCTCTTCACGGGTGAGGTATCTTGAACTGTAGGGCTTCATGAGGTAGGTTCTGAGGGAGAAGGCGTCATCACCAATGATGAAGTAGGGCACATCTTGTGTGTCATTGGGTAGGGGGTCTGGATCTGGAAAACCCATGATGAGGTTGCGTTCCAGCCCATCCTTGAGGTCACTGGCGTTGTATACCTGGCTATCTGAAGCTGACCTGTTGCCTGAAGCATCGATGTACATGAACTTGTAGTCAGCATCAACCATGGCAAAGAAGATGATGCTGAAGAAGCCCTTGTAGTTGTAATAATTGGACCCTGAGTTGGCTGGAGCTTTGCAGGCCACGTGCTTCCCATCTATGGCTCCAACGGTGTGGGGAAAGTTTCACCTCTGATACCACTGTTCTGCAAGTTTCCTCCAGCCTTCTTCAGTGGTAGGACACTGGAGGAGCTCCACGTATTCTTTGATGATGGCATGCACCACTTCTCTGACCACTTTGCTGATGGTGTTGTGTGGCACCCTCCAGGCTGCATGTTTCTGTATGTGGTTCCAGAGGCCAGGTGCCGCAGAGTCAGTGCCACCTTCAGTCCAGGGTCCAGGTTGGGACAGAAGTAGGTGCTCGGCTTGATCAACCTGGGTCTCAGACGCTCTACAAGTTCGTCAAACATGGCTGGTGGCATCCTCATGAAGTGCTGGAATGCACAAGTGTCTTCATTCCTCAGCTCCACCATCAGCTTGTCATACAGTCCAAACTCCATTCTTCTCCCGATCCATCCTCGGACCCACACAGCTCTTGAACATCTCCTTCTTCTCCTTATGTAGAAAAGGTGAAACAGTCTGAACAGGGTTTGATTCTGGTGATGAATGATCGCAGCTACCATAAGGACTGTGTTATGATCCATGGTGGAGAACAATGGATGATGTGGGAGACCAAGATCAAGGGTGAAGAGGTCTGTACACCACGGCTGCTGGACTGATTGTGAGATCCAGGTGATTTCCACCCCCTTTTTATAGGAAATATTGGTTGTCCGCTAGGTGTCCTTCCACATACTCTAGGCATACTCCAGACATCCTAAATATCTGAGATACATCCCATATACAAATGTTTTGCCCGTTTTTAATCCTTTATATACGAGATGCATCCGCTTACATCCTTTCTATTTCCGTGCTACTAACGCTGTGTGGACGTTCCGTGTACTTTTCGTTTCCTCCCTCTTTCCATTTTCAGCTGGAGCGGATGTGAGTTGCGAGGATGTCCAGAGGATGCCGAGAGGATACAGCGGATGGTTAACGGGTGATAACGGACATAGAACATTTGTTGCCCATATACGTCATGAATGTACATCGTACGCGGCAGAAAGTTCATCTGTTCAAAAAGTTTTGTGCAGCTCAAAACTTGCGCGGATGAAATCTCAGTGGACGGATGCTGGATGGATAGAGCGTATGAAACACTTGTGCAATGAGTACACAACGGATGCATTGCGTTTTCCAACAGATGGCAAGCTTTTTTTAACATTTTACATCCTCTTTGCAGTTGGTGCAGTGGGACATGGACTTAAACCACTGTTTTCCCCAATGCCTAATCTCCTGAGGTTCTCTCCCTGCAAATCCTTTTCTTCCTATGACATGGCAATGTATAACTATAGCTTCTTTAACCCCAGTGTGTGCTGGGACAAGAACATAAGTAGAGGCTATCAAAGCTGAATTTCAGGGACACCAACATTCAAACAGATTTGATGTCCCTTCCCAAAGAAAAAATTTAAATAGCCCTCATGATCGCTATTGACCTGCTGCAACACTTTAAAAAATCACTGTTCTTCACAATGAGGGCCTGAAGTCTAGTATGATTTAACACAATTCCACCAGCTGTTTTAGAAAAGCGATACAAGGGATACCATTAACATTCAGGTTCTGCCTATGTGGTGAAGGAGGCATAAAAGCCATCAAACTTGCCTTACAATAAATGTCTGTGGAGATTCTCAAGTCATCCAGGTCATGGTATCCCAAAGGTACTTTTTAAAGAGGCAACTAGATTTTCTTGTTTTTCTTTGAAGATATTCCACTTCTCATCCAAGAAGCTTCTTCAGCTTTGACTGGATGGGGAATAAAAAGGTTTATATTACTTTCAGACAGCTAGTCATTTGCATTCTGGAAAATCCAGTTGCCTCTTGAAAAAGCACCTTTGGGACACCATGACCTGGATGACTGAGAATCTCCAGACATTTAATTATGCACTTTGGGTTGAATCCCTTTCAAATGATGTAGGAGTATGAACAGATTTCCAGAAAAATTGCAAATTACAGGAACCACTTGTGCTTCAAGTCTGTAGAGATTCTCTAGTCATCCAGGTCATGGTAGTCCCAAAGGTGCTTTTTCAGGAACAACCATGACCTGGATGACTGAGAATCTCTACAGACTTTCAGCTATACATTTGGGATGAACACCCTTTGAATGGTGTGAGAGTAGGAATGGATTTCCAGAGAAAAAATTGCAGACTACAGGAACTAGGAGCACTAACTGTGCCCCTGATGACACAGATAAACCTCCAAATGCTCTAACTGCTCTCTAAAAGAATGCAAATGACAAGCTGTCTGGAAGGAATATAAATCCTTCTATTCCCCATTATCCTATCAGAGCTGAAGAAGCTTCTTGGGTAAGAAGCGAAATGTCTTCCAAGAAAAAACAAGGAAATCCAGTGGCCTCCTGAAAAAACACCTTTGGGACATTTGCGCTTCAGTGTGAGATGCAGACAACACAGACTCATTCCCAACAGCCTGAACCTGTGTTCAACTGTGAAGGGACACAGGGCAGAAAATGTCTTGCATCCAACTTCTCAATAACAAGAGTCCTTTCAGCAGTTCCAAAAAGGCACCACACCCATTTGCACCGTTCAGATGACTCTGAGGACACAGATAAACCTCCAAGTGGCCTCTAAAAGGATGCAAATGACCTGCTGTCTGGAAGGAATATAAATCCTTCCATTCCCTACTATTCAGTCAGAGCTGGAGAAGCTTCTTGAATGAGAAGTGAAACATCTTCAAAGAAAGTACAAGAAAGTCGAGGTGCCTCTTGAAAAAGCACCTTTGGGTTGCCTTATTATACTGTGTATTTTATGCCAACACTTGCAATCAGCTATTAATCCTAACCTAAATTATGTATCACGGCCACCCCGATCAGTTCTATTTAAAAATCACTCTCAAATAATTCTAAGTATGGCCAAATTCTGTAATATGATATGCAAGATATGCAGCAACCTGACAGAGCTGTTACATTAACTAATTAATCAATATTCATAAAATACCAGTGTTTTATGTGCTGGTCATTGACTCCAATAAATATTCTGTTCTCTTCATTTAGAAGGTAAGAGCTTAAAAAGACTATTAATAGAGAGATTGGAACTTCTCCCATAAAGCCCAGAAATACTTAGGATTTGGAACGTCCATACTTACCTTGGTCAGAAAGATATTTATTGTGAAATTTGTCCTGTCGTTTTACCGGCAGATGTCTTTTGATATATCCTGAACAAACGATAGAATTCTTTGGAGAAGGATAAATGCTCTTTTTGTACACATTGTTAACATGCTTCCCTCACTCGCTCGAATCTTACAGCAATGTGTTCTAAAATTTGACTTTTGATTGGTTCGCCCTTCTCCTAGACAGGCAGTGAAGCTGGGCAAAACCTGAACCTTAAACTGTCTCCCGTGGACCTCACTCCATTCCTAAGAGGCTGGAAGGGGACGTGCATAAGCGCACCAGCTTGCCTACCGTCCCTGTTCTCCTGTTCCCATTTATTTGTACCCATCCATGACGTATATACTTGTACCTGTTTCTATTTATTTGTTTATACGTTGTGTTCATACTTCGACTTGTTTTCTCATCCATGCTTGGCAAACTAGACGAAATAAATAAACAAAAATAAAATAAAATAAAATAAATAAATAGAAATCACTCACAACGTTTCCAGAAACTAAACAGAACAGGCTCTCAAGGAGAGCAATAATGACGCTCCTCCAATACATTTTGGAAATAAAACCGCCATCGAGGAAACGGCGTGAATTGCGAAGAAGGAGAAAAAAAGCGAGAATATAAGTCAACTGAAGCATCCCCGTCAGAGAAGCGGGGAAAGAGGAATTCCCCAAGAAGGCACCAACCTCCCCTTGCGCTGCGGAGACAGGAGCGGACGCCGCTTCAATCGGATGCCCTCCCCGAATCAGCGGCCGCCTTTTCCCTCAGCGCCTCCGCGTCGGACTTGCGCGCTGCTTTGCTGCGAGATGCTGACGGGGAGCGCCAGCTCTTTTAAGAAGGACGAGCTCCGCAGTCCTGTCTCCCGGCCTTCCTTCTTCCCCCCACCCTCCGCCCTATCGCTGTTGTGCAACGCCCTCTCGTAGCACGCCGGGAAAGGCGGGAAAGGAGCGGTGGAGTGGGGCGAGGGAGGGGGGGGGTGGAGGGCGGGAAACTGAGCTCCCGCGTCGCCACCGGGGGAAGATGGCTTCTCCGGGCTGGGCGTAACGCGGTTGAGGGAACTCTCCTGTTCCCCGCTGGAGACGGGGTGGACCACTCTCCGGGAAACTCAGCTCTCGCACCAAAGAGGGCCACCGCGCAATAAGGGCGCATCTCTTTGCCGTTGCACAAATTCCTTAATCTCGGGACTCTGCTTGGGAATCTTCTCCCTGTTGCATTGACTTTCCCTCTCTCTCCCAAGCCACATTTAAGCATTGCACCAGTTTAAAAACAACGGGAAAAGAAAAGCAGGGAGGCATCTCCCAGTTATAGAAGCGGGTCTAAAAAAAAAAAAAAAAAACATTTAAAATACCAAAATGTTTCTCATTTGGGCCAGTGTAATGAACACGCTCAGAGAAGATAGGAATTGCAGGCTGAGGGAGGAAGGAGCCAGTCCCTGCTGCTCTGGTAGTTTGGCCAGTTGGGTGAGCTTGTCTCTTTTTCTGCAGGGAGGTGGGGAATCCGTAAAAATTAGGACTTTAGAGAAACGGGCCAGTCATGAAATCCCAGTTCGTCATTTCTTGTTATTTTCAGGAGGCTGTAATGAGGAAGAGCAGGCTGGGCGACTGTTCAGAATTACACAGAACTGCACAAATATGCTTAGTTTCTGCCTTGAGCAAAACAACAAATTTAAATACAAATGTATGGCCTGCAGTCTTTTCTATCTGCTGGAAAAGCCTAGGGATAATTTGAAAAAGCAGAATGGGAAAAAAATAAATAAATAGGAAGCATAATACCAATTGAGAGGCAAAATAGGGTAGATAGGAACATTGCTCTCTGGTCCTACCCTATCAACCTCACCTTTACAATCATGACTCATCAGTTTTATATACCTTAAAGCCATGTCAGACTGAAGATAGGATTGGGGGCAAGATGAGCTCAGCATTGCAAAAGGGATAGTTTGCACCTTTTCAGCATTGTGAAGCCATTCTAAAGTCCGAAGGGGGCCAAAGATGTGCTGGGAGGAAATAGAATGGATGTCTCCACCATTCACAATGATGGGTAAAGGAGAATCAGGAGCTGGTCCTTTCCATGAGTAACATTCGCAACCAGATAGTCATAGAGGGTGGTTTTTTTTGTGAGTTTGTTTTGTTTTGTTGAAAAGAATACTTCTTTTTTACATCGGTTCCAGGATTTGAAATATTACCAGCAGAAAAACTAAAACCAGATGCAAGAAGAAAAAACCATCTGGTTCAGTTCCAAGCAGGGAGTAAAGGTGCTGAAAATAAAATGTAGGCTGGTTGGAAAGAAAGATTCTGTTTACTGTTGAGCAGAACCAACATGTGGTTCTGGGACAGCTAAGAGATTAGCTTGGTGAGCCACAGTGGCACAGTGGTGAGAGCGCACGACTGCCGGCTACTGCTTTCTGCTGCTGGCTGACTGCAATTTGGCAGTTCAAATCCCACCAGGCTCAAGGTTGACTCAGCCTTCTATCCTTCCAAGGTGGGTAAAATGAGGACCCAGATTGTTAGGTGCAATATGTTGACTCTGTAAACCACTTAGAGAGGGCTGTAAAGCACTGTAAAGCGGTATATAGGTCTAAATGCTATTGCTATTGATGAGTGCAAGGATTTTTATATAGTTTCTGAAATGCTGCTGGGGGTTGTGCAATGTAGTGAGCCTTGTGTCTTTTGATATTCTAATGGTGGTGGATTAATCCTATTATGTCCTAAAAGATCATGCCCTGTCCTTAGAATTTGAAGGGGGGGGGGATGTAAATTTTAATCCCATCGCTGGAGATGGCGGTGTTTTATTTGTGAATAGGATGGCCTGGATTTCTTAATGGGCACAAAATATCTATCTCTAAGGATTTCAGGCAATTTAAACTGGGGTTGCTTTCTGCCTCTAAGAGCATTTTTCTTCATTTGGGAAAATACAATATTCTGCCTCTTTTAATATTCCTTAAAATATTTCATTCTTCTGGAATGGGGAGGGGCTTCCAACAGAAAGAAAACTGAAAAAGACAGTATTTAAAATGCCTAGGTCATATTTTTTATTCCCAAGGCTATGTGACTAGATAAAAGTGTGGCTAGTTATAAAGTATATGCTAACATTATCTCCTTACAAATTGTGTTTATCAAGAGGGAGACAGACAACCATGATTTTGCTTCTACTTTTTGGCAGCTCTACCCCATTGAGAAAACTTCTGTGAAATGAGCTTGCTTTAAGCAATTAAGTCTGTAGACATTTATTCTTTCTATCTCAAATTGCTCCTATCAGATCAATTTGATCCTACTTTGAAGATTGCTGCCAAATACTTTTTCATACTTTGCACAATACATACTAATGTCTTCAATGATCTCCTAGACATTTTCTGTTTGAAAATATTTCAAATGCAGTTGCCCATTTTGTCACTACTTTATATCAATACTTTGTCAACTGATTCTCATTTTTATATTTTCATTAGCTGTCAGAGTAATTTTAAAAATATAGTCATTATGATTAGATTCTGTCATCTTTAGCAAATCAAGCAAATTACATATATCTTTTTAATAAAAAGAGCTATCACCTTAATGTTAGACTCATTTTTGTCAGTGCATATTGTTCATCTCTGTAAATTTGTGCAAGGTGCAGGTACCTACAAAAGAAAGCCTTTGTAACCAGTGGTGAGATTCAAATTTTTTTTAGTACCAGTTCTATGGGTATAGGTTGGCGGGTATGGCAGAGAAAGGATATTGTAAAATCTCCAGTCAGAGGTGGTATTTGCCGGTTCTCCAAACTACTCAAAATATCTGCTACCAGTTCTCCAGAATTGGTCAGAACCTGCTGAATACCACCTCAGCTTTGTAACAATTGCATTTAATTTTAGAATTTTCTAGATATTGTGTAATGATAACCATATACGGCCTAGATGGCTATTAGGTGGCAGCAAAGACAGAATTCTACTATTGTAGAATTAGAAAAAGTTTTGCTGCCATCTACTGGTCATCTGAACATCTGCTGCTCAGCTATGGTGGCTCTATTCCAGGAGTTGATGTAGTTCACGGGTGTCAAACT
>BLBF01000025.1:19386026-19400507 GCA_015471245.1 Laticauda colubrina
CCACAAAACAGACAGAAGAAACCAGAAACACCAATCAATCAAACTCCAAGTCCAGTGAACACAGACCAAAACTCCCAGCCAATCAGAATAGGCCAGCCTCGAATTTGAAACCAAAAGCTGTGAGACCCACATCCATACAGAAGCCTGATAATGGCAGATGAGATTCTGCTGAAACATTGCTACAACTTTAAAAGCACAACTACAATGACGTGGGATAATACCCGAAGGAAGCTGAACAGCACACACGCACACACACACACACACACACACATATATATGAATGATGATCCACATGTCCTGCTCTCCTGGCAGAAGGATGGTCCTCTGATGGTTTCTCAAGGGGCACACAGTTTTGGTCACCACACTATAAAAAAGATGTTGAGACTCCAGAAAGAGTGCAGAGAAGAACAGCCAAGATGATAAGGGGACTGGAGGCTAAAACATACAATGAACGTTGCAGGAACTGGGCTTGGCTAGTCTAGTGAAGACAAGGGCCAGGGGAGACATGATAGTGGTCTTTCAATATTTGAGGGGCTGCCACAGAGAGGAAGGATTCAAATTATTTTCTAAGGCACCTGAGAGCAAGACAAGGAATAATGGATGGAAACTAAACAAGGAGTGATTCAACCTGGAAATAAGGATATATTTTCTGACAGAACAATCAACCAATGGAGCAACTTGCCCTCGGAAGTTGTCGGAGCTTCACTAGAAGCTTTCATGAAGAGACTGGATTGCCATTTGTCAGAAATGGTGTAGGGTCTCCTGGTTGGGCGGGAGGTTGGACTAGATGACCTATAAGATCCCTTCTAACTCTGTTAATCTGATATTGTCTTCAACTCACCTCCAGCTCACCATGAAGACAATTTCCACCCGTATTTTATTGTTCTACATCGAAAGTAGTTCTTTGTGATGTATGCCAACTTCAGCTCTTTTAATCCTAGGCAATTGCCTCAGCTCCAGTTGGCTCCTGGGTGTTTTGACTGGAGGAGTCCTCTTTTTACCTGCTTCACACTAAGCGACTGGGTTTTTAGCCCCCTTCTGAAAGACCCTCTTCCTCCTCCTTTTTTCACTGATGGACCAATGAAAGGCTAGGTTTTCTTTTTGTTTGATGAAATAGAGTACATGTTTTAAACAGAAGAAACTGCCAAAATTTTTACCAGTTTTTTTTAAATAAAGAAATCTGCCAATTAGACTCAGAGACTATGATAACTGCCTTCTGGACAGAGGCCCTGACTAGCTTCATTGCCAAGTAAAAAACAAATTGGATCTGGGCAGCATTTTTTTTTTAAACTTGTCTTTATTTTCAGCTGGCTACAGCAAGGACACAAACAGTTTAAACTGCCATGCAAAATAGGCTATCCTTCAAAACTGATCGAAACTGGGGGAGATATCCACCTTTTTAAAGCAATAAGAATAGCATCTTAGTATTCTGAAATACTACCTGGTGTCTGTATTCAGTCTAGGAACTCTTAAAGTGATGTATCAGTAGAAATGCTTCCTTTTTCATGATTGCTCATTGGTTCTGGTTCTAGTTGTTTGCATTTTCACATTTGCCTATTTCAAAGGCAAAAGTAACAAAACTGATGCCTTACAGTAACTTTTTCAGTGCTTTACCATTTGGAAAACATTCTAAAATAATTAGATGCATGGTTTTCTCACTGTTTCTCATTTTTTATAATTGAAATTGGATTGTCCTAGTTAAGATTTTGTAAAGTTCATATACAATGTGTATATTTATTGTGATATTTCCTGATTTCTGGTTTCTGTATGTAATTTTTCCTGGCTAATAGATTTCACAAATAATTATCCCAGTTTCCCCAGGTATTATCCACAAAGCAGCAGATTACCATTCCACAGTGAAAAAATTTCCAGGTCACTTTTGGATAAATTTGTCCTTAAAAATCCAAGGTTAGGTAATTGCTGGAAATCCATTGGAGTAATGTCATCAGGTGGTTTAGTAGTTTTGGGAGGCTCTGGATCATTTGGTACAAATTCCTCAATGACAACATCATCACTTTCATCAGGATGCAGAGGTTTTGTTTTGGGAATCATGTTTCTCATCTCTTGTATGCTTTCATCTATATTCTGATTTGCAGTTTTCCTCCAAGAACTTTCTTTATCTACTAGTTCCTCTAGAAAATAATGCATAAAAGGAAATATTCAATTAAGTCATTTTGTATGAAAAGTAATGCTGTATCTTATATTCGAAAAAAAAATGAAGGTCAATTTTTGATCAAAAATTGTAAGCTTATATTTGTAAAATGTATCATTAGGACAATTTTACAAAAGAATTTAAAAGCAATCCAGCAAAAAGGTACTAATGGATTAGCAATATGCAATATGCAGACAGATAGATGTAAGTTATAGTAACTATTATACTTATCAAGATGAAAATATACATGTATATCCAGAGATGATTTATGCTTAAAACCTACATTTTGTTAGAATTTAGAAAGTTATATTTAGAATAAGCCACTTCATTTTCTTATAGTGATCCCCGTTAACTAAACACTAGCTGAATTCATAATCTGAATTATCTGATGTAATCAAGATGTGAAAATATAATATATCTGGCATTCAGTGATGGAATGTTTGGAACAGGGGTCTCCAAACTTAGCAACTTTAAGAAATTTAGCTGACTGGAGAATTCTGGGAGTTGAAGTCCACAAGTCTTAAAGTTGCCAAGTTTGAAGACCTCTGGCTTAGAAAGATTAATTATCTGAAGGAAGTTACAGATGATAGACAAAGTCCGCATCAACTCAAATTTACAGCTGAGCATTCAGCAGCAGAAAATTGCCTAATTATTCATTAAAATATTTACTTTGGTAGAACAAGGTAGGATTCGTCAAATGTGGTAACTCATGTTTGGAATGGCTCTGACAGCAGGGAAAAGATGCAAAGAGAATTTGATGAAGTGGAAGTTTCAATTGGACTCATCATGAAGCAATAGGCATCTACAGAGAAGAAACATCCCATACCCTGTTAACAGAAATTTCTATTGGATTTCTAATGCTTGGAAGACACAACCACTTGGGGTTTGCTTGAATTTTGCAGGGATATCTTTACATATATTTTTTAAATATTGCAAAAGTAGAATTCTGGATTTGTTACAGTATTATGTATTTTCATTTGCATCATACAGATTTGCTGGTTTGTAAGGGATGTGGTGGCTCAGTGGCTGAATTTGTTGATCAGAAAGGTTGGCAGTTTGGCGGTTTGAATTCCTAGCGCCGTGTAACAGAGTGAGCTCCCGTTACTTGTCCCAGCTTCTGCCAACCTAGCAGTTCGAAAGCATGTAAAAATGCAAGTGGAAAAATGGGCGCCACTTTGGTGGGAAGGTAACAGTGTTTCATGTGCCTTCGGCGTTTAATCATGCCAGCCACATGACCACGGAAGCGTCTTCGGACAGCGCTGACTCTTTGGCTTTGTAACGGAGATGAGCACCGCCCTGTAGAGCCAGAAACAACTCGCACGTATGTGCGAGGGGAACCTTTACCTTTTAAATCTATTTTATCTATAGTTTTCTAGAACAATGGGTAAAAAACACTGTGTATATGAATAAAAAAGAGGTTTCCCCCCCTTACCTGAATTCATAATGAACTGCCTTTTGCATGACAACAAGAATGACTCTATAAAGGCAACAATTGTGATAGAAGAGAGTTTTTCATACCATATGATTCCGTGACATCCATGACTTCGGTATCCTGTTGTGGTTGTGACAGTTCTGATGAGTTTGCATTATAAACTATGAAGCTGACCTCCATTGGTTCAAATGCTTTGCTGATACAAAGTTGACAGCGGCAAGTTGAGGGATTTTGTGCTGCAGTACAGTAATCCTTTGGGCTAGAAAGTTGGGGTGTTTCCTTCATTGTTTTTTGAGATTTTCCTTTCTGTCCTTTAGATTTAATTGTAACTTGTTTTTTAGCCTTGTTGCTTTCCTTATCTAGTGGTTCTCCTGAAAAGTGAATGTTCAAACAGTGTTAAAAAGTTTTTTTTTTTTAAAAAAAAAACAACTCTAAGCTTATAGGAAGAAAGACTGTTAAAATAATCTATTATGCAGCACTTGTGAATTTTCCTAGAGTGCTTTTTCTTTTTCATTGAATTTGTTCTTACAATTTTCCTATCTCGGTTGTACATTTTTCTCATTTTAGTGTATTTTTGTATGTGCAGAAAGCTAAGAAATAGCACAGAGCTCCCACTTACAAAGAAGAAATAAGCTGCAAGTATAGACATGAGGATGGACAACCTTTTTTAGATCAGGAGCTCCAATTAAAGACTGTTCAGTTTGTCACTTTAATACTACTACTTTATACTTTTTAAAATACTTTTTTATACTAATTGGTTAAACTCCCCAGTCTCCGTTCTGGAAAATTTCAAGTCAGGCAAAGGATTGCCCTACAATTTCTGCAGTGAAAAAGCTGACACCAAGAATTCTTTCAGCGTTTTGATCCTGGAAACATGCTACTATTGAGTGGCTCTTTTTCCTTGCCTGCATGTCTTTTATGGAAGTTTGCTTTATCTTTTGTTCTTTTTTTGGAAAAGACCCATTTGCAGATGAAGCCTTTCTTTCCTTCTAGAATCTTGCTTGACAATGCTTATTAATCATTTTTTTACTTCTTGGGTTTAGTGGTGTTTTTCCTGATACGTGATATATTGCAGGGGAATTTTTTAATATAATGGCTTGAATAATCTCAAAGGTGTACAAAGAATTTACTCTTTTTATTTTCCCTATCAATTTGATTTTTTTTTTAAATCAGAACCCTTATTTTGGAGCTACATATTTTAGACTTCCATAGCAATTTTTCCATCTGAATATAACTGTCGCAATACAAGTTTTGTTTCTTTCATATCTCACAAGAATAGGACTTGTAGTACAACAGCACAAAGCTCTTTTGTCATTTGAAAGCCCCCTCATCCCATCAAAGATCCCTCTATCACCTCTGCATACTGTTTATTTTTATTCCAATATTGTATCATGTTTACTTAGTTTCCAGCTACTCTCAGGAAGTTTATGGCTCAGCAGTAAAGACATTAAATTTGTTTTTGCTTGGTTTTCTGTTTTGAATTGATTGGTACAAGTCAAAAATACCTATAAAAACTGATTTCTGCTTTGAGAATCTGATCATTACAGCTCTACCCACAATATTTACTGTCTGACCTTTGCAACTATTGGACAACATATTAGCCCCCCCAATTATTAAGAAAATGAAGGAGGAACTTTGCACTCAGGAAAGAAGAAAGAAAGAAGGAGAAGAAAGCATCCATTTCTGTAGAGTCATGAATTTTCAGGGGAGGTTGTTTTATAAACTACAGTATAGATTTTATACTGATTTTATAAACCACAGTATAGAAAGTATAGAATTTTTTATTGGCACTCCTTCATCTCAAATTATCTCTCAGATAGATAGGTAGGTAGGTAGGTAGGTAGATATAGATAGATACACACACACATATATAATTTTGTTTCGATGAATATCTTCATTAAGATGAAACCCAAGTATGTCATTATATATTATCCGTACCTTTGTTAACAGCTTCTTTACTATCCTTCCATTTGTTTCTATTTGCTTCAATATTCTGCAGAATTTGGTCTCTAAAGTTTAATAGGCTTAATTTCTGTTTTTCTGAGCAAATCACATAATCTTTAAGGACATTGTTTCCACTGGGATTTACTTCATTATTCTCCATGGGTTGTTCTTTGTTAGGAAGGCTGTCATACAAGCAGGCAGGCAGGCAGGCAGGCAAGAAGGAAGGAATTGTTAACATGATTGTTTTAATCATATAATTCTATTTTGTCATTGGATTAATATAGACTGTATTTAAATGCAAATTACATTTTAAAGTGAATCTGAAACAGCAAATTAACAGAGGAGACAGTAAGTTTGTGATTAATACAAGTAGTTCTTGACTTAACAACCACAGCTGATCCCAAAATTTCCATTGCCAAGGAAGACAGGTGTTAAGTGAATTTTGTCAGATTGTATGACCTTTCTTGCCATAGTTGTTAAGGGAGTCACTGCAGTTAAGTTAGTAAAACGGTTGTTAAATAAATCTGGCTTCCCCACTGGCTTTATTTGTCAGGTCACAAAAGGTGATCATATGACCTTACTGCAGCCATCATAAATACAAGCCCATTGCCAAGTGTCTGGATTTTGAGCATGTGACCACAGAGTGCTGCAACAGTGTAGAAAATGGTCAGAACCAGAGGTGGTATTCAGCAGGTTCTGACCAATTCTGGATAACCAGTAGTGGAAAATTTGAGTAGTTCGGAGAACTGGAAATACCACCTCTGACTGGCCCCACCCCCATCTATTCTCTGCCTCCTGAATCCAAGTTGATCGGGTGGGTTTTCTTTTGTTGCCCTGGACAGGAGAACGGAGCTGAAAAGCAGGTTAGTGGAGTGGGGAGGGAATGGGATTTTGCAGTAACCTTCCCCCAGAAGTGGGGAGAGAATGGTGATTTTACAGTATCCTTTCCCTGCCACACCCACAGAACCGGTAGTAAAAAAATTTGAATCCCACCACTGGTCATAAATCACTTTTTTCATTGTAACATAGAACATTCCACCAAATGAATGGTTGTAAGTTAAGGACTACCTGTAATAACCAGGATAGTTCTACAATTAGAAATGATTACAGTGACTCACTCTCTCAGTCCAGCAGGAGAAGGAAGTATTATGCATATTTGCTGCCTTGATTTATTTATAAAGTAATAAAGGTGGGATAAAAATCCAATAAATACTCAAGGAAGACCTTATAATAACACTTTGTACTGTAGTTCATTGACTGTATGCTATGCACTTAATAAACAACTTTTATGGGAGATGAAGATCACAAAAATCAGAAGTCCCTGTTCTTCACCCTAAGTTTAATTTTGTTATCGTTTTACATGGATGGATCTTTTTCATGAGTATGTTTATAACTACTCCATTCCATTTTCTCTTATAGCTTTCACTTACTCTTTTACAATCAAGCAACATGCTACAATGCTGAGCATGTGCACTCCCACTTAGGCTGCTTTGAGGTTCTCCAACATGGGGCATTTCTGGATGTTGAGATGAGTTGCTGACTGTATGTTTCTCCTGCGTGTGGGTGCTACTATTTTGCTTTAGATACTGTCTTCTGAATTCAGTATTCCATTCCACTTGTGATAACCCAGGGCGTGGCACAAAAATAACAAAGTTACAAAAATAGGTAAAGTCCCTTTAATACCTCCAACTTGGCCCCCCAATGTCCAGGTATCCTCGACTGGAGATCAAACTCTTCCAAAAACAGTCTACAAAGGGAAGAAATGCAGTCCAAACCCAAAGTACAGATAAAGTAGAAATAAAAAAACCCAACACAAACCTCACTGAAGTAATTAACACAACAGGCCAGGATAATAGATTGCAGGCTTCCAAAAGATAATGAAGCACCCACAGTTGGGAGGACGCCAAAACCCAGATAAGCCTCCAGAAAGAATGCAAGCAAGGTGCTGTGTGCAAACTCCCTTCTTATGTTCTCCCAGCTGCAACTAATGAAAGGGATCAGGCCTTTTCCTCTCCCATATGCCACATTGCTCCCTTCTCCACAGCCAATGGAGCCACACTCCCATTCCCTGTCAGCTGCTCAATCTCCCCTTCAGAATCAGACTCCAACAAGGGCATGACACCACCCAGTACAGAAACAGTCACTTGGGAAGTAAAAGTGGCCAATCAAAAGATTATTAAAATGTTGATCTTAAGTCCTGATCCATACTGTAATAGCATGGGCAAAGTAAAAGTTAAAAGAAGTAAGTTAATCATATAGCAAAGGCAGTCCCATATTAGCAATATGTGGATTTTTTATTTAATTCCATTTTGAGTTGATTAGTAGAAAGTAACATTTAGGTTCTGTAATTGGAGTTTCTGAATCAAGAAATTAAGGTATTTTATTATATCTCTATAAGATGCAACATGGAGATTTCGGACAGATAATTGTCTCAAGTTTACTAGTTCTTCTATACCTCCCAAAAAGAATATGTTTGTTTGAAAAGCATTCAAAAGAACTAATTTCAGTTTACATAGTGTTGTTTATATTTCTGTATAAACCATTTAATAAATATTTACAGCAACATGGACTTGTTATCATAAATTCTGCTTTTCAGATAAGCAATTTATTTGGGAGATTTATATTATTCAAATTGTACAGCTCCTAAAGCAGAATGTTGTAAGCTGCCTTGAGTCGCTGTGGTAAATAGGCGGCAATATAAATCTAATAAATAAATAAAATAAATATTCATCTTTAAAAAGAAAAAAAAAGATAAAGCCGTAAAACTCCCAAAACAAATCAAGCATCACATCTTAAATGTGGAGCAAGCATTGAAATAGGAAAAGCAATGAACAACACAATGGGACAGGATAAATAATATGACCTAGAGATCTGGTTATGAAATGAATCCTATTCAGATGTGCAAATTATATGAAAAGAATTGAATGTGTCTGTACTGTAGTCTTCTGCTCCAACTTTAGATTAACATTTCACCCCACTCTTCACGAGAAAGTGTGAACATGACTGGTATACATGTGGTAGCAAATGTGAGGACAGTTCTTCAGACTGTTGCATTTAATTTGTGGAAACGAGAGAATAAGTGCTGGAATAAATGAGACAGAATACACAACACAAAGATCAGGGGATACTACATAATCTTATATCTGCTCACCAGGCTTCAAAGAACAGGCAATAACCCAGTGGTGGGATTCAATTATTTTACTACCAGTTCTGTGGGGCATGGCTTGGTGGGCGTGGCAGGGGAAGGATACTATAAAATCTTCAGTCAGAGGTGGGATTTGCCGGTTCTCCGAACTATTGAAAATTTCCAGTACCAATTCTCCAGAACTGGTCAGAATCTGCTGAATACCACCTCTGCACTAACCTGTTGTTATTTCTCAATTCAATAACAAATAGATAATATATATTTTATGCATACAGTATGTTATAGAGGTATTATGAGATTCAACTAATTACTGCCATGACTCAGCAAACAAAACAGTACTATGAGATACTACTATTATCTTATAATGTAAACTTAATGTGGAAGCCACTTTTGCATGACTTGCAAAAAAAGAATTCAGAAGATAGATATACCTGTGAAAGTAAACTCTTATTTAGTTTCTTCCCAAACCTACAGTGGAAAAGCAAAACTATCACTTCCACCCACATCTATTACAACTTCTTCCCTTAATGCCATTGAGAAAGGCTGGCACAGAATACTACAGAGAGTCCTTGACTTACAACAGTTCATTTAGTGACCGTTCAGATTTACAGTGGCACTGAAAAAAGTGTCTTAACAACTGTTTTCCATGCTTATGACCATTGCAGCATCCCCATGGTCAAATGATCAAAATTCAGGTGCTTGGCACGTGGTTCATATTTATGATGGTTGCAGTGTCCTAGAATCATGTGATCAGCTTTTGAGACCTGACAAGCAAAGTCAATGGGGAATCCAGATTCACTTAACAAATGTGTTGTTAACAAATGCAATGGCTCACTTAACAACTGTGGCAAGAATAGTCGTAAAACGGGACAAACCCACTTAACAAATGTTTCAACATAAATTTTGGGCTCAGTTGTGGTCATCACTTGAAGACTGCCTACAAAATATGCCTTACAGTGTGTCACCATTGTTGCAAGAGTTGCTAACTGATGGAGTTAAAACTGTTAACTTCTCCAGTTGTGAAACTGCCCCAAACATTCTGGGCATTTCTTCAGTCTCTTTTCTTCCTCTGCCAAATTTTCTAGAGACTCACAAATATATTAAAATTAACTGGAAAAGAATATTTGGAAGAGTAGAAAGAAAATGTATGTGCACGTTCCCAGGGCTGGAAACAATGAATGGAAAGAAGAGTTGCTGTTTGCAAGAGTTACTTATGAAGTGTTTAGAACATGACATTATAATTTCTAGCTTGGTAAAGTTAATTCAAGAAATTTCTTAAAGGAGAGATGAAACAGAATTTTGGAGTCAAAGATAACCGAAATAAACAAGGATGTTCACACCCAAGTTTTTCATATGGAGAATTAGCAGCTTCAGATGTAACAGGAGTAGATGATTTTTCCACAGTTTCAAATAGAAGACCAAATGCTGGTTTTACTATAACATCAATAAAACCTAAAAGAACAAAGAAAGAAAGAAAAATCAAAACACAATTACTGGCTTAAAACTGAACAAATAAGCTTTATTCAAGTTCAGCTGAGTGTATCAATGGCCAAAAGTCTGATAAAATGCTCTCTAACTGTCACTTAGTAGCTCCTTAGACAAAGCTGCACTAAAATTATTAGTTCTACACTCCAAAACTGTTAGCCTTACAAGGTAGACCAGACAGGAAGCACAACCAAGCACTTAATTATACATTATTGTAAGGTTACATTAATCCAGCAGTACTTCTCTTCCCCCATTCCTTTTACAGAGCCAAAGCTAGAATCTCTTCTGAGCCTGTGACTCCACCCAGAGTATTGCTGTGGGCTTTTATTTGGTTGTGTCACTTTGCCCTGTTTCCCAAGGTTATTCCCACATACCCTTACCAAATCAGCTTTGCAGGCTAGAATTTAGGGCAGTTGCAGTCTAACACATCTGGAGGAGACCATGTTTGGGAAGGCTATTCATGACAAAGAGCAGGTCATTAATTTATGAAATGCATAGCATTATTACAGGGTTCTTTATTTATTTGTATCCTGCCTTT
This sequence comes from Laticauda colubrina, assembly GCA_015471245.1. Taxonomy (NCBI): domain Eukaryota; kingdom Metazoa; phylum Chordata; class Lepidosauria; order Squamata; family Elapidae; genus Laticauda; species Laticauda colubrina. The sequence continues at coordinate 19,396,723 of BLBF01000025.1, forward strand.
ATTATTTTACAAATAACTCAAGGCAGTGAATATATCCAATAGATCTTCCGCCTCCTATTTTCCCCACAACAACAAACCTGTGAGGTGGTTTGAGCTGAGAGGAGTGACTGGCCTAAAAGTCACGCAGGTGGCTTTCATGGCTAAAGCAGGACTTGAACTCACAATGTCCCACTTGCTAACCTGGTGGGGTTTTGTGCAGCAAAACATTGCTTGGTTATACATACTGTATGCAGAAGCATTACTTTTAATCTTTGATCTCTTTCCAAAAAGCAGATGGAAGCAGAATTTCTTTCCACTGAAAGGCATGTTTAGTTTACAGAAACATTAAGCTGGAAACATTAAACTGGAAACAATATCACACTGATATAGTTTACACACTGTAAACTATATCAGTGTGATTCAACAAAACATCAGTGTAGCTCTCTGGTGCTCTGTGGGCTTGGTTGTTTCCTTGCAGATGTTTCATTACTCATACTAGGTAACAGCATCATGTTACCTAGTTTGGGTTATGAAACGTCTTCAAGAAAACAGCCAAGCTCAGAGAGCACCAAAGACCCCTCATTTCAGCCCTTAGCTACAAATACTGTCCTTTATCGAAACCATGGCTTCATGTGATGTATGCATTGCATTACTTAAGGAAAAGGGAATCATTCTTTGTTCTGATAATTGTTTTGCTACACTAAAAAGAATTACCCCAATGTGACTGATGAGGGAAAAATCTGCACTACAAGAGGAAAATATGACATTGTAATTTAATTAAATCATAATTGCAATCTGACTTGTTATCAAGACCCCTCTCTGTATACTAATTGTTATTGCCAAGGGAAGCTTAAAAAAAGTTTTACATAAAGAATAATCATTGTTTGGAGGATAGTTAGGAAGAAGAATCAACAATGTCAGAAGTAAAAAAGAGTGGGGGAAAACAAAGATTGGCTCCCTCCTTTTAAATGAGCTTCACCTATTTGGGATTCTGCAATATTGGTTGTCTTGCGATCACAGAGCGAAGAAATTGGAAGTCCCATTTCAGCCTCTTTGTCTCCCTAGCATTGAAGGAAGGAATTCACACAAGCATGAGCTATTCTGAACAGGTGATGCTTTAAAGATACTATACTATAAAAACAGTTAAAAACAGTATTTTGAAAATGCGCTTTCTAAAACAGGAAGAAAGAAACATACATTTTAGCAAAAATACCTAGAGCCACACAAAGTATCAAAAGATTTTAGCCTGAAATTTCTTTCCATCAGTGCAATTGACACTGTAAATACGCTAAACTATTCCTCTCCCCTGCCTTTTTTTCTATATGCTCCATAGCAAAGTTGGGGAGTGCTGAAGGAAGGCAGGGATGAGGAAGAGACCAAAAAGTCCTTAAAAACATATAAGAAGCTGCAGACAGGTACTAAATTTGCATTCTGTATGAAACAGCCTTTTGCCTTTAAATCTGAATTGTTGCACAGACCTATGCTTAGACTTTTAAATTCAGCACCTGTTCAAAGAATTCTTCCAGTAATGCTTGTGACCATCCATGGTGCAGTTCCCAGGGCTTTGCTGGATGGCTGATATCAGCTATATGTACCAGAAAAGACATGATTTTATCCTTGTGTGTCCTGTCAAATTAAGATCATTCTGATCATCAGACAAAAAAGGAACCACTTTTTTTTTTTTAGCCAGAAAATCTTTAGCACTCTTAGCCACTCTCCATGCCCCCCTCCTGCTCCCTATTCAGAGTGAGGACAGCTTCTCTTTCCAATACAACTAACCTGTCAGCTAGCTGGAGACACTGCGAAATATGTTTCATGATTTTCATCTGCTGGAAATGATGTGACATATCTGTAGATAAAACTACATTAATAACCATGCGACGCAGTTCCCTGAAAGCAGACAGAAACATTTTATTCTAGGTGTTGTCAAAATAAGAATGTCCAAATATTACCAAGCCCTAAAAGCAGGGGTGGGATGCTACTGGTTCTGCCTGGCTCTATAGAACTGGTAGCTCTGAAGAGCAGCAGACATGTAACTGGTTCTATGTCTGCTGCTGTTTTGGCCCACCCGCCCACCTGGGCTTTTCCGAGATCTTTATTTCTTGCTTTTTCAACCTCAGCTGCTGTGCGAGGCACAACTGTGGTTGAAAAAGCAGGGAAAAAGTGCTTTTTCAAATGCTGCTTCCCTGCACGCAGCGCTGCTCAGCTGTCCAGGCAGCAAGCTGACGAAGATTTCCATACACGTGTAGCAAGCAGGGAAGCACATCATAAATCACTGAACCGATAGTTGACCCTGTCAGATCCCACCCCTGCCTAAAAGGCACTTTATCCTATCTTCCACTTGGGAAAAACAATTTGTAGGCACTGGCCCCAAAATATGGCTTTGGGAGTTTTTATCTATTTCCATCTGTATAAACCATTCACTGCATGCCTTCACTACTTGTTTTAAACTGTTCTGCTTCAGTGAGGTTTGCATGGAAAGAAGTCCCTGGGTCATTTCCAAATGTGAACAAATTAACTTCCGCATTTGGACGTCTGAGAAATGTTTCAACTAGTCATCACATTCCCAACATGAAAGAATCAGGGAAACAACCTTTGGGTAAATTCAAAGAGTTATTGAAAACCATTGGTATTTTACACTGTAGCAACTTTCACGATTTGACTACAGATAGTCCTCAACTTGCAAGCTTAAAATTTCTGTTGCTAAGTGAGACAGTTGTTAAATGAATTTTGCCCCATTTTACAACCTTCCTTGCCACAGTTGTTCAGTGAATCACTGCAATTAGTACAGTTAGCAACATGGTTTTTAAGTGAATCTGACTTTCCCATTTATTTTGCTTGTCAGAAAAAGGGGATCCTATGACCCCAGGACACTGCAACTGTCATAAATATGAGTCAGTTGCCATGCATCTGAATGTCGATCACATGACCATAGGAATACTGCAATGGTTGAAAGGGTAAAAATAGTCATAAGTCACTTTTTTCAGTGTTGTCGTAACTTTGAGCATTTAACTGTTGTAAGTCGAGGACTACCTGTACTTCACTTTTTTGCAAGTGCTTCCCTAAGAAACAAAAGTGCCCCACTCTTGTGGCCTTCTAAAAATAGGTAGAAAAATAGCTCTTCCCGAAGGCCTTCAGAAATTAATGGCAACTAATGCTGCCGTATCAAATTCCAAATTATTTCATTTTAATTAATAGTTAAATTATTTTAAATATTAATCTTAGTATTTAAACTGTGCATTAGGTGATGGATCTTATGATTTAATCAATTTTCTAATTTACTATGATAGTTGTAAATCTGAAAACAAGAAGTAAATAAAATGGTAAAACCTTCATAGCAGCTTTGCAAGTGAATGCAAAGCTATTAGCCTACATTTGCTTGGCCACCTGTCTAATGTACTGGCTATACTGTCATATATGAAAGGAGACATATGTGGAAGTTTTAAACAGTTCCTTAAAGAAAATTCTGAAAGCAAAAGAAAGAACACCAAATCCAAAAGTAATTGGCAATTAATATATTTTGAAACAGCTTAGCTACATATCAATATTTAGATAGCCTCACCTCCACTCATCTTTGGTTAAGTTGCCTAAGATATTTGTATCTTTGTCTTGTAGCAGGCGGAAAGCAGCACTCAGGTGATGGTTTTCAAGAATTGATCTATCGTTGTACAAAAGAGCAGCTTTTGACCTAGTGTAGAAGTCCAAAGAATGTTTGTATTAATTTGATGGAGATAGATAGATAGATAGATAGATAGATAGATAGATAGATAGATAGATAGATAGATAGATAGATAGATAGATAGATA
>BLBF01000025.1:19400517-19428335 GCA_015471245.1 Laticauda colubrina
ATAGATAGATAGATAGATAGATAGATAGATAGATAGATAGATAGATAAGATAGACAGACAGACCCTTTTTGTTTATTTTTTAGAATAACAGTTTCCTAAATGTCTATGAATAGAGGTTATTTAGCAACAACTTTATGGTTGGCTGAGAGAGAACTATGTATCTTGGTCCCCTTGCTCAACATTTTAAAGAGAAATTTAAAAACTGAGTCTTTGCAAGCAAATGAAATAGATTATATTGTATTTTCATTTTAAAAAAATTATTCGTGGAAACGTCAAACAGTTGAGAAACGTACTGTCAGCCAGCAGTCTATGAACAGTAAAGTTCACTGTCATGAAATACAGGGGTAGTGGAATGAATGTTTTGGGCTTCAGCTACTCTATAACTACCGTTAATGGGAAATAAATCAAACACTAAATCACATTAGCTCCCACACTTCTATGGCTGGATGATATCAACTGTAGGAACTGGGGGGTGAAAGATTAATCTCAAGCTCTGAGTCATCATACAACTACTTGTTTGTCAGTCCTTGTCTCAGAAAGAGTAATAATTCCCTATCTCAGAGGAAGGCACAGGCAGGGATTGCTTGATTTGCTGAACTTAAGTACACATACTGTGTATCAAGTCATAATTCATTAAACCACTCAATCTTTCCATTTTGGCAACAGGTTGAATAGGACAGATGATTTACCTTGTCTCTATGTGGAAATGGTTTGTGGTTCCAGTGTGCTCATAATCATGGATGATGCTGCTAAAAAAAATAGCTAAGATCTCCAGGTCAGTGAACCATTGCTAGTGGAAAGAATTAGAAGCCATGATGTTCCTTAATGCAATAAAATACAAAGTGTACAGTATCTGTAAATACTCTCTCTTGGTTTACAAAATAGATGGGGAATAGGAGGAAAGGATTTTTACTAAAACAAATGTCCTCTCATAGGCAATAAATGGCAGCTTCAGGTGGATATTAAGTGAGTTATCAAGTACTTTAGCTTGTGCCAGGATCCAGTGACTTCCTCCTCCTTCATCTCCACATGTAAGATTCTCTGATAAACATAGACATACTAGCACAAACTTCAGTAACTCAAAAATCATTGCAAAGTGCACTATGATGTCAATGGTGGTGAATGTTGGAAACTGTGTTAGCAACATCTGTCGAACCACATGCTTTCCTCATTTTTATGTAAATAAAAGTAAATGGCTTGTTGTACATTTGGTTAGAATATCCATCCTGACAACTTTAGTAAATTTATTAGTTCACAACTTTCTCTGGGAGGCACAGGGAAAATCAAAAGACAGTAAATCAGAAGTCCCTCTGGCAGGTTCCAGATGACATTTACCCCGCCAATGTAAGTTTCATCTGAAACTTCTCCCTTTTATGCCAAGCATCCAAGATACTCTTGAGATCTAGAAATATGGGCTTCCACACCAGAAACAGGTGGAGAACTAATAGTTTGGAAGAAGCATGAAGGAAAATACTGGATATGACTGAAATAAAGTGTCCAGCAGCTGTAGGAACTGGAAAGGGGAACTTAAAATCAATAAAAGTACTAAAAGCAAATTTCTAATTTTATCTGAAGGATCAAAGTATCACAGATTTGTTTGCCTTTATATCACTCCAATGGTGCTTCATTGTCCATGCGTAAAATGCAATTTGATTGCATTATTTTTCCATACTTGTAGTATTACTGAGTTGGTTTGGGTTTTTTGTCCCAATGAGAGTACAGTGTAAATATTATCAAGGAATTCATCACAGGGAGAGAATGGGAAAATAATAACAACAACAACTGGAGGGACAATAGAATCTGGGTTACATTTTGTGGAATGTTGGTCTGCACCATGAGGTTATTTATTATCTGTTATTTCATAGAGACAGATACAACCATATAGGTGCATCCAGACCTGCTTCTTTACTACACTGCTGAGGAAGCAGAGAAGGCAATTAGACTTTAAACCAGCAGAGCTTTTTCTGCCACTGGAAATCTCATGAGTAAAAACTTTACTTTTCCACTTAGTACACAAAGTACATTATTAATTTATAGGTAGTAGGTAGTTGCCAGGTGTGGCATACAACTATCATATGTGACTTATGTCCAAGACCTCTTAAAGAGGGAATTTATCTCTGGGGTATTGTGTCATTTCTTACCAGCATTCCAGTATGAATCATAATGGCATGCACAGTTTGAGTAACATCTGCAGCATGGAGTGAATTGTGATATGGATTTTTGTGTTTACTGTAACCAGCTTCCAAAGCTTTTGCAAAGGAGATTAGAACGGTAATTGATATCTGTGGAGACAAGAATTGAGTGCACAATAGCTATTAACAAGATCAAACAAGATATCATTCTTTCAGCTACTGATTTTCAGCACTCAATGTCACTTGAGGGTTTTAATTATACATGGATTAGAACCAAAACAATGCTAATACTGGGGCACCATGAAAAGACCTTTCTTTTTTTAGAAAGTCAAGAGGAGCAGCTCAATTCCTCATCTGTTCAGAAATTTGCTAAATTTTTCTCTTAAGTCCTAAGGGTGAGATATACCTAAGCATCTTATTTTGCTCCTGATGAACTTTATAGACTAACTCAACTTGATCATGTCTTAATACTGTTTGTGCTTTGTATTAAGCCTGTTAAGAATTTGGACTTCTTTGTTTCCTGATACACACACACACACAAACATCGGGGGGAGGGGGAGATTTAACATATTATGGTTTAATTTGATATTTAGCTCCTGACCTGGAAACGTTTCAAAAGATCATATTTGGTGAATATTTCGCACATCATAAATTTTAAGCAGTGTCCTTCAGCAGCTTCATCTAAGGTAAACACATTAAAATCCCATTTATCGATCGTCTGTCAATAATAAAAAACATATGTAAATAAGCAAATATTTTTAGCCAGAATTGGCCACAAGAAGAACTGTAAAATTTAAGCTAAAACATACATACAAGTATTTTAGTTTTACCAAACTGGTCACATTTCATACTAACAGGGTCAGAACAGAATTCAAGATATATATATATATATATATGTATAAATATATAAGTATAAACTTGCAGTATAAATGTGCAAGTTTCATTTGAGTAATTTGAATAAAATCCATAGTACCACTCTACTGTATATACTCTCAAATTCTTAGATGTGACAGACAGAGTAATTCTCAAATATATAGACATAAAAAACAGGACTTGTGGCATAAAATGACCCCTTATAGAAAGACCTATCATGCCAATATATTGTAATTTCATGCCATTCAAGTTGGATGTGAGTTTTTCATAAATTCAGATTGATGGTCCTGGAATCATTCCAGCACAACCTGATGATAGAGCCAACCACAGACTTGCCAGCAAAGTTCTTTTGCGGCAGCATCTGTCTGATGCTGGCCCGACAAAAGGAAGAGGACGAAAAAGGAGCCAGGCTGAAAGTTGAATCCACTATGCAAATATCAAAGTCACTGCTGAACCTAGCACCAATCCTAACACTCTTCGATGTAGGGGTGTGTGCATGTGTGTGCGTGTCTGTCTGCTAATTATATATCAACATCAAGCTAAGGCAATCAATTATCTAAAATATGGTCAAAATGTTCAGTGGTGCATATACATTTTGGGGAAGGGAGGAGGAAGGAGCCCCAGCTCTGGTATGAAAAACAAAAGAAAGGAGTATGTTTTTAAATTAAGAATCCTGCTCATGTTTTACTGCATTGCAAGAGAATTTAGAGTGAACTGTCCTGTATTTACAGGAAATGCATCTAGGCCAGGCTATCTGAATGAATAGCTTTTTCAAGGTCAAAAATGGGAAAGGCAGATTTTTGCACAAAAATCAGCTGGGCAAAGTATCAATTAATTCGCAAGCATGAAAGCATTATCCACCGCCATGCCAAAATTTATTTGAACATCTGAAAATGCTGATGAAAAAAAAATGAGACAGGGAAAAAGTTCTTGATTGTGTAAACATACAAGCAACATTTTCAGAAAGAAAATGCTGGAGAAAAGGAATATGATATGTCAGGATTCCTGCCAAGCACATCTGTCAATTCCTGGGGAAAGCAAGAAGTAGCTCATGTCAGCCCATAGGAAACAGCTATCACTATTTTGGTGCATATGCATGCATATGTTATGGAGACTTTCATAAAGCATTCTAATTGAGATTTTTATAAGGAAAAGGGAGAAATGATGAACTCTGCGTAAGTCTGTGTCTGTGACAATACTGTACTGCAGTTTTTCCCATATATTAGCAAAATATCTGTCCATGTTTTCTTATTCTTTATAATCATAAATATTTTGGCAAAGATATCCTCATACCACCAGTTAAAAAGCTAAAGGCCAGGTCACATCGCCCAACGGATGCAAAACGTATGTAAAAAGGACACAGCAGACGAGCAAATTTTCCATCTGTTATCCGCTCTCAAAAGTGCCCCAAATTTGCATAAAGAGAACAGAAAAGAACGGACTGGGGGAGGACGTAGCCAGGATGTAAAACGGATGCTCAACGGAAGCCTAGCGGATGAAAGCGGATGGAAGCGGGTGACACATCCGAAGGGCTTCCGGGGGAGCATAGCAAAGCGGATGCATAGTGGAAAGAGCGGACGCATAGCAGATGCAGAATGGATGCATAGCAGATGCAGAGCGGATGCATAGTGGATCATTGCGCATGAGGGGAGGATGCATTGCGTCAGCCCCACGGACATAAAAGGAGGCAGCTCGCAAGCAGGTCACCATTCAGAGGAAAGACCTGCTGCCACAGACATCTTCATCAGAGACCATGGGGAAGAAGAGGAAGTCTGTGTCATCTTCTGCCAGCCCTGGCAAGAGGGAGAGATCCACCATCCCACCCCCTGGCGCTGACTCTGCTGCTGCTTCTGCTGCTGGTGCTGCTGCTGCTTCTTCTGCTACTGGTGCTGCTGCTGCTGCTTCTGCTGCTGGTGGTGCTCCTGCTGCTCCTGCTGCTGGTGCTTCTCCTGCTGCTGGTGCTGGTGCTGCTTCTCCTGCTGCTTCTCCTGCAGCTGCTGTGGTGGACCAGCCCCAAAGCCCTGAAAGCCCTGATGCTGAAGGCCCTGCCAGAGGGAGGAAGAGGCAAGGCAAGGAGAAGGAGAAGGGAGAAAGGAAGCAGTAATCCATAGCAGAGGAGCATGAGGAGGAGGTGCTGAAGTGGCTGAGGGAGAACGAGTATATGTGGAGGAAGGGCCACAGGCTCTATCGAGACACCAAGCGGAAGCAGGCGGCTTGGAGGGAGAAGGCGGAGAACCTGGGCTACACTTCAGATGTCCTCCTCGGGTGATGGAAGCATATGCACACCTGGTACGGGAAGCTGCACCTGAAGAAGTCTGGCCAGGCCGCAGTCAAGCTCACCGACCGGGAGACTTATGTCATGGCAAAGTGCAGTTTCCTGGAGGGTGAGATCCACCACCGAGGAGCAGCCCCTCTGACTACCCTCACTCTCAGGCAGCCCACAGACAGCCAGTCCTCTTCTGGCCAGGAGACAGCGACCGTGTCCGGGCAGGTGTCCACAGAGCACCCAGCGACAGAGACCCCCCCGACAGCTGCACACCCTATGCCGGAGGACGTGGAGGATTCTCTCACACATAGGGAGCAAGAAGAAGCAGCGACCACCAGGCACCAACCCACACCCAGAAAGCAGGCAGAGAGGCAGACCGGAGGGACAGAGCCACACTGTCCTGCTGGAGATCAGGGACACCATCAAGACCAGCGCAGATTTCCTCTCTCAGCTGGTACACTTCGAGATTCCATCCTCAAACCGCAAGCCCTTCCTCACCGACGTGACCCCGACCCTCATGGACATGCCCGAGCCCCAGTACTAGGTGATGAAGGAGAGGATCAAGGTGCTGCTGCACCACCCTCCAGGCCCAGCTGAACCTGCTCCCACCCACTCCAGGTCTGCTCCTCCACCCCAGCCGATGTCACAGCCCTTCCAAGGCTTTCAACAGTCCCTCTCCTTCCAAGGCTAAGGCTACCAGGAGTTCCAGCAGCACAGGCAGCCCTTCCCAGTCCAGGCACAGGTTCCTCGCACACCACAGATGCCACTGACACCACAGATGCCACTGATGCCACAGATACCACAGATGCCACCGACACCACAGATGTTTTCTCGCACACCACAGATGCCTCACCTCGCCCAGCTGCACACCAGACATCCCCAATAAACTCCTTCCTCCACCCCACAGCCAAGCCCGGCCTCAGAACATCTGTTATTGGTCCTGTGCCTGACATCCCAGGTCCTTGATAAAGGGCCTCTCAACCTCACTGGGCTGAGCCAGCTTTCTGAGAGCTTCCTGAACACACCATCTCCTATTGTCCTCTCGGGGCCAGGCACCCCAATGGCACCTCAGACCAGCACTCCAGCCACTGCCACCTCCACAGTCCCTGTCCCCTTTACACCTGAGACCATGAACATGTCTCAGAGTGACTGAGAACATTGCCAGAGACTGAGTTGTTACCTGTTGACTTTATCATTGCTTGGGACACTTTTCTTGGTTCCTTTTGCTTTTTAAATAAAGTCCTACACTTTACTTAACTCTTATTAATAAAGGTTATCTTTGCTTCACACACTTGGGTCATTTCTTTTACTTAATAAAGTCTTGGTGGAAAGTTTTAGAAAATGATTAAGCCTTTGCATGCTTGTGGGATGGGCAGGGATACCTGTGTGATGGGTAATAGCTGTGGGATGGGCAGGGATACCTGTGGGATGGGTAATAGCTATGGGATAGATAAGCCTCCAGTGCAAACATAGTGGGACTGTATGGTCCACCCTCCCAGGTGCCACATCTATGGGCCTTTATTATCAATAACAATGTAATCATTCATCCACACATTTCAACATAAACACAACTCTTTATTAAATGCCCTGTTCATTGTAAGGCCACTCAACATACATGGCCCAATCTCATCCATGTGATGAGACAGGCTGAAGGAAGCATCCATTAAGCATCTACCTGCCACTCCACTGCTCCAGCTGGGGAGTTGCACCAATGTTTCAGGAAGTTGCACTGCTTCTCCCCTTCACGTGAAGCTCAGTTGGGGCCTGGTACATCCACATGTCGATCAGGTTTCGCCCTTGCCTCCATTCACCAGGTTCCATGTCCCCATTCCCTTGTTGACAGTCCACAAGCCTGTTCTGCAACACTAGGTAGCGGGTGCGCATGAGATTGTGCAGGATGCAGCAAGCTTCCACGATGCTCCTCACGGTCCGTGAATGATGCTGCATGGTGGTGAGAAGTACCTGGAACCTGTTGGCTAGGATGCCAAAGGCGTTCTCCACCACCCGTCTTGCCCTGGACAGCCTGTAGTTGAAGATCCTCTCTTCATGGGTGAGGCATCTGGAAGTGTAGGGCTTCATGAGGTAGGTTCTGAGGGAGAAGACATCATCTTCCACAATGAAGTAGGGCACATCTTGTGTGTCGTTGGGCAGGGGGTCTGTGTCTGGGAAGCCCATGATGAGGTTGTGTTCAAGCCCCTCCTTGAGGTGACTGGCATTGTATACCTGGGCATCTGAAGATGAGCCGTTGCCTGAAGCATTGATGTACATGAACTTGTAGTCAGCATCGACCATGGCGAAGAGGATAATGCTGAAGAAGCCCTTGTAGTTGAAATAAGTGGATCCTGACTTGACTGGAGCTTTGCAGGCCACGTACTTCCCAACTATGGCTCCAACGGTGTGGGGGAAGTTCCACCTCTGATACCACTGTTCTGCAAGTTTCCTCCAGCCTTCTTCAGTGGAGGGACACTGTAGGAGCTCCTCCAGGTATTCTTCTATGATGGCCTGCACCACTTCTCTGACCACAATGCTGATGGTGTTGTGTGGCACCCTCCAGGCGTACTGCATGTTTCTGTACATGGTCCCAGAGGCCAGGTGGTACAGTGTCAGTGCCACCTTCAGTCCAGGGTCCAGGCTGGGATGGAAGTTGGTGCTCTGCTTGATCAACCTTGGTCTCAGACGCTCCACAACTTCGTCAAACATGGCTGGCGGCATATCATGAAGTTCTGGAATGCACGAGGGTCTTCATTCCTCAGCTCCACCATCAGCTTGTCATCGAGTCCAAACTCCGCTCTTCTCCCAATCCATCGTCGGACCCAGACACTTCTTGGCCGCCTCCTTTTCTTCCCGTAGAAAAGGTGAAAGAGCCTGAAGAGGGCTTGGTTCTGGTGTTGAATGATGGCGGCTACCAAAAGGAGCGTGCGATGATCCATGGTGGAGAAGAATAGATGCTGTGGAAGAGCAAAAGCAAGGCTGAGGAGGTCTGCACACCAGGGCTGCTGGACTGAAAGTGAGATCCAGGTGATTTCCTCCCTCTTTTTATAGGAAATGTCGGTTTTCCGCTAGGTGTCCTTCTGCATACTCCAGGCATCCTCCAGACATCCTAAATATCCGAGATACGTCCCCTATTCAAACGTTTTTTCCATTTTAATGCTTTATATCCAAGCTGCATCCGCTTTCATCCTTTCTATGTCCGTGCTACTAACTCTGTGTGTCCATTCCGTGTCCGTTTCACTTCCTCCCTGTGTCCGTTTTCCACTGGAGCGGATTTGAGTTGCGCGGATGCGCAGCGGATGCCTAGCGGATATAGCAGATGCGTAACGGATGACAACGGACGTATAACGGATGTTCCCCGTATGCGTAGCGGATGTATAATGGACGCATTGGATACTTCATCCGCTCAAAAAGTTTTGTGCAGCTCAAAACTTTTTGAGCAGATGAAATCACAGTAGACGGATGCTGGATGGATAGAGAGTATGAAAAACATATGCAGTGAGTACACAATGGATGCATGCGTTTTCCAATGGATGGCAAGCTTTTTTGTCCGTTTTACATCCTCTTTGCATCCGTTGATGCAGTGTGACATGGGCTTAAGAAAGCATATGTTTTGTCTTTTGACAACAGCAGTAAGGAACAATAAGGTGCAGGGGGTGCTCCTTATAATTCCTAATATCCCTCATTATTGGTCATAATGGTCATGGAGTTTACTATATAGTTTCCTAATCATGTAACCAAAGTAGATTCTATTTCAGTCCTCTTTAAAACTGCTGTTTCTGAAACATTTATCCTATTATTTTATTGAAAGACAACAATAATAAAGATTTCACCTTCATCGCTTGTATTACTTCCAATTTGTAAGCCATGCCCATTGAAGTAGTGGCTGTACGGAACTCCCTAGGAGAACAAATTAAATATATGTAAACCAGCTTATTTACTAAGGCTACAATCCCATATACAGAGTTGGCCAAATTCAGTTACGAAGCTCCTATACCAGATGGTTTAGGGGTTAGTGTTAGACCAGGAAAAGCTTTTTTTTCCAGAACACAAAATTTGGGCTTTATACATCTATCTATATCTATTCTGAAAGTCATGACTCTAATTTTATATGTTGCCCTAGATTCCCATAGGGCACTAATGTTAATATCAATTCTTCCCAATATTAATGGAGGAAATTATTAAACACAGTGTGCAAGTTTTAAGAAGCTTGTTAATGCACAGCTCCTTCAAAAGTTTTGCCAGCCTTTTTCTTACTGAAAAACAGCTAACTAGTGTATGATATGTTTCATCCACTCTGTATGCGTATATATTTTACAAGTAATACAACACTGGATGCAAATAAGCTTATAGCCGACATAAAAATCCCCTTTTAGCTCATCATACAAAGAGCACTGCAACATTAATGTTGAGAGCATGTTGACTCATCCAAGTCCATGATAATATTTCAATCTTTCATCCAGGAAATAGGCAAATCATCAACTCATTCCATTATAGCTCACCTGAGCAGAAAAATACACATTTTCATAAATATTGATGATTTTAAAGTCACCGAGACAACAAGAGTACCATAACAGATTAAGTTCAGTGAGGTTAACCCAGTGATTAACCCAGTGAGGTTTCAATGAGAGAGATTTTTTCCAGAAGTTTAAAAAAAGTTAAGAATTTTCTTGATAAATTTATAAAATACAAAATCACTGTAATGAAAGTTCAATCTGCAGTCCAACACTAGGAATCTTCTCTACTTTCCTCCTTTTCCTTCCATCAGCTATAAATTTCTTAGGCAAAACAAAAATATAATGGCAAAACAATGCACTGGGAAAGACAAACTGGAACGTAACTGAAGTTCTGAAGTGAGATAATTCCTGGCCAAATTGAACTTGAACAAGTATTTCTTTGCTGTCCTCTCTACTTCCAGCCACATCATTTTCCCTGCTCTGACTCCTCCTTCATCTCAGTATGAGTTTTGTCTGCTGTCAGCTTCTGGTTTTATATACATATATATAGGAAGGGAGGGAGGGAGGAAGGAAGGAAGGATATATAGTGTATATAGTTTCCTTCCTTCGTTCCTTCCTTCGTTCATTCGTTCCTTCTGAAAAATTCTCATTGTTCTGTTCGGAAATAAGATGCACGAGACCAGGTTCTAACAAACAGCTCTTTGTTCAAACAGTAAAGTAACTGGTAACAGAACATTGGCTCAAGTCGCGGCAGCCCTTCTTATAGCGGCTTGCTTGCGGCTTGTGGCCAATGACAGTTGTTTGAATGCTCCCACCATTTGGCAGGCCAATCGGAATGGCTCTTAAGTAACCAATCAGAGAATGGCCTTCTCGGCCAATCAGATTGAGGTATTTGGAGTCTACCAAGTTCTATACACAACACCCCTCCCCCCTTGGTTTTGTCCAACCTGCGTAACATAGTCACACAGGTAGGTGGGGCTTTTGCGAGTCCTGGTTGACCTGCGCAGCTCAGTTTCAGTGTGGTCCTCAAGTGGTTTGGACGGAATCACTTTTTCTCTGCAACTTCTCCGTGGAACCGCCTGGAAGGGTGAGTCAGCTTTGCTGCTCCTGCCTGAGTTTCTCGGGCCGGTTGAGGTGGCTCCGCCACTCCCTCCTGGTTCGTCCGGGCTGGTCGAGCTGGCCTGGCTGTCTCCTTCCAGGAAGGCCTCACCTCTTTTTGTTTTATTTGAGTTTCTTGTAGTGATTGTTGTCGTGTTATTGGAGGTTCGTCTCTCCCTTTTTTTTATTATTTTGTGTTCCCCCCCCCCAGTTGTTTTCGGTTCATTTATTTGTGGCACTGGTGTGGTGTTGTGTTCTAGGGTACAAGAACAGAGCTGGTCGATGTGCCGCTTCCATGTTCTACCGTGGTCCAAAACAAGTCGGTAAGACTGGGGGCCTGTGATTTGGGTAATTGTGGCTGGAAGCCATAATGGGTCCCCGATAAGGTTTTTTGTGTAAACTAAATTGTCGATTTCAAATGAGTGGTATTTACTGGAGGAGTCAGGGGGTTTGTCCCAGGTATATGTGGGGTGCAGTCTATCAAGATAGGAGAGCAGTTTCCTACCCATGAGGAGTTCTGCTGGGCTTTTGTTGGTTATTTTGCTCGGGGTGATATGTTGGAGTGTTAACAATCTGTTAAGTTTATCTTGCACGTCCCCCGTGTCCATTTTTTCTCGGGCCACCTTAGTATAACGAACCATGCGTTCAGCCCGTCCATTTGAAGCTGGATGAACCGGCGCTGTCAGGGCATGTCGGATGCCCTATGCAGCCAAGTACTGCTTGAACGCGAGGGTGGTAAACTGGGGCCCATTATCTGAAACTATTACATCTGGCAGTTCATGCATGGCGAAAAGTTTAACTGTTTTATGACTGCCTCGGTGGTAGTGAATGCCATAAGAATGACTTCTAACCAGTTCGAGTAGGCTTCCACGATTATAAAATAGGTGTTCCCTTTTGTAGGCCCAGCAAAGTCAATATGCAGTCTCGACCATGGGCCTCTGGGAGTCTCCCATTCCATGACTGGTGCCAGTGGGGGGGGGGGTAGGCCGCCATTTTTGGCAGTCATGACATGTTTTCACCCATCGTTCAATGTCCTTGGCCAGCCCTGGCCACCAGACGTAGCTCCTGGCCAGGGCTTTCATTTTGACTATGCCCAGGTGCCCCTCGTGCAACATACACAATACATTTTCCTGTAGTTTTTCAGGGATTACCACCCTGTCACCCCACAAAATACAGCCTTTCTCGATAGACAGTTCAGTCTGTTGGGTGCGAAAAGGTTTAAAAGTCTCGCTTTTGTTTTCATCCGGCCGGCCCTTACCAACCCAATGCAGGATTCGAGCTGTCAGCGGGTCTTTCGCGGTAGCTTTAGCGACATCTGCTGCAGTTAGTGGCAGATTCAGCCAGGACTCGATTTTGAGAGTGGAGATGGTAGGAGCTGGGTCGTCTTCTGTGTTGAGCAGTGGGGAACGGCTCAAGGCATCTGCATGGGTGATGGTCTTTCCTGGGTGATGAATGAGCGTGTAGTTGTTGGCAGCGAGGAATTTAGACCACCTCGTCATTCTTGGTGATAGAATGTTCGGGTTGGTTTGTTTCCTGCTGGGATCCCTAGCAGGGGTTTGTGGTCAGTGATAATTGAAAAAGTCGAGTTGGCTATAGTTTCTTTCCGATTTTGACAGCGTTTTGGAGTAGAAGGCGATTGGTGCCTCTCTGCCATCTGGTAGCTGGTGGCTCAGTATGGTGCCGATTCCAAAAGGTGATGCATCACAGGTGACTGTCAAAGGCAAGGTGTTGCTGTACTGGATCAAAACAGTGTTAGACATTAATACGTCCTTGATATCTTGGAATGCTGCTTGTTCCCGGTGGCCACATTTCCATATAGTTTTTTTGTCTAACAACCGATGTAAGGGTTCTGCTATGGTTGCTTTTTGGGACAGGAATACATTGTAGAAATTTATGAGACCTAAGAATGCTTGTAAGTCAGTTTTGTTCTTAGGTCTAGGTGCGTCTTTGATTGCCTTTATCTTTTTTTCAGTGGGGTATATCCCTTGCTCATCTATGAGATAGCCTAAAAATTTGACCTGATCAGTGGCTAATTTACATTTTTCTCTCTTGACTTTAAGCCCTACGTCTCTGAATTATCTCAAGACTTCTTTTAGTCTACTTTCTAGTTGGTTTGTGTTTTTTGCTGACACCAGTACATCATCAAAATAGGGGATGACTCTCTTGATTCCATTTAGAAGGCTCTCCATGAGGCTTTGGAAAATGCCTGGGGCAACGCTAATGCCAAATTGTAGTTGGTTGCACTTGAATGCCCCCCTGTGTGTGACTATAGTCTGTGCCTCTGCAGTCTTGGGGTCAACTGGTAGCTGTTGATATGCTTATGCGAGATTGAGCTTCGCAAAAAATTTTTCCTCCCCCTAGTGAGTGCAATAAGTATTGCACTACCGATACTGTGTATGCGCTTTGCTGGAGCGCATGATTTAGGGTTGCCTTATAGTCTCCACAGATGCGCATTGACCCATCTTGTTTGACAGGAGTCATGATGGGTGTTTCCCACCTGGCATGGTCGATTGGTTCTAACACCCCTTGTGCTATAAGTTTGTTTAGTTGTTCGCCTACTTTTGGTTTTAAGGCAAAGGGAATGCATCTGGCTTTGAACCTGATGGGAGCTATCTTTGGGTCCAGGCTAAATGAGATTGGGGTCCCCTTGTACTTGCCTAGGGTCCCATCGAATACATCCCGGAACTCTTGCAACAGGCTCTGTTTCCAGTTGGCTTCAACGACGCTGTTGATCCCGGTCACTCCGATTCCCAGGGGCGTGAACCATTCGATACCCAGCAGGCTAGGATGATCACGGTCGATGATTGTTAGAGGCAGGATTTCAGCGTGATTTTTAAAATCAACTAGGAAATGTCCAAGGCCCACTACCAGGATTCAGTTTCCCTGGTAGTCCTTTAATATCAGTTTTTGTTGTTCCAGTTCTCTTTGCTTGATGTCTGGTATCAGGCATCTGATAGTGTCCGAAGATACCATTGATAAGTATGATCCAGAGTCTACTTCCATCTCACAGGACTTCCCTTCAATGTTCACCTTTACCTGGACCTTTTTTACGTTAGCTGTCCTGGCATTTCTGATGGTTATCGTCTGGTCCAGGAGTTCTCTTCTCTGTTGCTCGTTTGTCGGTTTCTGCTCTCACGGTTCCACCTGCTTCTGGCTTGTCTCTCTTCGTTTCTAGGAGGGGTGCTGCTGCATCTTTTAGGACTATAGCTCTTTTTGTTTTGGCAGACCCTTGCAATGTTTTTCACAAGCTCTGCAGATGGCATCTAGGAACCTACATTCTGAACACGAGTGGTTGCCTCCGCATCCAGCACACTGGAATTCCCGCCTGCTTTTTCTTTTTTCCCACCATTTTTTGTCCGACTGAAGCCTATGTACATCTTCATTGTCGTCATCAGTGCCACTCGGGGAGTCGAGATCTTCATAGTGGGCAGTCACTGTGGGCTGTTTCTTGCTTCCTTCCGCCCTCTTTTCTCTGGGTTGATTCGGCGGATCTGGAGTTGCGTTCATCTGCCGCATAGTGGCTGTGGATTTCTTGGCTGCTTCAGCGGCAGTGGCTTCTGCGATCGCCTCAGCCACTGTTATATTCGGTCTGTTTAGCAGCTTGCTTTGGAGAGTAGCATCCTTCAAGCCAAGGACCATGCGGTCCCTCATGGCCTCGTTCATGTTCTGGAACTCGCAGGCTCCGCCGATATTTCTCAGGGCTGCTACGAAGTCTTCGACTCTCTCGTCTTCCTTTTGGTCTCTTTTGTAAAACTCGTGCCTTTTGATCAGGTTGGAGACCGCAGGCGCGTAATGGGCTTGGAGCATTCTGTTCAGCTCAGGCCATGCCATCTGCTTAACGTCTCTTGGTTTAGCTAGTGCCTTTGCCATTTTAAAAACGGTTGGTCTACAGTGCGTGAGGAATACAGCCCTCTTCCTCTGGTCAGATATCTCCTGCAGCTCATTGCTTTCTAGAAACATTAGGAAGCGATCAATGTATGACTCCCAATCTTCCTCAGTTGGGTTGAAAGGTGCGGGCAGCGCATTGTTACCGGCCATCTCTGTTGCTTGGTTCTGGTTGCTGCGTGCTTCGGTCTCGCCTTCTACAACGATCCCATCTTCGTCGCCAGTGTTCTATTCGGAAATAAGGTGTGCGAGACCGGATTCTAACAAACAGCTCTTTATTCAAACAGTAAAGTAACTGGTAACAGAACATTGGCTCAAGCCATGGCAGCCCTTCTTATAGCGGCTTGCTCACGGCTTGTAGCCAATGACAGTTGTTTGAGTGCTCCTACCGTTCGGCGGGCCAATCAGAATGGCTCTTAAGTAACCAATCCGCGAATGGCCTTCTCAGCCAATCAGATCGAGGTATTTGGAGTCTACCAAGTTTTATACAAAACGTTCATTAATTTCATTTTGAGTAAAGAATCACCCATCCTCCATGAGTTAGATGGTCCAGATTGGTTTTGTTCCACATGGAACCTTCAGATCCTCTCATTTTTCTTCCCTTTCTCTCTTTCTGACTGATGTCTCTCTGTTTCTTGGTCTTCTTGAAATGATCTATACACATTCTCTTTTGACATGTGAGAAAAATTAACTGGTACCATAGCACTGCATTTTATTATTTATGATGTTTTACACAGCCAACTATAATGGTTAAATAAATATCCTAAAAACTAATTTGTTCTGCCATGCTTGGATGATAGACAACAGAATATCAAATAAATTAGTCAGACTTTTATAAATACACTTAACAGGAATCAATGGATGGTTACACACAATCATATTCTGTAAATTTCTGGTAGTTTGATAAATTACCCAGAGTGAATGTATAAAACCTGCTCCCAAGATTTTCCAATAATACAGAGCTTTGTCCCAGGATTACATGCAGGTCATTCAAAATCTTACATCGTTTTCCTGCAAAATCCCTTTTCTCCCCTCCTGCTTTGATGATTTTTAAGGGAAGAGTGTGTCAATGTTGAACCAGATGTTTTCTAATACTGCAGCTTTATTACAGGTAGTCCTTGACTTATGACCGTAATTGAATCCAAAATTTTCATTGCTAAGCAAGGCAATTGTTAAATAAGTTGTGCCTCATGAAATTTTTTGCCATGGTTGTTAAGCGAATCTGGCTTCCCCCGTTGACTTTGTTGTTGGAAGCCAGCTGGGAAGGTCACAAAGGGTGATCAAATGACCCCAGAATGCTGCAACCATCATAAATATATGCCAGTTTCTAAGCAGAGGTGGTATTCAGCAGGTTCTGACCAGTTCTGGAGAACCGGTAGCTGAAATTTTGAGTAGTTCAGAGAACTGGCAAATCCTACCTCTGACTGGAGATTTTACAGTGTCCTTCCCCTGCCACGCCCACCAAGTCACGCCCACAGAACCGGTAGTAAAAAAAAATTGAATCCCATCACTGTTTCCAAGTGCCCAAATTTTGATCACACGACCATGGGGATGTTGCAATGGTCATAAATGTGAAAAACGGGAGTGTCACTTTTTTCAGTGCCATTGTAACTTTGAACAGTCACTAAATGAATAGCCGTAAGTCAAGGACTACCTACAGTCTTCTTAATGGAAGTGATGAATGGCTCAAGGGATACAACACACCCTGAAATTGGAGCTGAGCATGACATTGGTAAGAGAGATTATGTCACATGCCCAGAAAATCCAGGCAGTTCAAATGAATATAAAGATTTATTGCAAGGTAAAGCTCTCTACAAGAACCTGAACTACTCATAGTCAAGGGAAATTGGCAGTAGATAAGAATCAAAGGAATTCAAAGAAGTGAGACAAAAATGTTAATTGAAACAACCCTAAAGAAAGTAAAATAAAATTTTGTAAACTATATAAAGATATAAGAATAGTAATTATAGCTAAAGATATTATTTAATACTAGATAAACGCAATATAATGTATTATGATATTTAAACCAAAATCTTGTACAGATGCCAAGAACGTTGTTGATACCATGATGTTTTACGATGTTAAAAAAAAAAAGAATCAAAGGAATTCAAGGTGGCCTGGATTTAGATCTCTTGCGAGTGCGAAGGGGTTCATGACCAAGGATGCATTAGTCCCCTCTCTCAGGTTCAGCCTGATCATCTTCTACATCATACAACAGAAAAACAAAGAGATTGCTTTATCCAGCGCAAGGGCCACCATAAACACCTTGCCAAACAAAAATATCGAAAGAAAGGAATAGCAAGCAAGAACAGTTAGTTTTTATATACTTCAAAGACACACATATAAGGAGCTAGACTTGCATTTTCATTTTGAATTTTCTGTTCACAAGGTTCACAACTGCAGGAATTACATGGCCCCAGTGATTATTACAGCCTATATTTATAGTGCCATAGATATAAAAACGTGACCAACCATTTTTGGGATCTAGTCCCTAATACTCCCACCTAAAGCAGAAATAGTTTATTAATCTCTGTACTAGATGATCTTTATTTTTATTTCTGTGATTATTAGACTGTGAACATTCATCCACTCCTTCCTCCTCTTTTCCCATAACAACAACTTTGGTCAATTCTAGCTCTGATTCTGGAATTCATTTTTCTAATCATCAACTACATCATTTAGGTCATATTCTGAAAAGCTCATAATTTGCTATGCGATCTATGCTTGCCTTTCTACCACAACGCCATTCTCTAAAGCATATGAAATACTCCGAAAGCTTGTTATTTCATCAGGCTGCAGTCTGTATGCCTCTTTTTTTCTTGCAAAAGTGCCTGTTAACCACTCCTTTACGTCCATAGGTACTGAATCCCACCGGATACTAGAAAGTTCATCCTCAGTGTCCAGAAGGCTCCTGCAAAAATCCAAGTTTTCACATATGTATCTTTCTATTCATTCATTTAAATTATGTACATCTTAAGTGGCTAAGAAAAAGAAATAGCCTTTGCAAATAGCAACCACATGGATGCATAAATGACTACCATGAACAATGGGGAGTTCAACCTTTTAAATCCTTGCCATGGTTCCAGAGAAATTTTTCACTCCGAAAAGTTGCTACATAAACTGAGATTGTTTTCTAAATGCAAGCAGAAGTTTGGGGTAAGATGATCTTTGCAACAGCATGGGACACCAGAGCCAAACTCCTTGTCTGCCTATTGTGTTTTTCAAGCATGTGAACATATATTGTATTTTCCAAGCATGTGAGCTCTAATTTAATAACATCCTTCAATCTGGGTTGCAGTGAAAGGAGATGGGGCTTCCTTTAGGCCCCCCTACTGAATTAGATGCAGTCTCAAAGTGGCAAATGCCCAAGAAAGATTGAACAGTAACCAGGGATGCTTCCCTCTTCTTGGGTCAATGTAATGATATACTTACAAAAGAGTGGTAGAAAGTTTCTTTTTGGTCCTTTGATCACAGGTTTTTGTTTTAGCTTGGTTACTATTAGTTTTGATGCCAATCTTCTCTTTTTTATCCTGTGTCATATCTGCAGCTGTTTTTATTTTGTCTACAACCCTTATTGAAGTAATTTCCTACATTTATAGCTAATAAAGTACCTTCCTACTCCTATATGCATATCATTATTATACATTCTCAATGGATATAAGTTCAAGAAAAATGTCATGCTTTCCTATAGAAGCATTGTGACATCATTCTAATGTAACCATTAACAACGATTGTGCATCCTCTGTGAACCAACTGCACAGGATTTCTTCCCCATGGAAAGTGATATGAAGAGTATAATCTTCTGGTGTTTTTTAGTTCCACTTTTTCACTTAGTTTAAATGTCCTGTGCAAGAATTTAGGGCAATAACAGCCATAGCAATGAACACATCAAGACTATTGAATGGGTGATGGTGGTAGCAATCTTCTTCTCTCGTGTCGCTACACTTTTCCCAGCCACTGTAGAACACAGGCTCTGGCACATGGGGGGTAATTGTGGAGATCATGTGATGTACAGGGTTGTGGTAGCAGGGTGCAGTTTAATAGGTGTTCCATTGTCTGGGGAGCCTCCCCGCAGTCGCATTCTGTAGCAATGATGAGATACTGTACTCAGTATTTACGATAATGGATTTATCTAGCCGAAAACTAGGAAAACACAGGTTTTATGAAAGAAATGTTTGTACTTTCATTGGTCTTTACATTATGCTTAGTTATAAAGCTAGAATATATAGTATTTATCCCAAAGGAAGACAACTTGTAATTTAAACTGACCTCCCCTCTTCCATAAAGTTAGAATAGAGAAAATAATTACCAACATTTATTTATTTGTCAATCGCTTACAAGATAATAGGTATAAGTATGATATAGTTATGAATACATGAAATGGATACATATAAGAAACATAAAAAGAAACAATAGGACAGGGACGGTAGACACATTGGTGCACTTTTGCTGAACATATTACCTAAGTCTGGTAAAGAGATACCTGCAGATAAAGCAAAGGAAGCAAAGTCAGAGAGCACCCAAGACTCAACTCTGAGCTCCAAATAATCTACTCTCTTAATTATCAGTACAGTCCAAAGTCTTGTGCAGAGCTAGTTTTTCTACCTTATCAACCAAGGGAGTCCAACACCAGCTAAAACCAATCCTGAAATCCTCAGCCCCTCAATTAATGTGTGCATATTGCAGTTATATGTGCGTATATATCTGGCAGAAGACCCCTTCCACCAAAAAATAAAGTTGAAATGTTTACTCATTTTTAACTTACTACCTGCAAATGACTATGCTCAAATTTTGACCACAAGATATTCACAGCTCACTTGAGAAGACTTTAAGGCTGGGAAAAATGAAATGGAAGAAGAGGATAATCAGCAGAGACAGGATGGACTCGATTACAGTGACAACGGGTACACCATTGGAAGCCTTGAAAAGTCAAGTCGGGGATTAATTGCTGATAAAGAAAGTTCATTTAATATGTCATGTCATTTTATGAAGAATTCTATGTAATAAAATGTTCTATGAAATTTGCTAAATTTCAATTCCACTGAAGTCAGAGGTCCCAGATTTTGGACACATTATGTAAGTTAGCCCATTTCAGGTACCTGAGTTGAAAACACCTTGCTCTATGATGCACCACTTCACCTTGTTAAAGGTTAAAGGAACAAGAATTTTAGTAGCAAACAGATTTTGCAGAATTGTTGCTATATGACAACAGTGACAGCTGAGGTGATTTAAAATACCTTAAATGTATTGTGTAAGTACGGAGAAAATGTCTAAGAAAAAAAATTGTCCATGGCTGAAAATTTAAACTGTAAAGCTGGAAGAAAAAAAAAAGGAAGAAAATTTTCTTTTTGAAATTCCTAACAAAATGGCAGTATGTGGGGGGGGAGGTGTAAGAGTAGAATGCGACTTTGTCCCCCAGCACCAAAAAGCCGCCCTGTATATATATTTCATTTTCAGGATTCAATGCTTTATTTGAGAAGAAAAAGCAATCGATTTATCCAGTTTTTTTTTCCTGAATTTTATGGAACTACTTTTTTAATGGATAGCACCTGTCTTTGTGGACTTTATTGAAGAGAGGTAAATGCAACTTTGCTATGCAATTTCTGTCCCTTCAAAACTAAAATGTTTGCATTGAGTTAAGAAAGGTATAGGTGGTGAACTCTGTACGGAAGCATAAAACACCAACACTTCCCAATATTCCTGCTGTCAGAGTCACCCTCCTGCCCACCGCTGTGAATGGAGGGCTGCCGGGGGCATCTCAAAGGCTTCCCAGCAGGTTCTCCACAAAACAAACAGCAACAGGCAGGAGGCCGCTCGGTCCTCATCACAGGAAGGAGGGGATGGGAACTCTTTGTTTACGTTGCCCTTAGCAGCCCGTGGAGTGATTGGGGCGCATGGTGGCGGCGGCTGCAAGGAATAACCTCTTTGCATATCTGACACGCCTCTCTTGAAGAGAGAAAGTGGGCCTGTGAGAGGTTTTGCCTGAAGGTTCAAGTTTTGCTGCGGGTTCAAGTCAAGAGCTTGACCAAAGACAGTATGACGCAGCTCCATGAAGCGGTGGCTTTGGGTAACTGTGACTTAGCGGAAGAAATCCTCCAGAAGCAGCTCGCGGACCCAAATTGCAAAGATGCGGACTGGAGTCACCGAACGCCCCTCCACTGGGCAGCAGCAAATGGTAAGCTGTCGCCTGAGGGGCAGCAAACGGTAAGCCATCGCCTGAGGGGACGTGCATGCACCAGGAGACGTAATGCGAGTGTCCGTGAAGGCAAGTTGCAAGCATTCGGGTTGCAGCCGGCATGGATCCCCAGCCTTTCTCCACATCCTGATCGGAGCAAGCACGCAAGCCACTCCAATCGGTTAGCAAACATAGATATTTTCCCAGTGTAACAGCAATCAAAAGCAGGGTAAAAGTTCAGCAAAAGCAGAGGTCGAGACGGTCAGGAGTTTTCCTCTTTGCTCTGCATCAGTAAAGAAACTGATTTGACGGGCACGATGGCACGTGTCATCCAACGTTGCACGAGGCAGAAGAATGAGAGCGTGAGCTATCTTCCTTTTCACATCCATTTTCACCACTGATTTTTCATAAGTTTTCCCTGGATTCAAATGAGGTCCCTTACAAGTGCTTCCCTCCCACGGCAAGCGAGAAGTGCATCCTATATTTGGGTATGAGAGGACATGGTTTGCAGCAGAACATGCATGGCTGGATGTGCTCCAAAGCATTAGCCAAATATTAAAAATACAAATTTTGGGGGAAGGAAAGTAGCCAGTAGGAAATGTCACTATGCTATCTCCTTCCATTCCCCTGCTAAGAATTTACTTATTTTACACATCTATTTAAATTCACAAGAAGAAAATATTCATCACAAATAACTTAGATATTTATTCGTAAATAATACCTCCATTGTGCTTTCATGAAACCAATAAGTACAAAGATTTCAAAAGAGGGAATATGTCAACTCTCCGGAAGGACAACCCCCACCCTCCCCAGATCCTGGGATGTGGATGTCAGTTCTTCAAAGGAGCTGTATTAATCAGTGTTGGAAGAAATGGCCATCTGGGTTCAGTTCCAAGTGGGAAAAAGACATTGGAAACATGGAGGTTGCTTGGAAGGATGGTTTAATAGTGAAGCAGAACCAAGAGTGTGATTCTGGGTAGCAGATCACAAGAGGAGAGAGATATACACCTATACCCTCTCTTGGGCCCTGCTCTTGTGAAAGAAATGCATTCTGGTTGTCAAACTCCCATGGGACCATGCAGGGGTAACTTTGAAGGTTGTCTTGAGTCCCAGGCCTGGTTGAATCTTGCTGGATGATGCAATCTTCCCAGGTGCCATGTGGTGAGAGGGCTCATTCTATTATGTCCTGAGGGTGAAAGTCTTTTGTGTTGCAGATAAGCTGGCCCAGCTTTTTGTCTTGTAGATAGATGGCCCAGTCTTTCTGGGGCTATTAACAAAGGTGGGGGTTGCTTTCCAAGAGTATGTATCTCCTTTTCTCATCCAGGGAGGTATAATATTCTGCCTTTTTTATACTTAGGATATTTCATTCTTCCAGGAGGGTGCCAAATTTCTACATATAGAAACAGGTGTGTTTTCCTACAGATTATTTTTTAATGTTTTTTTTTTGATCAATTTTTATTAATTACATTTCATAGTGCTTAATAAACATTGCATTGTCTAGGTATTTAATTTGCTTAATACATATTACATTCTTAATCTCCACCCTTTTTTCCTTTTTTAAATTATTTGTTATTATTTTTACTAAATATAAAAAGAGCAAAAATTTCAATGTCTATATAAAGAATGTTGTCTGGGGATAGTTATTTTGAACAATAATCATTCTCATAATAACAATAGCATCCATAACACTACTAATCATATAGTAACAATGATGTCTCATCATAATATTGATAATAAACTTATAATAACCATAGTGCTTACTTATCCATTTAGTAAAACGTTTTTACAAAATTAATCATTCTCTAGTATTTTTTAAAATCTAACTTCTGTTTCTTCTTGTTAATCACTGATTCTGTAGGGATCTCATGCTCTTCCAGTGTTGCACAAATGCAATTCTAGCCACTATTAATACATGTAGTATTAAGTACATAATCACTTTATTATCTTTTTCTGGTGTACCCAACAGAAATATTTCCAGTTTTAAGTCAATGTGTTCTTTTATCATTTTTTCTATACAAGTGTGTATTTTTGTCCAGTATTTTTTTGCCTTTGCCTTCCCTCCTTTATTTCAACCACTGATAAAATAGATTGCATGTTTGATAACATTATGTATCTCCTTTCGGTTTCATTTTTAATGTCAGTCTATCTATTTCTACACACTCTAATATCTTAATTATTTCTTCATCTCGTGGTGTTTCTTCATTTTTCCAGCACTGCGCAAATACAAAGCTCGATTACAAGACACGACTCTGCAAATAACAACAAAAAAAAATTACTAGGGAACAGAGTGTGTTTCCCTGCAGATTATTTTTTAATGTTTTAAATGGTCTTCATAATGGTTGCTCTGTGTTCATTTAATTATGATGAGTGCGGTTTTTGTGTTCATTTAACTTTGTGTACTGTTCAGATAAGTATAGAAATAAATTAGACTATGGGAATCATGAATCTCCAATATGTTGTGGTTGCCAGGTAATGCAAAGTGACATGTAACTTTATACCATGTATTTGTATGAATAGACATTTTTTAAAAAATGGAGTACCTGATATCCACCCAGATAATTCATAAAAAATTCAGCCAATGTGAAAAATGCAATGTTTGCATTTGCAACAGGCCACTCAAAGATAGTAAAGCTGCTTGTGGAACACGGTGCTCGCCTGGTTTTGCGAATGGCGGCAGGTTGGACTCCAGTTCATTTTGTTGCAGAATCAGGGCAACTGGGTGTGTTGAGAACACTGCACTCCTTGCATGCACCGATGGACACCCCAGATCTCTATGGAGATGTCCCAAGAAGAATTGCAGAAATCTATGGGCACAAAGCCTGCGTCAAATTCTTAGAAATGTAAGCATGAAAAAAAATTAAGGCAAATGACCTTGTACCATTCTTAATGCTAATTTGTGATCGAGCAAAGGGGCTTACTACAGTCCAGAGGAAAATTTTCTCAGTGCCATGGTAACTTGGAACAGTCATTAAACAAATGGTTGGAAGTAGAGGAGTACCTGTATGCCTTTTTATGTCATTCTCTCCCCTCCCCCACCAAGCCCCCTCTTCCTCATGTTTGACACTTTCCTGTCTGATGCATCCTCTCCACATTCTCTGTTCTACAAGGAACTCTGCACAGCTGTAAAATCCACAACACTGTTCAAGGAAGTAAAATATAATCCAGTTGGATTGAGGATAGTAATCGTACCAGCAAATCTTTATTAGAGTGATTTGCCTCCTGCTTTCTCTTTGTGTAAATAAGCATTTGGTGAAGTTGCCTTCATTGGTGTTAAAACAATATTTCTCTGTAGAGCTGAACTGCAGTTATACTAAAGCATCTATATGCATTTCAGGAATTTCCCCATATTTTGTTGCATTAGTATCCTGTAGGCCCGTGATGACAAACCTATGGCATGCATGCCACAGGTGGCACACACAGCCATTTGTGCCGGCACACGAGCCACAGACAGTTACCTCACTGCGCATGCACACGCCTCACAGCTGATTTTCTGATGGTTTGAGGCCTTTTTTAGCCTTCCAGAGGCTTGAAAAAAGACTCTGCAGGCTGAATAGGCCCGTTTCGTCACTTCCTGGAATTTCACGTACATGCGCAAGGGGACATGAGGGGGCGCACATTGCCTTCTGGGTGCTGGCACGCGAGCACCAACGCACACACAATTTTTGGCACAGGAGCCCAAAAAGGTTAGCCACCACTGCTCTAGACTTTGAGAAAGCAAAGCCAAAACTATTTTGCTTTTAATTAATTTTAGAACTTAGATCAACATTGATGCAATATCCCCCAGCTTTCCAAATGGAAATACTCCCTTTCAAGTTGTGATCCGCCGTTGATAGCAGCTTATCCAAAACCGTTTCCTCTTTCCTTTTGATCTAGAGCTGAAATGGAATACAGGGCATATTGCCAGATGGCAAAATCAAAGGGAATCCAACTGGATGAGAAGGATGAAGTTTGGGAGCTTAAGAAGGAAGAACTTTTGAAAAGTAAACCCTTCTCTCCAAAAGAAACATATAAAGCACAAGATGCACAGAAAGGATGGTGTGCTACTTCCTTCTAGAAAACAGTGAGAATGGTATATTACAGATAAGGTAGAACAGAGGGTCAAATCTACCTTAACTTTGTAGTCATTGCAACTCATCTATTTCATTTACTATTTTTCTTATTTTGAACTACTTCAGGGGTGTCAAACTCATGTCATCACGGCAGCGTCGTATGACATATCAGGCATGGGCGTAGCCAGGATGTGACATATTCAGCCTGCGGGCCAGGAGTTTGACAGTGCTGAACGAGTCACCATCTCAGTTTAAGAAAATTTTTAATACATGCATGAAAAATACTATTTTTATATACATTTTGCCCGATAAACTAATTTTGTGCACTTTTGTATTATATTGATATTTTTAAGCTTTTCTCTAATAAAGGTTTGTGCTTTATGACTATACTATTTATATCTTTTCTGTAATATTCTCTTAATATTTTTATTAACATTGGGGGAATATTAATATTCATTATTTTTATTCTATTAGGTATTTTGCCATGTTTTAATTGGAAGATGCTGTCACAATAGCCAAAGTGTAAATCAAAGTTGCACTAAATGCAAATGAAAATTCTTTCTCTTACACTTTATAATGTATATGTATATGTGTGTGTATATGTGTGTGTGTATATATATATGTGTGTGTGTGTGTGTGTGCTGTTCATCTTCCTTCGGGTATTATCCCACATCATTGTAGTGCTTTTAAAGTTGTAGCAACGTTTCAGCAGAATCTCATCTGCCATCATCAGGCTTCTGTATTGAGTTTGTATGTGGGTCAGAGTCTCACAGTCGTTGGTTTTAAATTTGAGGCTAGCCTATTGTTGTGCCAGGATGTTTTTTTCTACATCCTGGTTGGTTGGGAGTCTTGGTCTGTGTTTATTGGACTTGGAGTTTAATTGATTGGTGTTTCTGGTTTCTTCTGTCTGTTTTGTGGCTTTGATTGGCTGGCAACACTCTGTTCCTGTATTGGAGGCTTTCAGTGCAGCTTGGCTTCGCGTGAAAGGACGGCTATTATCTATTAGGAAGCTAGGTTTCATCTGGGTGCCTGGTTGGGGTGTGTTTGAGCTGGAGGTATCGGGGAGTCTGTTTGTGCCCAGGTGTTTGCCTGGCTTGTGGTGTGGAGATCTTTCTATTTGAGAGTGCAGGCTTCCAAATGATTGACAGTCTGGTGGAATCATCTCTTCTATTCATGCTTTCAGGTCTTTTTTCAATCTCTATGGCTTCTCTGATGATTCTGTGGCTGGGGTTCTCTATAATGGCTCGGGTTTAAGTGCCACTGAAGTTGATGTTGTGACCTATGGTTTTAATGTGTTGGACTAGTGAGGAGGTGTGTTCCAGCTTTTTTACTGCATTTTTGTGTTCATCCAGGCGGGTACTTATTCTTCTATTGGTCTGTCCAATGTATGTGGCCGGGCATGATGCACAGGGAACTTCGTAAATGCCTTGGTTTTCCAGGTCAATATTGTCTTTGGGGTTTTTAAGGATGGCTGCTATTTTTTTATTTTAATACTCCCAGCAGACAAAGGGAATGCCACAGTAGTAATGGATAGAAAAGACTACGAAACAAAATTGACAGACCTACTCCAAGACTCCACATACAAACCTATAAACACAGACCCAACCACATATCTGGAAAAATTAACCAAGAAGAAAATTATAACCAGCCACATAAGCAAAGAAATCCAACAGACGATCATACCAAGAGAAAACTCTTCTAGATGCCCCAAACTATACGGCCTCCCAAAAATACAGAAAGAAGGCAAAGGAGCACCATTACAAAACCTAGCTAAAAACGTAGCAAAACAACTATAGCCCCATGCTGAAACCACAGCTTCATATGTACAAAACTTACACCACTTCTTAGAAATGATCAAAGATCTACACGTGGAACAAGAAGATCTGCTTGTAAGTTTCAACATGGTTTCACTATTCATTCAAGTCCCGATAAAAGAAACTCTTGAAATCATCAAAAATAAATACCAACCAGCTAAACACCTCATGGAACTAACAGAACACTGCTTAACCAACACATATTTCATATACAAAAGACAAAGATACAAGCAAATTGAAAGAGCCCCTATGGGATCACCACTGTCACCCGTCATTGCAAACCTGTTCATGGAAGAATTCGAATCCAGAGCCCTGGCTAATGTCACCCACAAACCCAAACTGTAGCTAAGATACATCGATGACACATTTGTGATTTGGCCCCATGGAAAAGAAAACCTAAACAATTTCCTAATACACCTAAACAGCACACACCCCAAAATCAAGTTCACCATGGAAACAGAAATAAACAAACAACTACCATTCCTAGATGTACTAATCTACAAAAGAACAGATGGCACACTAGGACACACCGTATACCAGAAGAAAACACACACCAACCGCTACCTCAACGCCCAATCCCACCACGACCCAGCATAGATAAATTCCGTGGCCAAAACACTAATTGCCAGAACCAAATGCCTGGCAGACAAGACACATATAAAGACTGAACTATGCACCCTGACTAAAGTATTGACAGCCAATGGCTTCCACAAAAACAAAATCACCAGCTTGATCCACAAAAACACACCAACACATAACATAGACCGAGAAGATCAACAGACCTATAGAACAGCTGTCCTGCCCTACATAAGAGGTACTACAGACAAAATCAGTAAGATACTACACAGGCATCACATCAAGACTGCCTTCAAAACAGACAAAAAAATAGCAGCCATCCTTAAAAACCCCAAAGACAAAATTGACCTGGAAAACCAAGGCATATACGAAGTTCCCTGTGCATCATGCCCGGCCACATACATTGTACAGACCAATAGAAGAATAAGTACCTGCCTGGATGAACACAAAAATGTAGTAAAAAAGCTGGAACACACCTCCTCACTAGTCCAACACATGAAAA
>BLBF01000025.1:19453655-19517799 GCA_015471245.1 Laticauda colubrina
CAGGGATCATCAAAGCCAGAGAGAGAGAGAGAGCAAGCTGTAGCCTTGCTACTTTTATATGGTTTTCATAACCACTCCCACAGTTGCTATTTTACAGTTAAAGCTGCATACACTAACTATGATTCATAGTTATTATTTCACCTAAACCAGTTAGGGTGAACAATGTTATCCCTAACACCTAGTATAAAGCACAAACTAGGCTTTTGCCTCTTACTACCATATTTCAAGGCTGGATCAAGTTGTGTTTCCTTGATTTCTCTGACATGGTTTATTACCAGCAAGAGGAGGTAGCCCTTGCATGTTCTTCTTGTCCTCTGGATATTCTCCACTTATTTGCATCTCCTGGCATGTTTCCCTTGAAGTGTCATTTAGTTTGCAATACAGCCTTTTGAGAAGTCAATGTATTCAAGGAAATGTATTCCCTGCTTGTTGCCAGAAGGAATGATAGATTTCCTCTTCATCTTCCCTAGCTTGCATATTGCAGTTCCAGTTGAGATCACTAGACCCATAGTTAGCTTACTACACACAGAATCTCTAATTTGGAACTGCACACTGCTTTATTAGAAAAATATGCAAGTAAATCCTAAGTATCATGGAGGAATTTCTATAATTCCTGACATGCTAGCATTCTGTAAGGTTTTATACGTGTATAAGACACACAGGTTGCTTATAGTCTGAAGTAAAAGATTACCATATGACCTTGGTGAGCATACAGCAATTTCTCTCATCCACCCTCCCTCTCTCTATATAAATTTTCTGTATATGTAATCTGTTCTCTATACATTTTTTAATGATTATTCAGTAAAAATATAGTGCTCTAGGAAATTCCTTGCTGTTCAGTGATAATGCAGCCTAGGTTGCTTAGCATAAATAATTCAGCACACCTCCAAGTAAATATGATAACTCCATCTGCAAACAAGCTGCAATGTTTGTTTTTATAAACAAACTCAGGCCTTCTGCAAGATCTTGATTTAGGGACATGCAATAAATAGCCCTTTCCCATCCCCTGCCACTGGATCACATGGATTATTAATAAACATGAATATATATGTTAGTAAACCTGTTTATCTTGATACCTGAATGAGAAGGGATCCAAGTTAGAGACTCCTGTTGACCAATTCTGTTCACATGACATCACATCATCCTTCCTTGGTAGACATTAGTCCCATCTATATGAGGCTAATGTCTACTTCTTTGCTGTAGACAGCAATGCAGACATTTCTGCAAAACTTATGATTGTTTGCTAGACGTCCTGTTTATTAAGACCTGAATAGACCTTTGATTTTCTGACTGTTAAGAGCGATAAGAATAGGCACCACCCAGGGTTTGCATTTGGTTGATATAAAGCAGTATCAGTTTATTTGTTTATTTTAATGGGTAACTTAGAAAAGTAAGATGGTATCTATGTGGTGGATGGGGAGCTTGCTGCTATCATTTGGCTCTTGTAAGCTATATGGCTTTGTGTTTATATTAGTTGTCGTAATAAATCAGCTGTTTTGAATTAATGAATATATCATAGTATAACAGATGCTGGTCTTCTGTGGGAAATCTTCAGACTGGCCAGGTCGTTTCTATTGGATCAGGCTGTGAACATAAAGACATTGTGGAGCATGAAGTCTTGCATGCCCTTGGATTTTTTCATGAATGTTCACGCACTGATCGAGATAACTATGTTGAGATTTGGTTGAATGAAATCATTGAAGGTAAGTGGAAGGGACAGAAAAGATCCTAAGAAGATTTGGTGCCTTTCAAATCTTTTGTGCCCATTTTGGATTCTTATTATTTCAGATAAATTTGACCTAGAAATCATCTCACTCAATTTGACTTTAGAAAGTGTTACTTACCTTATTATTATTAAAAAAGATATTAATCCTATCATAATACAGTAATGCCACATGTCTCAGGCAAGGAAAAAAAACAGACTGACTTGTGTATTTTGGGCCTCCTACTTGCTTTAAGACAGGATGAACAAATCTGTGTTTTTCTTATCTAAAAGACAACTCCTAAAGATGAAAACTAGATTTATCAATCTCTGTTTCAATTAATAGGGAGAACAAGAAAGCCACAAGGCCACAGGATTAATGATGCACAAAAAGCAGATTGAAGTAAGGTAGCAAACAACAGTAATATAATGCAACAATGTTATGCGTTAAGTATGCATTAAGTATAGACCAATCTACAAATCTATGTTATGTTCTGCATATTGAGGATTATTCCCAAGTTTTAAATCTTATTTTCTAAGAGATATATAAAATCATGCATGGCATAATGGTCTGCTACTCTTTGGATCAAATGTCTCTTTGGTAAACTCAACATATTTAACTGCTCCAGCTTTCAGTTATTAAACAAAAAACCAACCCATTACTGAACTCTGTCTGTTCTTTGGAACTTAAAATGCAACAACGAATTAATTCATTCAAAATTGCAAAGCAATTTCTAATGGATTCTTATCAATATTAAATAAAATATAAGGGATGTGATGAAATCAACTGTTAAATAATGTATTAGGGATGAAGTTGTACAAGTTATATCTGTTATAAATGATTGCTTCCTCTAATTGTTTAATAAAATATTAAAGCATTAATTGTCAAACTTGCCTGATAGCTTTGGTATTTTATTTCCTAGGTCAGGCATATATCTTTGAGAAATATAATGAGAGTTTCATTTCTGATTTAAACACTCCATATGATTATGAATCTGTCATGCATTATGGACCTTATTCATTCAGTAAGAACAATTCAGTAAGAACAATTGCAACAAAAATTCCAGAATTCAACAATGTCATTGGGCAAAGCCTGGACATGAGCAAGATAGATGTAGAAAGGCTAAACCGCATGTACCATTGTGGTAAGTTTATTCTATTTTACTCCACTTTCTAATGCTACAGTAATGGCGAAACCTTACATCTGAAATATTCCTTAACAAGAAAGAACAGTTAATCACAAAGTCTATCCCCTTATATTAGATTAGGAACATGTCTCTGGAAACTACAGAATTATGCACAAATATGTTTTGGGGGTTCGTCTGAATGCAGACACACCCACTGCAACTTCTTGAGCCTTGCATGTCATCTCCCAAGATTATACAACATCATACAACATGTCTTTTCCTAGGGAATCTTTCAAAAGCTTCTAAGCATGAATTATCCTAACCAAACTATCACCTCTGAAAAGGACCAGTGCAATGAGGAAATTAAATTAACCAAGGAAGTAACATTCACATTGTTTCATTCAATAACCACCAACCTTACATAATCAATGAACACACAACCTGTGGCCTAAGACTGCCTGTGACCCTGAAGCAGAAGGGATCAAACTACTATTAGTCCTCATTAATTGTCTTCAGCACCCTCTGATCATTTATGGCCTCCCAGCTACTTCATTGCATCACTTGGTCTGTAAAGTATTGTGTAAAATTGACTCAACTATTCTATTCTGAACACTTATAGCACATCATGCTACACTAATAATAACTCATGGAGTTGGGAATGGTCCTCAAACTGTCCTAGGTTGCCTTAACAAGGTAGTTTTGTTAATGTAAATGTTTTAATGTAAATGTTTTAATTCTCCAAAGGAGCACAACATTAATTTGGGAAGAGAGTAGCAGAGACCTTTCTTATTTGCATTTAGATTACTTTAATCTGAAATGTGGGGGGTATTTCTTGCAGCTTCGAGTCTTACTCTCCTTGACCAATATTCATTTGAGTCCATCAATATAAGTGTCATGGTGCAAAACGGAAGAGACGACAAGGACTGGGAACATACCTTGACTACAACCAAGGATAACAACAACCACTGCTTAGGTAACATACAAATGTGTAATTTAAATGGACAAGTAAGTGGCTGTACAACTGGAAATCATTTAGTAATGAAAGCCAATAGAAAAAATAGAGCATTTGAAATAAACAGAATTAAAAACATTAAATTATATCCAAAGTGTCAATATGTGAAAAAGTAATCCACAATGAAAATCTCCTTTATATATATTCCTCTTACAAATATATGGGCATTAAAAGATTATATGTTGTGGGCAGAAGGAAAAATTTTGCATATTCAGGAGCAAGACCCACAACCAAGGCAATGGTCAAACAAAATAAATCTGGCCTGTTGCACAAAAGTAATTTGAGAAAGTGTCTCAGAATTGACACTTCCCAGGTTTCAGAAAGATAATGGGAAGAGGGAAGGAGAGGGAAGCATATCCAGACCTGCAAAACTGATGCCAGCTCTTTGAAGTAGACAGAACTAGAAAACCAAAGTTATGAATGATAATATTACTTTTTATTATAAGATTACAGCAGCACATTTTCATGATTACCTCAGTTTAAGCCCAGTGAAATCCTGAAACAATTGTCCCAAGTGAATCATGCTTCATAGGACATTAAATCATCTCCATCTACTTTACAGAGAAAGGGTATGTTATGAGCTTCGATACCACCAAAGGCCTTTCAGGTGAAACAGCCATTTTGGAGTCCCGCATTCTTTATCCAAGAAGAAATGAGAAGTGTCTACAATTGTTTTACAAATTTGATGGCAGTCTAAAAGATGAGGCAAACCAGGCCACACAGCTCTCCTCTTTTGGGGATTCTGTTAAGGCTGTGTGTGTGTGGACTTTTAAGATGTGTAGAATTCAGTTCCCAGAATCCCCCAGTCAGAGAGCCACTCCAATTCTGGGATAGAAGTCCACATAACTGAAAGTTACCAAAGTTGAGAAATCCTGTTTTGTTATAATACGAGTCAGGTTCGTCTTTCATATATGTGACCAGCTGATATCAGAAAGATTACATCTAAAGAATGAGCACACACCAGTCTTCTTTCAAAAGACATTCAAGTTTTATCTTTACTATTAAGCAAAGTTTGGAACACACCTTGACAAAACTGTTGTTTCTCTGGGGTCACGTAAAGAGCCTCAAACATTATTCATGGGATCGATGGAATGCAATCCTATGGCAGAGGGCTTTCCAGCTTTTTAAAATGCAATTGTTTCATTAATTCTTTTAAGTCATTGTTATTTTGTCCTCATATCTTCCTTCCTTAACATCTGCTGAATATAGCTTTCAGATCATCGCAAGGAAAGCGGCATAAAATGGGTTGAATATGTAAATGAATCAAATATTAGATTTCTCCCTCTCCCCTTTCAGGTGATGGAGAGAAGCAGTGGAACTTTGCAAACATTCCTTTCAACACCCGGACGAAATTCCGCTATGTTTTTCATGGCCTTAAAGGAGACCCACAGAGTTCCAAAGGAGGAATTCATCTTGATGATATCACTCTGACTGAAACACAATGTCCTACCAGTGTTTGGCAGATAAGAAACTTCACTTCCATTTTAAAGAGTTCCTCAAAAGGAGATTATCTGGCAAGCCCTATCTTTTATAACTCTGAAGGCTACTGCTTTGTGCTCAGTCTCTATCCCCGGGGTCCAGCCAACTCAAATGGAGATTACCTAGGAATCATGTTTTCTTTATGTAGTGGCCAGAATGATGGCGCATTAGAATGGCCAGCTGCGAACAGGCAAGTGACATTCACCATAGTGGATCAAGATCCTGACATCCCCCAAAGGATGTCAGCAAGCCGAAGTTTTGTTACAGATCCCAACCAGCGTTACAGTAAGTCTAACGGGGGTTTGGGTTGTGCAGAACTGACTGCTTTCTTTTTTAGCAGCATAATTCTAAGGCTCCTTAGCGGATTCTTTTTCAAGTGTGATGCAGAGATGCTATTGGTAAGTGAGATCATCTAAAATAATTCTGTTAACAAGCAACTGAAGATCAAATCTGGACAATTTCACAAGTAGCTCCATCAATGAATCGGGCAACCTTACTAAATCTTCAAGGTTATGATTAATAATTAGAATATATCTAAGACAATGTATTCAAACTGTCTTCCGATATTCTATGCTATTTTTGAACCGAAGTGACAGTTTTATCAAACAATGTCTGCTCTGCTAGAGTTTGAAATAATCCCTATGATTGGGTAGATTAAAATATGTTGGGAATCACAGAATTATTTTGATAATGTAGCATTAATGGGACACGACATAATGGGACACGACAAGACAGAGGTGGTATTCAGCAGGTTCTCACCAGTTCTGGAGAACCAGTAATGGAAATTTTGAGTAGTTCAGAGAACCAGCAAGTCCCACCTCTGACTGGAGATTTTATAGTATCCTTCGCCTGCCACACCCACCAAGCTACCCCCACAGAACCGGTAGTAAAAAACATTTGAATCCCATCACTGTTTTAAGGTTAGCCTAAGAAGTAAGTCTAATTTTGTGTAGAATCGAACACAATTTTTATGTTCTATACCTCTTACTCAATTTATAATTCACTGAAAGAAATCAGTAAATGAAGTGCCACAAATTCTTGGGTTGGTAGTAAATGTGAGACAACCCCCAGAACATATGACAAATTCAGGTGACAATAAGTGTAAAAAATATTAGGCATAAAAGTAGTTGGCACCTGATATGAAAAGAAAATGTTCGGCACCTGAAAATGTATCTACTAATAATATTTCAGGCTACTTTATTAATTCCCTCATCTCCTTCATTTGGAAAAAGTAGGTCATTTAGACCATAGCAGGAATTTTGTATACCATCCAAAATTTATCAGTAGCATTTTAAATGTCTCTGAAAATAAATTAGCATCTTGCCATATCTATATTCACTGGCAATATATAATGCAGACAGTCATAAACAAGATACTATGTCTGAGCTATGTTGTGCCTGGTTATTTGAATCATATATAGCCTACTAAAACTATTGGAAGTTGTATATTTAAAATATTGATCCATTTCAGTTTGTTTATTGTTGCTTGTTTATTTTGCTTGACAGATGGGAAACTTCTTTGGGATAAGGCTGACATTACCTGAGTTTTTGATCCTTTCTATAACACCCACATAGGCCCAAGGTATGGATGGCGTTACGTCTTGCCACACAGAGAATTGTGCCAGAGGAATTTTCTTAAAAATGGCAATCTCATCATTTTGCCAAATTTTGAAAGTAGGTTCAAAATATTTATTTTATTTTAATGAGGTCTTTAAAAAGTTAGCTCTACACAGGAAGATTGAACCAGTTGTTTCACATGAGTTTGAATTGTTGCTGGTTTGCCTACTTCTCCCACCCTCATTTAAGAGGTAGCTTTTATTGAAATATTGTTTGAAAAGGGTGTACACCTTTTTAACGTGTGGTTTGCTTTTTAAGGCTGGAAGATAATTGATTCATTTTAAAGGTCTTAGCCGAGTTAGAGAAGATAGCTAAGGCTACATTTACCAGGTAGAAGAAACAGGTTTTGGGGCTGCACAAGGCCAGTCACATATCAGGACAGAACAATTGGGATGGGGCAGAACAATAATTCAGATAGATATCAGATGTGAAGGAGCAAATCGGAGCAAGAGACAGAATAGGATGAATTGCATACACTTTTGATGGAACTAATATGAGGGGTGAAGCAGGGGTGGGATTCAATTTTTTTTAACAACCGGTTATGTGGGCGTGGCTTAGTTGGTGGACGTGACCAACTCAATATCACTCACATAGAGGCACGCATCTCCTCACCTGGCCTCTCATGAGTGTGGGGATGCTGCAACAGTCCTAAGTGTGAAAAATGATCATAAGCCACTTTTTTCAGTGCCATTGTAACTTTGAATGGTCACTCCACACAAGCAAAGTACCAGCATAGAAGGGGAAAAAAACTCCAGAGATTTTCCTAAGACAGAAAGTCTAGTCCTGCCAAGAATGTAACAAGGATTAATGGAGAGGCAGTTTCCAGAATGTTTCCTTCCTGCCTTCCTGACAGGATTAGGCCAGTAATTTCTTCTAACAACCGGTTCTAGTGAATTGGTGCGAACCTGTTGAATCCCACCCCCGGGTGAAGGGAATCTCACAAAGAACTGTGTTCTTGCTAAAGACAAGCTCAAAAAGTACTCAGCAGAATGTGTCCTCAATGCAAAAACCAAAGATCAAAGGAAATGCTAGGATGAGAGGACAAGAAACTTAGGTTAGCTTGCCAGCCTCACTATTAAATCAACAACAACAGGCAGAGTGGATGAAATGTCATAGTTGTCATGACCAAGTGAGATGCATACAGGAACTATAAAAGATATGCTGGCCTTGTGATGACCACACACATTTAAACTTAAGGCCCTGTCACACTGGCCGACGGATGCAAAATGTTTGTAAAAGGGACACAGCGGATGAGAAAAATGTTCCATCGTTATCCGCTCTCAAAAGGGGCAAAAATTTGCATACCCAGAGCGGACAACACAGAAAGGAATGGAAGGGGGGAGGACACAGGGCGGATGGAAAGCGGATGCTCCATGTCAATCACCCATATAAGCGGATGGAAGCGGATGGGAGCGAATGGCACATGCGCAAGGCTTCCGGGGGACCGCAGCAAAGCGGACGTGGAACGGATACAACGGATACAGAGTGGATGCTGAGCGGATGAAGCGGATGCACAGCGGATGCCTAGAGTACACTGCGCATGCGGGGAGGATGCATTGCATCAGCCCCGCGGATATAAAGGGAAGCAGTTCCCAAGCAGGTCACCATTCAGAGGAAAGACCTGCTTCCAGACACATCTCCTGACTTGCCAGCCTGCCCTGCCTGCATGCCTGCCTGCCAGCCTTGCTGCCTGCCTTGCTGCCTGCCAGCCTGCTAGCCTTGCTGCCTGCCTGCCTGCCAGCCTTGCTGCCAGCCTGCCTGCAAGCCAGCAACCCTACAACCATGGGGAATGAGAGAAAGCCTCAGCCATCTGCTGCCAACCCTGGCATGAGGGACAGGGCCAACCTCCCACCCCTGGGCCCTCACTCTGCTTCTGCTGGGGCTTCTGTAGCACGGGCTCGCTCTTCTGGGACTGGGGCTTCTGCTGCTTCTGCTTCTGGAGGAGCTGATGATGATGCTTCTGGTGGTGGTGCTTCTGCTCGTGCTTACTCTGCTGATGCTGCTTCTGGTGGTGGTGCTTCTGCTGATGCTGCTTCTGGAGGAGCTGCTGATGCTGCTTCTGGTGGTGGTGCTTCTGCTGGTACTTACTCTGTTGAAGCTGCTCCTCGTCCTGCTGGTCCTGCTGGTCCTGCTCGTGCTCCTGGTCTAGCTCGTCCTGCTGGTCCTGCTGGTGCTCCTGGTCCTGCTGGCGCTGCTGGTGCTTACTCTGCTGCTGCTGATCCTGGTCCTGCTGGTCCTTGTGGTGCTGCTGGCACTGCTGGTGCTTACTCTGCTGCTGCTGATCCTGGTCCTGCTGCTGCTGCTGCTGCTGCTGGTGGTGGTGGTGTGGAGAAGCAGCCCCTACAACCTGGAAGCCCCTCTGATGAGGGTCCATGTGGTCGTGCCAAAGGGAGGAAGAGGCAGACGCAAGAACGGGAGAGGAGGCAATATACCATCGAGGAGGAACATGAGGATGAGGTTCTGGAGTGGCTGAGAGAGAATGAGTATCTATGGCAGAAGGGACACAGGCTCTACAGGGACACCAAAAGAAAGCAGGCTGCTTGGAGAGAGAAGGCGGAGAGCCTGGGCTACACTTTGGAGGTGCTCCTCGGCTGGTGGAAGAACATGCACACCTGGTACGGGAAGCTGCACCTCAAGAAAATTGGCCAGGCTGCTGGCAAACTGATGGACAGAGAGACCTACGTCATGGCCAAGTGCAGCTTCCTGGAGGGTGAGATCCGCCACCGAGGAGCAACCCCTCTCACAACCCTCTCTCTCAGGCAGCCTGCTGAGAGCCAGTCCTCTTCCGGCCGAGAGTCAGCTCCTGTCTCCAGGCAGGTGTCTGTGGAGCGTCCCACAGCGAAGAACCCCCTGACAGCTGTTCTAACCATGGCAGAGCACGTGCAGGACTCCCTGGCGCAGTTGGAAAAAGGAGATGGCCCTTCCACCAGTCCAACCCGCATCCACCCCCAGCTCCACCTCCACAGAAAGGCAGAGAGCCAGACAGGAGGGACAGAGCCACACTGTCCTGCTGGAGATAAGAGACACCATCAGGAGCAGCATAGATCTCCTCTCTC
Source organism: Laticauda colubrina (assembly GCA_015471245.1). Lineage (NCBI taxonomy): Eukaryota > Metazoa > Chordata > Lepidosauria > Squamata > Elapidae > Laticauda > Laticauda colubrina. The sequence goes on from BLBF01000025.1 coordinate 19,463,648, forward strand.
AGCTGGTCCACACCGACTCCTCATCCTCCAACCGCAAGACCTTCCTCACCTATGTCAACCAGACCCTCATGGACATGGCGGAACCCCAGTACCAGCTGGTGAAGGACCGGATCACTGATCTGCTTCACAACCCTCCAGATCCAGATGAACCTGCTCCCACCCAGTCCAGGTCTGCTCCTCCACCCCAGGTGATGTTTCTCCCATTTCAAGGCTTTCCACAGGCCCTCACCTACCAGGGCTATGGCCACCAGGAGGTCCAGCAGCACAGGTAGCAGCCCTTCCCAGTCCAGGCACAGGTCCATCGGATGCCACCATTGCCACCGGTTCCACTGATCCCACCGATGCCACCCATGTCACTGATGCCACCCACGCCAGTCCTCACCTAGCTGCAGACCAGAAAGCCCCACTACACTGCTCCTTCCTCCACCCCACAGCCAAGCCCGGCCTCAGTACATCTGTCGTTGGTACTGGGGCTGACACCCCATGGCATGGAGGAAGGAGCTCTCAACATCACAGGGCTGAGCCAGCTGTCCGAGAGCTTCCTCAACACACCGTCACCTGTTGTCCTCTCGGGGCCAGGCACCCCAGTGGTGCTTCAGACCAGCACTCCAGCAGCAGCCACCTCCACAGCACCTGGACCCTTCACCCCGAGACTGGGCACACCTCCGAGTGACCGAGAAGAGGGCCAGAGACTGGGTGGCTACCTGTTGACTTTATTTGGACACTTGACTTGGGTGATTTTTCTTTTACAGCTTGTTATTAATAAAGATTATTTTTGCTTCACACACTTGCTTCATTTATTTTTGTAAATAAAGTCTTGGTGGAAACTTTTAGAAATGGTTTAAGCCTTTGCATGCTTGTGGGATGGGTAAGGATAGCAGTGGGATGGGCAGGGATACCTTTGGGATGGGTAAGGATAGCAGTGGGATGGGCAGGGATACCTTTGGGATGGGTTAAGATAGCTGTGGGATGGGCAGGGATACCTTTGGGATGGGTTAAGATATCTGTGGGATGGGCAGGGATACCTGTGGGAAGGGTTAGGATATCTGTGGGATGGCTTCAGATAGCTGTGGGATGGGTTGAGATAGCTGTGGGGATAGAAAAACCTCCAGTGCAAGCGTGGTCCACCCTCCCAGGTACCACACCTTTGGCCTTTTATTATCAATAACAATGTCATCATTGGTCCACACATGTCAACATAAACAGAACTCTTTATTAAATGCCCTGTTCATTGTAGGCCCACCCAACATACATGGCCCAATCTCATCAGTGTGATGAGACAGGCTGAAGGAAGCATCCATTAATCATCTATCATCCTGTCTTGCCACTCCACTGCTCCAGCTGGGGAGTTGCACCAGTGTTTCAGGAGGTTCCGCTGCTTCTTCCCTTCACGTGAGGCTCTGTTGGGGCCTTGCACATCCTCAGTGTCTATCAGGTTTCACCCTTGCCTCCATTCCCCAGGCTCCATGTCCCCATTGCCTTGTTGGAGGTCCACGAGCCTGTTCTGCAAGACTGGGTAGCGGGTGCGCATGAGATTGTGCAGGATACAGCAAGCTTCCACGATCCTCCTCACGGTCTCTGGGTGATGCTGCATGGTGGTGAGAAGTACCTGGAACCTGTTGGCCAGGATGCCAAAGGCGTTCTCCACCACCTGCCTTGCCCTGGACAGCCTGTAGTTGAAGATCCTCTCTTCATGGGTGAGGCATCTGGAGGTATAGGGCTTCATGAGGTAGGTTGTGAGGGAGAAGGTGTCATCCCCCATGATGAAGTAGGGCACATCTTGCATGTCATTGGGCAGGGGGTCTGGATCTGGGAAACCCATGATGAGGTTGCGTTCCAGCCCCTCCTTGATGTGACTGGCGTTGTATACCTGGGCATCTGAAGCTGACCTGTTGCCTGAAGCATCGATGTACATGAACTTGTAGTCAGCATCGACCATGGAGAAGAGGACGATGCTGAAGAAGCCCTTGTAGTTGAAATAAGTGGACCCCGACTTGGCTGACGCTTTGCAGGCCACGTGCTTGCCATCTATGGCTCCAACGGTGTGGGGGAAGTTCCACTTCTGATACCACTGCTCTGCAACTTTCTTCCAGCCTTCTTCAGTGGAGGGGTACTGGAGGAGCTCCTCCTTGTATTCTTCGATGATGGCCTGCACCACTTCTTTGACCACAATGCTGATGGTGTTGTGTGGCACCCTCCAGCCGTACTGCATGCTCCTGTAGGTGGTCCCTGAGGCCAGGTGGCGCAGAGTCAGTGCCACCTTGAGCCCAGGGTCCAGGCTGGGCCGGAAGTTGGTGCTCTGCTTGGTCAACCTGGGTGTCAGCCCCTGCACAACTTCGTCAAACATGGCTGGAGGCATCCTCATGAAGTTTTGGAATGCACAAAGGTCTTCGTTCCTCAGCTCCACCATCAGCTTGTTGTACAGTTCTTACTCTGCTCTTCTCCCGATCCATCTTTGGACCCAGACGCTTCTTGGTCGCCTCCTTTTCTTCCCGTAGTAGATTTGAAAGAGCCTGTAGATGGCTTCGCACTGTTCCAGAACGATGGTGGCTACCAAAAGGACGGTGTTACGATCCATGGTGGACATGACTGGATGCTGTGGAAGAGCAAGAACCAGATGAAGGCTGCAGAGGTCTGCACAGCAGGGCTGCTGGTCTGAAAGTGAGATCCAGGTGAGTTGCTCCCCCTTTTTATAGGCAATATAGGTTGTCCCCTATGTGTCCTTCTGCATCCTCTAGGCATCCTCTAGACATCCTTAATATCCGAGATAGGTCCCCTCTGCGAACGTTTTTTCCATTTTAAATGTTTTCTTTGAGATCTGCATCCACTTTCATCCTTTCTCCGTCCGTACTACTAATGCTGCGCATCCGTTCCACGTCCGTTCCGCTTCCTCCCTGTGTCCGCTTTTTGCTGGAGCGGATTTGAGTTGCGCGGATGCACAGCGGATTCCTAGCGGATGTAGCGGACGCGTAATGGATGACGACGGATGCAGAACAGATGTTCCCCGTATGCGTAGCGGATGCAGAACGGATGCGTTGGATACATTTTCCGCTCAAAAAGTTTTGAGCAGCTCAAAACCTTTTGAGCGGTTGGAACTTCAGTCGATGGATGCTGGATGGATAGAGAGGAAGAAAAACGGACGCAGTGAGTACAAAACAGAAGTATCGCGTTAACCAACGGATGGCAAATGTTTTTCTCCGTTTTACATCTTCTTTCCATCCGTTGGTGCAGTGTGACAGGGGCTTTAGTTATTTTATTTGGATGCATGCAGAAAAAGATCTGAGAATTATTTGGGCTTCATTGTAAGATAAAATATAGACTATGGTAACCTTGTAGCTCTCTGGGTGTACATCTGCATCTGGGTCAGTTGTATGATTAAACTTCTATTTTTACATGAAAGTTCCTCCTATTGGGCAGAAAAAACTTTTATCAGCTTTATTTCTCAAGTTCAAAGATTATGTAATTTATCTTTCTGCTTTTTGCTGACAATTATAATTAAAAACTTTATCTTTTTCTTTTCCCCTGCTCTTTCTGGTCATATCTGCAGTTATTCATGATCCAGGTAGTGTTTTATAAATCATTGGAATTTTTGACAAAGAAATGTACATCTCCTCTGCTTCCACCAGTTTTCCCGAATAATTTCTGTGGATTCACATTTACCAGCCCTGTTCCCTTGAAAACCGAGGTGGAAGATATAAAAATAAAAAATAAAATGCACTGTTTCATGTGTTGGTCTGAATATCTTTTGTCAAAAGAAGACAAGGATATATCTTAGACTACAATTCTTCAAGTTTTGTTTATAACTGTGGCATAGTTCACATGTGGTATTTGCCCCCCAAAATGACTTTTTAACTCATAAAAAATGTAAAATCCAGTCATGTCTGACTCTAGGAGGTGGTGGTCATCTCTGTTTCTTAGCAGCAGAGCCAGTGTTGTTTGAAGATATTTCTGTGGTCATGTGGCCAGCATGACTATATGCTAAAGCACACAGAACTCTGTTATCTTCTCACTGAAGTGGTACCTATTTATCTACTCACATTTGCATGCTTTCAAACTACTACTGGACAGGAGCTGGGGCAAGTATCTGAAGCTCACTCCATCATGTGGTACTTGGATCTTGAACTCTTACCTTCCAGCTGACAAGTCCAACATCTTAATCACACCATATAAACAGTTGAAATATCCAATGGTGAAAATTATTTATAACATATCAGAAGACAGTATAGATTTATATTTGAATAAAAGTAGGTTTTATTTGGGAATCCAGCTGTTTGAATCAAAGTAAGTTGGAAATAGTTAAACTTGAGGTGGCAAAACACCAACATCTTTAGAATTAGTGAGCTAAAGTGGACAGGAACAAACGAAGTTAATTCTGATGACCATTATACCTACTACTGTGGACAAGAATCTCTTAGAAGAAATGCAGTAGCCCTCCTAGTCAATAAAATAGTGGGAAAAGCAGTACTGGGGGACACTCTCAAGAATGACATAATGTTCTTGGTTTGAAACCAAGGCAAACCATTCAATATCACAGTGATCTAAGTCTATGCCCCAACAACTCACTCTAAAGAGACTAAAGTTGACCAGTTCTATAAAGATCTACACCACCTTCTAGAACTAACACCCCCCCCCCAAAAAAAGTCCTTTTCATCATTGGGGATTAGAATGCTAAAGTAGGAAGTCAACAGACAACCTGAATTAATTGGTTTAGAAAAGCAGCTTTTGATGTTTGAGAGCTACTAAAAGATAGGAATTGTAGAATCCTATTTTGGAGGGATTTTTAAGTCGCTATGAAGAAAGTTCTGACCTTTAAAACTAAAATGTTTGCGTTGAGTAAGAAAGGCACAGGCGGTGAACTGGAAAACATTAAGCATAAGGAAGCAACTAAGAAAAGCCTGGTTTGGATGCCCGAGTTTTAGGGGCAGAAAAGATAAGATTGTCCCGCCAATCTATTATTATAAATCAAAAGGGGATTCGACTCCGCCATTTGGTAGGACCAGAAGCATAAAACAAAGAGAGAGAGAGAAAAAAAAGGGCTGGCGGACACTGGTCAGATGCCTGGGAGGATCAGCGGCTGTTTGGAGAGGCAGAGCTCGTGCCTGAAGCAGGTGCAGAAACTACCCCCCCCCCAAAAAAAAATCTTTTCCTGGTTTATTTATTTATTTTGATTTGTCAATCACTTACAAAATAATAGGTATAAGTATATACATAGTTATGAATACATGAAATGGGTACATATAAGAAAAATAAAAGAAACAATAGGATAGGGACAGTAAGCACGATGGTGCGCTTATGCACACCCCCTACAGACTTCTTAGGAAAGGGGTGCAGGGTTGCCATCTGGCCGTTTTTCCGGCCAAATTCGAGAAATCTGGCCGTATGGAAATCTGTTTGGCCGTGGAAAAAAATCATGTCTTTGGCCAAATAAATTTGGACGTATGAAAGTTGCTTGGCCGTGAAATCGAAATTTTGGCCGGAAAATCTCGGATGTGCGACCGAGAGAATACGCCTGTGGTACATGTAAGCTAGCTAAACGCATTGTGTGTGTACTCTGCATGCATGGTAAGGCAGCTATGTGTAATGCGTATGTGCACAGCGCATGTATAGTAGCAAGCGGAAGCCTTACGTTAGCGTTAGCCTAGTCTCTAAACCATATTTTACCCCGAACAAGTGAACAACTCTACATCTACGGAAGATGGCAGCGACGGGAAAATGGAAAGGGAAATATGACAGTGGTAGAAAATATAATAAATTGTGGGAACAAAAGTTCTTGTGGCTCACAAAATCTGGTGATGGAAATGAACATGGATTGTGCAAGCTTTGCAAGACACAAATCGCACCAAAGCTTTCTCGCCTTTTGGACCTTTGTAAGACACAAATCGCACCAAAGCTTTCTCGCCTTCCAGACCACGAAAAAATGAAGGAGCATACAGAAAGAGTAAATGCTAGTTCTCATTGTGCAGCATTACCCTTTTTTCAGAAACCGAAAATAGAAAAGGATATTGAGATAACCAAATGCATAGAAATTGAGCTTGCTGTGACTATAGCATGTCACTGCACAACGTCCACTGTTGATCACCTGGCAGAATTTATGAAGAAGAATGGGAAAGGTAGCAAACTTGCAAACCTTCAAGTTCATCACACTAAGTGCAGTAAACTTATCTCTAAAGTAATTTCCCCTGCTTTGAAGGAGAGTCAACAGCATGATGTGAGAACAAAAAATTTGCAATCCTCATTGACAAATCAGTGGACATCACTATTGACAAGCATCTGTGTATTGTCATCAGGTATTTCAACCAGTCAAAGTTACGTATTCTGACTGAATTTGTTGCTCTAAAGCACGTTGTTGGGGCTACAGGTAGAGAACTCTTTGAAATACTTAGGAACACACTAGATGAACTCGGTCTGAAGCTGGTTGACTGCATCGGGTTTGGCAGCGATGGTGCATCTGCGATGATTGGGGAGCACAGCTCTTTGTGGTCTCGAATTTGTGAGCAATCGCCTCATTGTCAGCTGAACCGATGCATATGTCATTCGCTTGCACTTTGTATCAAGAAGGCGTTTGATAAGCTTCCATCAAACCTGGGGTATCTCCTAGCAGAAATTCCCAAGTGGTTCAGCAAGAGTATCCTCTGGAGAGAAGTATTCTCAGATCTGTTCAAAGTGATGGATGCTACAGATGAGCGAAAGGGAACACCTCTTCCTTTCCAGCAGCTGTCTGCAACGCGATGGTTGGTGAGGGGCAAAGTCATCTACAACATTCTTATCAACTGAGAAGAGCTGAAGGCTTACTTTTCGGCAGTCTTCTCTACTGCCGATGTCACCTGCTGGTACAAGGGAGATCCTGGGGATGTTGTCAGATCCCATGAACGCCTTGTACTTTCACTTTGTGTCCCCCATCGTCGCCGAATTTGAGCGGGTTAACTTTTTTTCAAGCAACTGATTCTGACCTAGAGGAGATGGTGCAAGAATTGCTCGTGCACTACAAAAGTTTGAAAGGTCATGTCATCGACAGCGAAGGGAGACCATTTGACCTGGACAGAGTTGATTATGGGCCAAATTTACGAGTAAGCTTCGTTCCTTCGTGAATAGCCAAAATCATTCCCCTGACGCACTCAACAAGTTAATGGAGATGAAGGCATGCTATGCAAGCCTCCCTCAGTCAGCTCGAGAAGTGCCTTCCGGCATCGATGGAAGTCTTCAAAGGTCTAAGAAGCTTGTCACCGAGTAAAGTGTTGAGCCTGACCACCAGGGTTCCATTTCAAGATCTGCCAATGCCTCATCTCCAAAGTGCAAATGAAGCTGTGATTGAGGAGCAGTATTGGAGAATTCTGCATGTGCATTGGGCAGAGGAGTCAGTGTTTGATGGAAGAATTCCAAGTGACACAGCAACCTTCTGGGCAGGGGTGTTGCAGTACAATTCCAAAGCGGGTGAGCAGCTGTTTAACAGTTGGCAATGTATGTGCTGTCCTGTCTTGCAACACCAATGAGTAACGCCGTTGTAGAACGCATTTTCTCTGCAGTAACACATGTGAAGACGAAGGCTAGAAATCGCTTACAGACAGAAATGTTGGATGCCATCACCAGAATTCGTACACATCTACAATTTCAGGGAAAGTGCTGTATGGATTTCAGTGCAACAGAATGCATGCTTCAGCTGTTTTACATCAGAGAACATGTATAGAAACCAAGCCGGTCAACCAGATAATCCTGAGGATATTTACAAGGATATCATGAACATTCTCTATTAGAGCACTTCATTCATGACTTTGCTCCTATTTCAATCATACTTGAAAGACTTGATCTTATTGTTTGTTTTTTTACCACGTAACTTTATAGGCTACATAGCCGTAGGAGCATTAAGAGCAGACTTTTTTTCAAGTTCAAGTTTCTGCAGTTTTACGATTTGCACCGGAAATACAGACTACATTGACTGATCACAATGAATTTATTATATTGTACATATGTTTTCCATAACAAAAACTTCTGGATCAAAAGTGACAGAGTCTTCTATGTTTTTGGAGAACTCGGAGCACTCAAATAAAGACTCATTAAAGAGCAAACTATATTCAACTTCTAGTTTCTGCAGTTTGACAATTTTGTGTTGGATGATAGAAACTTGTTTGATGGACTGATCACCGTCAATGTTTATTGTTATTGAGCATTCAGTTTTCATAAGGATTCTATATATAATTGCTATTTTTGTGTTATTTTATTTGTTTAGCAATTATATTTTTTCAATCGGGGAGGAATCCCCCTAAAAACCCTCATGCCCTAGCTCCCCCCTCCTCAGGATCGCTGCATTTGGCCCTGAGCTTTCCAAACTGTAGTAGCGGTGATTTGAAATGAGCTGCCTAGTCTGGATATGAGTAAAGCCCATGTCACACTGAACCAATGGATGCAAAGAGGATGTAAAACGGACAAAAAACCTTGCCATCCGTTGGTTAACACGATGTATCCATTCTGTACTCACTGCCTCCGTTTTGCTTCCTCTCTATCCGTCCAGCATCCGTTTATGGACGTTTCATCCGCTCCAAAAGTTTTGGGCTGCCTAAAACTTTTGCGTGGAAAATGTATCCAGTTCGTCCATTCTGCATCCGCTATGCATCCGTTACGCATCCGCTATATCCGCTTGGTATCCATTGCGCATCCGCGCAACTCCATCCACTGCAGCGGTAAACGGACGCAGGGAGGAAGCGGAACGGACGCAGAACGGATGCAGAACGGATGCCTAGCGGATGCAGCACAGAAACAAAGCGTTTAAAATGGAAAAAACGTTCGCAGAGGGGACCTATCTCGGATATTAAGAATGTCTACAGGATGCGTAGAGGATGCGTAGAGGATGCCTAGCGGAAAACCTATACTGCCTATAAAAAGGGGGAGCAACTCGCCTGCATCGCACTTTCAGAACAGCAGCCCAGCGGTGCAGACCTCTGCAGCCTTCGTCTGTCTCTTCCTCTTCCACAGCATCCATTCATGTCCACCGTGGATTGTAACAAAGTCCTTTCGGCAGCCACCATCATTCTGCAACAGTGCGAAGCCATCTGCAGGCTCTGTGAACACTACTGCGAGAAGAAAAGGAGACACCCAAAAAGAGTCTGGGTCCGAAGATGGTTCACCAGTAGAGTGGAGGACGGACTGTACAACAAGCTGATGGTGGAGCTCAGGAGCGAAGACACTTGGGCGTTCCAGAACTTCATGAGGATGCCTCCAGCCATGTTTGACGAAGTTGTGCAGCGCCTGACACCCAGGTTGACCAAGGCAAATACCAGCTTCCGGCCCAGCCTGGAACCTGGGCTCAAGATGGCACTCACTCTGCGCCACCTGGCCTCAGGGACCTCCTACAGGAGCATGCAGAACGGCTGGAGGGTGCCATCCAACACCATCAGCATTGTGGTCAGAGAAGTGGTGCAGGCCATCATCGAAGAATACAAGGAGGAGCTCCTCCAGTACCCCTCCACTGAAGAAGGATGGAAGAAAGTTGCAGAGCAGTGGTATCAGAAGTGGAACTTCCCCCACACCGTTGGAGCCATAGATGGCAAGCACGTGGCCTGCAAATCTCCAGCCAAGTCAGGGTCCACTTATTTCAACTCCAAGGTCTTCTTCAGCATCATCCTCTTTGCCATGGTCGATGCTGACTACAAGTTCATGTACATCGATACTTCAGGCAGCGGCTCATCTTTGGATGCCCAGGAATACAACGCCAGTCACCTCAAGGAGGGGCTGGAACGCAACCTCATGGTGGGCTTCCCAGATCCAGACCCCCTGCCCAACGACACGGAAGATGTGCCCTACTTCATCGTGGGGGATGATGACTTCTCCCTCACAACCTACCTCATGAAGCCCTACACCTCCAGACTGGTGCAACTCCCCAGCTGGAGCGGTGGAGTGGCAAGACAGGATGGTAGATGCTTAATGGATGCTTCCTTCAGCCTGTCTCATCACACGGATGAGATTGGGCCATGTATGTTTGGTTGGCCTACAATGAACAGGGCGTTTAATAAAGAGTTGTGTTTATGTTGACATGTGTGGATAATTATTACATTATTATTGATAATAAAGGGCCGTAGGTGTGGCACCTGGGAGGGTGGACCATACAGTCCCACTATGCTTGCACTGGAGGTTTATCTATCCCACAGCTATCCTAACCCATCCCACAGCTACTACCCATCCCACAGGTATCCTAATCCATCCCACAGGTATCCTTACCCATCCCACAAGCATGCAAAGGCTGAAACCATTTCTAACAGTTTCCAGCAAGACTTTATTAGAAAAAAGAAATGAAGCAAGTGTATGAATCAAAAATATACTTTATTAACAAGAAGCTATGAAACAAAAATGAGTCTCTGGCACTCCTCTGGGTCGCTCGGTCTCATGGGTGAAGGGTCCAGGTGCTGTGGAGGTGGCTGGTGCTGGAGTGCTTGTCATCAGCTCCTCCAGAAGCAGAAGTAGCAGAAGCGCCAGCCCCAGAAGAGCGAGCCCGTGCTGCAGAAGCCCCAGCAGAACCAGAGTGAGGGCCAGGGGGCGGGATGGTAGCCCTGTCCCTCTTGCCAGGGCTGGCAGCAGATGGCTGAGGCTTGCTGTGCTTCCGCATGGTTGTGGGGTTGCTGGCTGGCAGGGAGGCTGGCAGGCAGCAAGGCTGGCAGGGAGGCTGGCACCAAGCCTTGCAGGCAGGCTGGCACCAAGGCTAGCAGCAAGGCTGGCAGCAAGGCTTGCAGGCAGACATGCAGGCAGGGCAGGCAAGGCAGTCGATGTGTCCGGCAGCAGGTCTTTCTTCTGAATGGCGACCTGCTTCCGAGCTATCCGCAGGGCTGACGCAATGCATCCTCCTCGCATGCGCAGTGAACGCCAGGCGTCCGTTAGGCTTCTGCTGTGAATCCGCTAGGCTTCTGCTCTGCATCCGCTTCATCCGTTCGGTGTCCGCTCTGCTTCCGCTCTTTCTGTTCCGCGTCCGCTTCGCTGAGGCCTCCCGGAAGCCCTGCGGATGTGCCACCCACTCCCATCCGCTCCCATCCGCTTCCATCTGCTGGGCTTCCGTTCCGCATCCGGTTTGCATCCGCCCTGCGTCCTCCCCGTGTCCATGTTATCCACTCTGCTTATGCAAATTTTCGCCCCTTCTGAGAGCAGATAACAACGGATGGAACATTTTGCTCGTCCGCTGTGTCCTTTTTGCATCCGTTGGCCAGTGTGACATGGGCTTAAAGAAATGCAGAAATTCCCATGACGTCACATCACGTTGTAGAATAAAGACTATTTTTTATGATTTGATTATTTAAAAACAGTTAAAAAAACAAAAAATATATCCTCATGTTATATTGCATAAAAAAATTTGGCCACGAGAGAAAATAATTTGGCCGAATTTGGCTGTATTTTGACTTGAGTTTGGCCGCAGAGCCAAGCTGTGATCTGGCAACCCTGAAAGGGTGAGATCAAATAGTAGACAGTCTAAGGTTAAAGTTTTTGGGGTTTGGGGAAGAAACCACAGAGTCAGGTAGAGTATTCCAGACATTGACCACTCTGTTGCTGAAGCTGTGTTTCCTGCAATCAAGTTTGGTGCGGTTTACCTTGAGTTTGTATCTATTGTGTGCAATATTCCTGCAAAGCGACCCCGCTTCTTCCAGCAGAGACCAACTGGCCGCTTGAAGGGCAGCTTTGCCCCTTCGCTGCACTTCAAACAGGGCTTCCTCCCGCTCAAGAAACGCCCGGCCACCAGAAAACGCCAACACTTCCCAATATTCCTGCTGTCGGAGTCGCCCTCCTGCCCACCGCTGTGAATGGAGGGGCTGCCGGGGGCATCTCGAAGGCTTCCCAGCAGGAGGAGCCAGGTTCTCCACAACACAAGCAGCAACAGGCGGGAGGCCGCTCGGTCCTCATCGCAGGAAAGGGGGGGGGGGGAATGGGAACTCTTTTGTTTACGTTGCCCTTAGCAGCCCGTGGAGTGATTGGGGCGCAAGGAATAACCTCTTCGCGTATCTGACACGCCTCTCTTGAAGAGAGAAAGTGGGCCTGTGAGAGGTTTTGCCTGAAGGTTCAAGTTTTGCTGCGGGTTCAAGTCAAGAGCTTGACCAAAGACAGTATGACGCAGCTCCATGAAGCGGTGGCTTTGGGTAACTGTGACTTAGCGGAAGAAATCCTCCAGAAGCAGCTCGCGGACCCAAATTGCAAAGATGCGGACTGGAGTCACCGAACGCCCCTCCACTGGGCAGCAGCAAATGGTAAGCTGTCGCCTGAGGGGCAGCAAACGGTAAGCCATCGCCTGAGGGGACGTGCATGCACCAGGAGACGTAATGCGAGTGTCCGTGAAGGCAAGTTGCAAGCATTCGGGTTGCAGCCGGCATGGATCCCCAGCCTTTCTCCACATCCTGATCGGAGCAAGCACGCAAGCCACTCCAATCGGTTAGCAAACATAGATATTTTCCCAGTGTAACAGCAATCAAAAGCAGGGTAAAAGTTCAGCAAAAGCAGAGGTCGAGACGGTCAGGAGTTTTCCTCTTTGCTCTGCATCAGTAAAGAAACTGATTTGACGGGCACGATGGCACGTGTCATCCAACGTTGCACGAGGCAGAAGAATGAGAGCGTGAGCTATCTTCCTTTTCACATCCATTTTCACCACTGATTTTTCATAAGTTTTCCCTGGATTCAAATGAGGTCCCTTACAAGTGCTTCCCTCCCACGGCAAGCGAGAAGTGCATCCTATATTTGGGTATGAGAGGACATGGTTTGCAGCAGAACATGCATGGCTGGATGTGCTCCAAAGCATTAGCCAAATATTAAAAATACAAATTTTGGGGGAAGGAAAGTAGCCAGTAGGAAATGTCACTATGCTATCTCCTTCCATTCCCCTGCTAAGAATTTACTTATTTTACACATCTATTTAAATTCACAAGAAGAAAATATTCATCACAAATAACTTAGATATTTATTCGTAAATAATACCTCCATTGTGCTTTCATGAAACCAATAAGTACAAAGATTTCAAAAGAGGGAATATGTCAACTCTCCGGAAGGACAACCCCCACCCTCCCCAGATCCTGGGATGTGGATGTCAGTTCTTCAAAGGAGCTGTATTAATCAGTGTTGGAAGAAATGGCCATCTGGGTTCAGTTCCAAGTGGGAAAAAGACATTGGAAACATGGAGGTTGCTTGGAAGGATGGTTTAATAGTGAAGCAGAACCAAGAGTGTGATTCTGGGTAGCAGATCACAAGAGGAGAGAGATATACACCTATACCCTCTCTTGGGCCCTGCTCTTGTGAAAGAAATGCATTCTGGTTGTCAAACTCCCATGGGACCATGCAGGGGTAACTTTGAAGGTTGTCTTGAGTCCCAGGCCTGGTTGAATCTTGCTGGATGATGCAATCTTCCCAGGTGCCATGTGGTGAGAGGGCTCATTCTATTATGTCCTGAGGGTGAAAGTCTTTTGTGTTGCAGATAAGCTGGCCCAGCTTTTTGTCTTGTAGATAGATGGCCCAGTCTTTCTGGGGCTATTAACAAAGGTGGGGGTTGCTTTCCAAGAGTATGTATCTCCTTTTCTCATCCAGGGAGGTATAATATTCTGCCTTTTTTATACTTAGGATATTTCATTCTTCCAGGAGGGTGCCAAATTTCTACATATAGAAACAGGTGTGTTTTCCTACAGATTATTTTTTAATGTTTTTTTTTTGATCAATTTTTATTAATTACATTTCATAGTGCTTAATAAACATTGCATTGTCTAGGTATTTAATTTGCTTAATACATATTACATTCTTAATCTCCACCCTTTTTTCCTTTTTTAAATTATTTGTTATTATTTTTACTAAATATAAAAAGAGCAAAAATTTCAATGTCTATATAAAGAATGTTGTCTGGGGATAGTTATTTTGAACAATAATCATTCTCATAATAACAATAGCATCCATAACACTACTAATCATATAGTAACAATGATGTCTCATCATAATATTGATAATAAACTTATAATAACCATAGTGCTTACTTATCCATTTAGTAAAACGTTTTTACAAAATTAATCATTCTCTAGTATTTTTTAAAATCTAACTTCTGTTTCTTCTTGTTAATCACTGATTCTGTAGGGATCTCATGCTCTTCCAGTGTTGCACAAATGCAATTCTAGCCACTATTAATACATGTAGTATTAAGTACATAATCACTTTATTATCTTTTTCTGGTGTACCCAACAGAAATATTTCCAGTTTTAAGTCAATGTGTTCTTTTATCATTTTTTCTATACAAGTGTGTATTTTTGTCCAGTATTTTTTTGCCTTTGCCTTCCCTCCTTTATTTCAACCACTGATAAAATAGATTGCATGTTTGATAACATTATGTATCTCCTTTCGGTTTCATTTTTAATGTCAGTCTATCTATTTCTACACACTCTAATATCTTAATTATTTCTTCATCTCGTGGTGTTTCTTCATTTTTCCAGCACTGCGCAAATACAAAGCTCGATTACAAGACACGACTCTGCAAATAACAACAAAAAAAAATTACTAGGGAACAGAGTGTGTTTCCCTGCAGATTATTTTTTAATGTTTTAAATGGTCTTCATAATGGTTGCTCTGTGTTCATTTAATTATGATGAGTGCGGTTTTTGTGTTCATTTAACTTTGTGTACTGTTCAGATAAGTATAGAAATAAATTAGACTATGGGAATCATGAATCTCCAATATGTTGTGGTTGCCAGGTAATGCAAAGTGACATGTAACTTTATACCATGTATTTGTATGAATAGACATTTTTTAAAAAATGGAGTACCTGATATCCACCCAGATAATTCATAAAAAATTCAGCCAATGTGAAAAATGCAATGTTTGCATTTGCAACAGGCCACTCAAAGATAGTAAAGCTGCTTGTGGAACACGGTGCTCGCCTGGTTTTGCGAATGGTGGCAGGTTGGACTCCAGTTCATTTTGTTGCAGAATCAGGGCAACTGGGTGTGTTGAGAACACTGCACTCCTTGCATGCACCGATGGACACCCCAGATCTCTATGGAGATGTCCCAAGAAGAATTGCAGAAATCTATGGGCACAAAGCCTGCGTCAAATTCTTAGAAATGTAAGCATGAAAAAAAATTAAGGCAAATGACCTTGTACCATTCTTAATGCTAATTTGTGATCGAGCAAAGGGGCTTACTACAGTCCAGGGGAAAATTTTCTCAGTGCCATGGTAACTTGGAACAGTCATTAAACAAATGGTTGGAAGTAGAGGAGTACCTGTATGCCTTTTTATGTCATTCTCTCCCCTTCCCCACCAAGCCCCCTCTTCCTCATGTTTGACACCTTCCTGTCTGATGCATCCTCTCCACATTCTCTGTTCTACAAGGAACTCTGCACAGCTGTTAATACTGGAAGGGACAAAATGGGTCTATTTGGCCTGCAGAGGCTTTTTTCAAGCCTCTGGAAGGCCGAAAAAGGCCTCAAACCAACCGAAATTCAGCTGTGAGGCACAGTGCAGTTGAAGCGGGGGGATTGCACGTGTATGCGCAGGGGATATGAGAGGGCGCGCACAGCCTTCCGGGTGCTGACACGCGAATGCACGAGCGCCAGCGCACACACAAATTTTGGCATAGGAGCCCAAAAATCTTAGCCACCACTGCTCTAGGCTTTGAGAAAGCAAAGCCAAAGCTGTTTTGCTTTTAATTAATTTTAGAACTTAGGTCAACGTTGATGCAATATCCTCCAGCTTTCCAAATGGAAATACTCCCTTTCAAGTTGTGATCCGCCATTGATAGCAGCTTATCCAAAACCGTTTCCTCTTTCCTTTTGATCTAGAGCTGAAATGGAATACAGGGCATATTGCCAGACGGCAAAATCAAAGGGAATCCAACTGGATGAGAAGGATGAAGTTTGGGAGCTTAAGAAGGAAGAACTTTTGAAAAGTAAACCCTTTTCTCCAAAGAAACATATGAAGCACAAAATGCATGGAAAGGGTGGAGTGAAAGTTCCTTCTAGAAAACAGTGAGAAGAATGGTATATTACAGATAAGGTAGAACAGAGGGTCACAGCTACCTTAACTTTGTAGTCATTGCAACTCATCTATTTCATTTATTATTTTTCTTATTTTGAACTAGTTAGTCACTAGTTAGTCAGTTTAAGAAATTTTTTAAAAGTTTAAGAAATACCTGAAAAATTCTATTTTTATATGCATTTTGCCTGATAAACGACTTTTGCACAGTTTTGTATAATATATTCATATTTTTAGGCTTTCCTCCGATTTAATAAAGTTTTGTGCTTTATGACTACACTGTGTATAGCTTTGTTGTAATATTTTCTTAATATTTTATTAACATTAAGGAGAATATTAATATTCATTATTTTATTTTATTAATGTTTTGACCATGTTTTAATTAGAAGATGCTGCCACAATAGCCAAAGTGTAAAACAAGGGTACACTAAATGCAGATAAAAATTCTTTCTCTTGCATTTTTAATGCATATAAAGAAACCTTAACAGTTATATTCACTGTTAACAAATTGTTTGAAGATAAACATGAGAAAGAATCAGATAGTTTGGAATGTTGTGCATGAACAAGGTGCTAGGTTAGGGTTTTAAAATTTTTAAATTAGGGATATTACCATTATATTATTTTGATAACTTATTCTCTCTTTTTCATATATTTTATATATAGGATTACTTACAGTGAAAGATGGCAAGGGAAGTTAATACGATAGGGTCTGATATGTGTTGATGTCATATTGTTTTTATAACTTACAGCCTTATAAACAAGGTGCTTGGATAAAAAATGTCTATGATAATAAGGTAAAGTTGAATTATATTCCAAACATTTGAAACCTACTGAACTATGAAGAACTTGGGTTTTACTGTGTGGATAGCAATTAAGAAGATGGCTCTATACCAATGGAAAAAGCTAGCATGAAGGACATGTTCCAATGTTCTACAGATTTATCAACTTTGTATAGTCACTGTGGAAAGCCTTGAGTGCTATCAGTTAGTTTTGGCACAATAGAGTTCATGGGAAGGCAGAGAAGTTCTAAAGTACACATTAGAAGCTGGATTGACAGCTTTCTGTCAATAAATGCATGAAAGCTGTGACTAGGGGTGTGGGGGAGGCACCAGTTTTATGAGAGAATGCCTTGGGAATATCATCATCAAATTTAAGCATTTTCATTGGTGGCTATGCCTTATGGAACATATTTAGTAGGAGTGGGCCCAATCCTAATTTTTAGGAAGGTAAATCCAAGTTTGCTTGTGAGCTTCACAGTTCTGTTTTGAAGACTATCACACATCACCAGAGACACTATTTTTTATTGCTCTGGAGAAAAAAAATAGCATTAATAAGTGGATGACCATATAGAAGAAAAAACTAGAGATCCTAGTGCTATCAAGAATTAATAAATGGATTTCAATTTCCTGTGTCACTTCAATATAACCATGAAAACATTCAGGGACTTTATTTATTTCCCACTTTTATTTTTATAAATAATTCAAGGTGATTAACATATCTAACACACCTTTCTCCTCCCGTTTTCCTTATCACAACAACCCTTTGGGCTAAGAGAGAATGACTGGCTCAAAGTCACCCAACTGGCTTTCATGGCTAAGGTGGGACTAGAAATGACAGTCTCTCCATTCCGAACCTAATCACTAGACCAATAGCAACCTCAACAGCTAAGAAATCCAAGCTTCTTATGGCTAACCATGAAAGCCTAGCCATTCTTGGAACTTTTCCCCTTTGCTTACCATTCTTTTGGGGTATTATTTATGATGGTAACAGATTTCACACAGCCTTGCTTGTTTTTAGTATGGAAATAAATGATTGCATTACATATTTCCTTAATTGCATATCCCCACGTGCATATTTGTATGTATGTATTCAATTTAGAGTATATTGCCCAACTCAGTTTGGCATCTATCATTTCTCCCATTTCCCCCTCAACCTTGTGAAATGCACTAACTTAAGGAATGGCTGAGCCAAAGTTACCTAGTGGATTTCAGCTGAGGTTGGATTAGAGCATGGCTCTTTTCAAGTCCATTCCAACAGCTCATCGGAAACCTAGAGCCATATTCACCCATTTGTGGGATAACAATCAAGTAAGAATTGCCACTTCATAACATTCTTTTAGCATTCACTGACTATTGGTTTAATTGTTTTTTCTTTTCATTACTAAACAAAACAGATGATTTTTTTTTTCTTAAGGTTTGAATGAAAATCAGCTTTATCATGAGCTTTGGATGACTGTATGTTTCTCCCTTCTTGCTTTTGTAAACTCAACCAAATCTTCATTATCAATCCTGATCCTGCATTTCAACATGATTCTTCTCAGATGAAGTTTGATTTGGTGTATCAGATCAGATCAGATAAAGGGGATATTGGATAGATTGCTTACACAAGGAGTCAATGCACCATGAGTCTGTGGAGAATAATTCTGGTTATTTTGTTGTCACCCAAAGCCATGATGTGCCAACCACAAGCATCCAGCTTGCATTTAGTTTCCTCTTAAGAATGTGATTGGATCAAATCAAAGGTAAATTACACAATACATAAGGTGACTGAGGGGTCATCCATGTCCTGTTATAAAATGAGTTGCTGTGTAACAAGACTTCTGTGCTACCTGGAAATATGTATAGTGGTATAAGATGTCCTGCTTGACCAAGAGGTTAGACTAGAAGACCTCCCAGGTCCCATTCTATCTGCTAATCTAAATAATTCTTTTGTAGTTTTGCATAGTAACATATGCAAGTTAGGACAGTCTGTTGCATTTTTTTTAACTTGGCAACTTTAAGACATGTGGACTTTAACTCCAAGAATCCTGATTGGGAATTCTGGGAGTTGAAGTCCATACATCTTAAAGTTGTCAAGTTTGAAGAACACTGCACTATTGGTAAGGAACTCTGTGTAGTAGAAAAACCAACAGCATTGTAGAATAATTCACAGGATGCAGTTATTAAAAATAAGTAGAACTCCTGTTAAAATTCACTTCTTTTAAATACACTTTATGTTTTTATATAAAAGAACCCACTGGACTGGAAAACCACACTTGCAAAGGAATAATAAAGCACATTCTCTTCTTGTACATTTGTTATAATTTTTCATGAATATAGATCACAATAATGGATTTACTGATTAAAATGTTACTGTAGCTTTAGTTTAAATGAGTTGGCATTTTTATGTTGCTTCTAACTCCATTATAAAATTGTAGGTCAGCAATTTAGTTGTTTGCTGGGCAGTAAAAGAGGTAAACTGTGGATCATATACTGTTTCTAGGACATTGCTATCTGCTACTGCACAGAACATGTTGTCAGCAGTTATAGGTGACATATGTAGCAAAGTCCCTCCTTTGTCCAAATGACACCTTTGCTCCTGATTTTCCACATTAATATGAAAAAGTAGCAATTTGGAGTATTTTAACTCTATCAAAATCTATCAGCATGCTCCACAATTTTAAGGGAGTTTATTTGCCAAAGACAGAGTCACAAAAAATAGAATCCAAGTAATAACACTTCTGATTGACTTCATGGTAAAGATCACTCACGGCTGGGTGCATAAAATATGTGTGAACCAAATCTGACTGTCTTAAATACAGGAGTTTACTATTGGTAGATGCCACAATGACTGTATGTTCCAGAGTACATTCTAGTGATGCCGTGTAAAGTTAAATATTACCAGTAAGATTTTGGGACTAGTCTTTGCAACAGACTAAAAATGAATGTAATCAAAATATTGCTGTCCTATGTAATGAGTGGCAGATGATATTGTCCTAATTGAGGAAGAGGGTATGAAAATACAAGTGACGACTGCCTTAGATGAAGAAGTAAAACCAAAACTGACCCCAGGATAAGTGTGGAGGAATTATGTAGATCGTGTATGTGAGCACCACCACACAGATACAGGGAATCACACTTGGATCACAACCATTTGAGGAAGTATAGAAAGGTTTACCTATTTGGGCAGTGTAATCACTTGAAATGGCGATAGAGAGGTGGATATCAAGGGCTGCATTGGAAAAACAACAGCTGATTTCCAGAGAATGAATAAAACCTGGTCCTCTTCATCTATGTCAATGAAATTTAAAAAGTTCATTGCTCACTTCTATAGCAATCTCATTTGTGTCGGTAAGACTTGGAAGGCATCGGCAAGTATTCACAGGAGACTTGATGTGTTCCAAAAAGATGCCTAAAGATTCGTTATTACTAGTGAAGAAGTGCTTTAAAACAGTTTTTCTGGAAAAATAGGTAACATTGTTGCACGCAGAAGATTCCAACTTCCATCTTCCAAAATGGCAATGAAGGTGGAACTCCCCCCGATGCCAAATGAGCAAGTGGATTCCCTCAAAATACCAGCAAAGAACGTTGATGGAAGACTTAGAGATTCTAAAAATGGTGAAATACTTGCCCAAGGCCAAAAGTGCTGGAGATCCCTTGCTGACATAGTAAGGGAGGATCTTATGCTTATGTAATGAGTGAAGATTTTCTTAAAAGTAGGAGAATTGCATTTTTTAAAATATACACGGTACAAAAAGCATGATGATACTTCATCTCTGGAAAGCCAAGTTATTATTTTGGAGAGTAAGATGGCTTTAAATACAGGTAGTCCTTGATTTAGTGACAGTTCAAAGTTACAGTGGTTCTGGAAAAAGTGACTTATGACCCTTTTTCACACTTGCAACCATTGCAGCATTCCCATGGTCAAGTGTTCAAAATTCTGATGCTTGGCAACTGGCATGTATTTATAATAACTGCAGTGATTTAGTGTAGCAAAAAAGTTGTAAAATGAGACAAAACCCACTCAATAACTCCTGTTTAGGAAGAGACACTTTGGGTCATAAGTCGAGGATGAACTATAATATGAAAAATGAGTTTTATTTTTCATTTAAAACAGTCTTAACCTCTCAAAATTCCCAGCTGGCGTACAGAGATGTGTATTACCTTCTATGTTTAAAATATATATTATGGAGGGAAATACAACAGCAAAAGTCACTTTATATAGATGATCCTGAACCTATGACTACGAGAGGGACCAGAATTTCTGTTGCTAAGTAAAGTAGTTGTTAAATGAATCAATGCAATTGCTAGGTGAATTGTGAGATTGTTAAGCTTCCCCCCCCCCCCCCCCAATTAATTTTGCTTGTTTGGAGCTGGCTGGGAAGATCAAAAATGATGATCACATGATCCTGGGATGCTGCAGCCACTGTACATACATGCTGGTTGCCAGGTGCCTGAATTTTGATCATGTGACTGTGAGGACACTGCAACACTTGATAGTGCTGGAACCAGTTTTAAGTCACCTTTTTCAGTGCTTGTTCAACGGTCGCTAAATGAATAAGTCAGTGAGTCTCTGTGTTGCCAAAGCCTATTGTTATGCTTTTGCCAATTTGTGATTAGATACTTTGCAAGATTAGCAGGTTAAGAAGAGGAAGAAAATAAGTGCTCTGCAAAGCCCTGAGTCAGACACTTGTGGCACTCCCTCCAACTATTTTCTAATTAGAAGCCATTAAGTTACACTATCTATGCTATTGCTGTTTCTGTGCTCATTAAAAAAAAAAGATTATTTCAAGGTCTTGTGGTTAAACTTGTTTTTTTCTACCCTCCTCTGCATGATACACAATACAGTAAAAAATTTTTTTCCACGATTTAGAAATCATATTCCTATTGAAGCAACTTATAATTTCTTTTGCCATTTTTGGCAGCTATATCACATCGCTGACTTATATTCACTTTTAATTAATTTTTGTCCCAGAATCTTAATACTTGCCAAGCCAGGTAACCTCCATTCTATATCCATATCTATTCTATAATTAGTCTTAATCTTTCAGTTGGTCCGACTTTTGATGACATTATAGGCAAGTACTTTCCATGCTACCCGGTCAAGCTTCTTTTGGTAATTGGGTGTTCAATCTTTGTATCAGCTTTAATGATATCAAGCCAGAAAATTATTTGTTTGCCCATTCTTTTTGATCCACTAATCATTCCTAGCATCATTGCCTTTCCAATGAATTTGTACACATGACATGGCCAAAGAAAATCAAATGTTGTCTTGTGATTTTTGGCTTCTAGTAGTGTTTCTGGTTTTATAGGTTTCAGTGCCTCTCTTTTGGTTGTTTTGGCTATCCATTCGGTTATTCACAATAATTTATGCCAGCACCACAGTTCAAAGGCATGAATTCTTCTTTGAACAGTGTCCAACTCTCACACCAATACATCATTATAAGGAACACTATTTCTCTAAGTAATTATCCTGTATTTATTTCAATACCTCTGCTTTTTCAGATCTTATTCATGTTAACCATTGCCTAAAATTATCCTGTGTTTGATTTCAGAGTAAAATTGCCATCTTGAACAATTCTTGATCCGTTGATAAATTCTCAAACTACTTCAATTTTCTCCTTGCTGATTTTAAACATCTCATGTCCATACACAGCCATTGCCAAAAAACTTCAAGATCTTTTTCAGGATCTTCCTTATTTTTCAGCCAAAGTATATCATCTACTTTGAATTATTTATGGTTCTTCCTCCAATCTTCTGAAAAGCTGGATCGCATCATTTTCACTAAGGCAAATGTGACCTTGGTATGTCCTGTCCTGTTAGCTTCTTCCAGTTGTTGACACTACTTCTCCCACTGCCTTTTTTTGTCTTTCCTGGCATTATATTGGAAAATCGCATTCAGCCTGTTAACTTCATCCTTCTTAGCTTTGGCTTTGGCTGCCCTATACTGATCAGCTATTTTGATGGTATCATCAGATAGCCACTTGTCTGTTCTCTTTGGTTTTTGGCCGGACATATATGTTCCAGCAATTTCCAGACTAGCTAGTTTGTTAATGTCACTGGATTCTTTGTCAAATCAAATACAATATATCATCAATCTACTAAGTAAATTATCTGGTCAAAAATGGAGTACAGATAATCTGGAAATATATGTTCTTGACAAATTCATGTTCAATCCTGGTAATTGTCATATTATTTTCAAGGTGCTTACTGATGGATGTCTTTATGATTTGTTCTGGAATTGACACAAATATAGCTGTTAGATTGATGGCCTGTAATTCCTTAGTTCTTATTTCCTCCTCTTTTGAAAGGGATATTTCAAATCCCTCGGGATTCCATTCCCTATTCCATTCATTTCATTCATTTGGTCCTTCATCTGTTTTCTAGGAATAAATACCTAATATATAAATAATACATAAAATAATATGTATTATTTATTAATAAATGAGAGAATGGACAGATCATTCTCTTATTTATTAATACTTACATGGTTTCTTATACATGGATGTTTTGTTCATGGAATTTATGTTCTTTAAGCATCTAAATAAGTAACAATGTCAATATCATTATTTCTGATCTCTCCAGAGAAAGAAGGGGAAACCATATAGAGAAAAAAATGAGGTTATTGATCCTTAGGGTGTAATTAGGAAATTATAAGATGGCTTAAATATTAGCTTGTGATTGCCTAATTATTAATAAATTTCTCTGACAATAAATACAAAGTCCAGAATGTTTACACATTATTTATGCCATGCCATCAATATTCACGGGCACTCCAAAATGTCTTCACCTCGGCTCCTGTGCCTGGCAGCACTCCTGACTGTCTCTTCCACCTTTACGGTATGATACTTTCCTAGATGTTTCCAGATTTGATACAACACTAATTTATTTTCTTTGCTTCAGTTTCTAAAATTGTCCAATTACCATTGCAGATCAGGAGGACAGCACAACATAAAGGTAAATCAAAAGAACTCAAAATGAAAGAAATATCTTTTTCTAAGATGGGAAGCATATAGTCTGAAGTAATTATCTGTAAAGAAGTACATATTTGATACTAATGTATGTATTCATTCATCCTGAAGGGTACTCCTTAGATGAAGGGAAACCTAGGCAAGGCATCCCTGAAATCAATGCAGGTAAGCAAATCCATTGGAGAACAATATTCTATTGTATATTTATGAATATAAATTGAAAAAAGATATTTACTTGGGATCCACTGATATCAATAGAAAAGAGTAGGGCTACAGAACATCAAAACAAAGAATCAATCAAGATAGCATGTTGGCTTCAGCCATTCTTGGTGGTGAGGCCTGGAAAGACTATCTGGTTTGATGTAAAGCTTTGAGTATTACAGTTCTGAATCCAAATAAGTTCTGCTACTGCCAAAAAAAGAAATTAGAAGCAGCATAAGAGAATGAAGAAATTGGAAATGTTTAGTTTGGAGAAACTTTGAAGGACTGATTACTGCATTCTTCAAGTTTATGAAGGGACGTCACATAGATGAAGACCTGATTTGTTCTCCGAGGACAATTTTGGAGAAACAAAAAAAATTGACTTGCTTCCTTTATTTCTTCTCTCCCTTCTCCACTGATCACATCTCCCTCATAATCACAATTATTTTACTAAGGTAGTGGGTATGAAGGAAAATAAAGATTGTTTAAAGTACCTACTTCGGTGTATATCTAATGACATCCAATACATGCTATTTACTCTGTTGTGTCCAGTAAAAAAAAAATGTTCAAGCTAAATGCGCATAACAATGCAGCAAAAATCCAGACTGACTCGCAGACTTTGATATGGACATGTTAAATAGTAAACAGGAAAAAAATATATCAAACGTTGTTTTTTATTTATGTGTGTAAGATTTTGAGAACAAATACCTATAACAATTTCTTAAATAATGCTTTGCCCTTAACTATTGTTCATTCCAACTTTAGCAACAGGAAAGAAGTTCTTTGAAGGCGACATTATCATGCCGGTATGTAAAGTTAATCTACTTCTTTATAAAGAAGTTACAAAATGAACTTTTTAAAAAAACATAGTTTAATTTTTTTAACAGCATGAAAGGAACGCACTGAGAAATGACTCCTATAGATGGAAACTGCCAATTCCATACAAAATGGGTGCCAGCATAGGTAACAAGACATTTTCTGCTTTGATGGATACAATGGATTAAGCAGTAAATTCCAGGAGAAGGCAAATTGAGTGGATCATCTGCCCCCTTCCCCTTTCAACTCCCTTAAAATGTTCCTTCAGAGTTCCCTTCCTTAACTGAGTGCTCACTTCCTTTTGGGCTTCAGTTTCAATGTTTCCAGCCAGCTCTTCCAGATTTCAGGGTTTTTAGTAAAGGCAAACTCTCCTTGAGTTTGACCCAATAGCTACCTCCATGTAACCTTCTTGGTAGCAAAACAGAAGTGGTTTGCTTTCTTCCAGGATGTTTCTAGTCAAGCCCTGATAGAGAGGAAGGAACACGGAGTCAGAACAAGGGTTCTGGTAATGAAACACATTTTTTAGGAGTCATTTTTAAAAATATTACTTCTGATTTAAAGAGATTTCCATAGGTTTCCTTTCCCCCCCTTCCCCACTGTAAGTTATGAGTCACAATGGAGTGCTAAATCATTGTCAAGAGGCAGTACTGTTGAGAACCAAACACTTTTATTCAAGGATTAAGTAATATACTGCTCCAATAATAACTACTCAAGAAAGTAGCTTTGCAAGCCATTTTCTTTATCCCTGCTCCAAATCATTGGTTACTGCAGTGATGGGTTGAAAAAGCAAATAACTACTGGGAGGATCCTTCTAGTAGCACTCCATTTTTATCTAATTTATTACTTCTAATATTGTTGACAAAGTATATCATGCTTTTGTAGGTGACTATGGTATCCTCAAAGCCATGTAAAAATATCTGACATGCTTTATTTAAGAGCAAGTTGTGAATCTCTCATTTGTCTACCGTCTGGATAAGAATATAAAATATGCATTCTTTTCTTTCAGACCTGAATACCAAGGGTGTCATATTTCAAGCATTTGAGATGTTTCGACTCAAATCTTGTGTTGACTTTAAACCCTATGAAGGAGAGAAGTCATACCTCCAATTTGAAAAGCTGGATGGGTAAATTTATTCAAACAGACAAGCTAACACTATGATAGAAAGCTGTTGCATTTAGATAATTATTGTCCATAGTTCAAATGCACAATACGATACTGTGTTCTTTCCCTTGTTCTTTATTGAAACCTAGTATAAAGCACAAGGTAGATAGTTTCTCCATCGACCACTCTTCTTTCTGAAAAAATGTAAACAGATTTTCTGTACATGACTACATTTTCCCCTCTCTACGATTTCTATACATTCTTCAGTACCTTTGTGCATTTTTGCAAAATTCATGAATGTTTGATATAAGGCCTGTTTATTAAGATCTGAATAGCCCTATGATCTTTTGTCTATTAAGAAGTATGAGAATAGGTATCATCCAAGATTTGCATTTGAATGATATAAAGCAGCATCAGTGTGTGTGTGTGTGTGTGTGTGTTGGGTATTTTCCCACATCATTATAGTTGTGCTTTTAAAGTTGTAGTGACGTTATATAATATAAATGGGTTGCTAAGAAAAATGAGATGGTATCCTATGTGGTAGATGGGAAGCTTTCATTCCGCTATCATTTGGCTCTTCTAGCCTAAATGGTTATGTATTTATATTAGATGTGATATTAAATCATCTATTTTGAATGAATGAACATATCATGGTATAACAGATGCTGGTCTTATGTGGGAGATCTTCAGAATGGCCAGGTCGTTTCTATTGGATCACGTTGTGAATATAAAGATACTGTGGAGCATGAACTCTTGCATGCCCTTGGATTTTACCATGAACAGTCACGCACTGATCGAGATGACTATGTTAAGATTTGGTGGAATGAAATCATTGATGGTAAGTGGAAAGGACAGAAAATATATTACAAAGTAAATAATGTATTAAGTAATGTATTAGGGACTATACAAGTTGTACAACTTAGATCTGTTATAATTGATTGTCTTATCTAATTGTTTAATAAAATATTAAACCATTAATTTTCAAATTTGCCTAAAAACTTGGATATTTTCTTTCCTAGGTCAGGCATATAACTTTGACAAATATGATGACAGTTTCATTTCTGATTTAAACACCCCATATGATTATGAATCTGTCATGCATTATGGACCTTATTCATTCAATAAGAACAGTTCTGTCCCTTCAATTACAACAAAAATTCCAGAGTTCAACAACGTCATTGGACAAAGCCAGGACATGAGCAAGATAGATCTAGAAAGGCTTAACCGCATGTACCATTGTGGTAAGTTTATTCTATTTTACTCAATTTTCATGCTATAGTAATAGTAACTTTACATCTTAAAATATCTATGGAGAGTCTCAGTCATCCAGGTCATTGTTGTCTCAAAGGAGCTTTTTCAAGAGGTAACTGGACTTCCTTATTTTTCTTTGAAGACATTTCAATTTTCATCCAAGAACCTTCTTCAACTCAACTTTGGGACTTACATCTTAAATATTCCTAAACAACTTAGTCTATCATTACGAATATGTCTGTGGAAACTACAGAATGGAAAGCACAAAGATGTTTTGGGGTCCATCAGAATGCACACATACCCAATTGCAACTTCTTAAGTCTTGCATGTCTTGCATGTCTTTTCCCAAGACCATACAATAGGAGGGATCACTCCAAATCTGAGGCATACATGGAGCTACTAGTCCCCACTAATTGCCTTCAGCACCCTCTGATAATTTATGGCCTCCCAGCTACTTCCATTGCATCTCTTGGTCAATAAAATATTGTGTAAAATTGACTCAACTATTTATTCAGAACACTTATAGCACATCATGCTACACGAAAACTCACTCATATGGAGCTGGGAATGGTTCTCAAACTGTCTTTGCCTTAACAAGGTAGTTTTGATGATGTTTTAATTCTCCGAAGCAGTACAACATTAATTTGGGAAGAGAGAAGAACCTGTCATTAATTTAGGAAGAGACCTGTCTAATTTCTATTCAGATTACTTTAATCTGATATTGGGGGGGGGGGGTATTTCCTGCAGCTTCCAGTCTTACTATCCTTGACCAATGTTCATTTGAGTCCATCAATATCTGTGGCATGGTGCAAAATGGAAGAGACGACAAGGACTGGGAACATACCTTGACTACAACCAGGAATAATAACAACCACTGCTTAGGTAACATACTAACGTGTAATTTAAATGGATGAGAAAGTGGCTATACAACTGGAAATCATTTAGTAATCAAAGCCTATGGGAAGGATATAGCATATGAAAAAAGAGAGAATTAATTGTAACGTTAATTGTATCCAAAATGTCAATATGTGACAAAATAATCAACAATGAAAATCTCCTTATCATTATATCTATATCTATATAGTGTGTGTGTTTGTTTGTGTGTGTGTGTGTGTGTGTTGTGGGCAGAAGGAAAAACCTTGAAGATCAGGAGCAAGACCCACAACCAAGGCAATGGTCAAAAAAAAGAAATCTGGTCTGTGGCACAAAAGTAATTTGAGAACGTGTCTCAGAACTGACACTTCCCAGGTTTCAGAAAGATAATGGGAAGAGGGGAGGAGAGGGAAGCATATCCAGACCAAAACTGATGCCAGCTCTTTGAAGTAGACAGAACTAGAAAACCAAAGTTATGAATGATAATATTACTTTTTATTATAAGATCACAGCAGCACATTTTCATGTTTACCTCAGTTTAAGCCCAGTGAAATCCTGAAACAATTGTCCCAAGTGAATCATGCTTCATAGGACATTAAATCATCTCCATCTACTTTACAGAGAAAGGGTATGTTATGAGCTTCGATACCACCAAAGGCCTTTCAGGTGAAACAGCCATTTTGGAGTCCCGCATTCTTTATCCAAGAAGAAATGAGAAGTGTCTACAATTTTTTTACAAATTTGATGGCAGTCTAAAAGATGAGCTGATTGTGTGGCTTAAAACTGATGATGGTACTGGAAACATTAGGAAGTCAATAAAAGTGAAGAGCATCCATGGTGAGTTCTCAAGTAACCCTTGAGGATTTAATTACAATGAGGCATGCAGGATTATACTTTATCTCCTAAAGAGAGCATCAGATATCTTTGCCTTCTCATATC
The DNA here is from genome assembly GCA_015471245.1 of Laticauda colubrina. Lineage (NCBI taxonomy): Eukaryota > Metazoa > Chordata > Lepidosauria > Squamata > Elapidae > Laticauda > Laticauda colubrina. The sequence continues at coordinate 19,492,523 of BLBF01000025.1, forward strand.
CAATACCTAATTGGGGTGTGTAATAAACCCAGAAAAACTTTGCAGCTTTTTGTATAGAGGGAATAAGAATCGCCCTGGGTTCTCCTTTCATGCCACACTACAAGTCTATTGGTGCAGCATCTGCGAGCTTCCACATTTTGAGACAAGGGAGAAGCCTTCCTCCAAACTCAGAAGCGATTTCCTGAGGCAGACCAAGTCACACAGCTCTCCTCTTTTGGGGATTCTGTTAAGGGTATGGGTGTGTATGGGTGTGTGGACTTTTAAGATGTGTAGAATTCAATTTCCAGAATTCCCCAGTCAGAGAGCCACTCCAAGTCTGGGATTGAAGCAGGGGTGAGATTCAAATTTTTTAACAACCGGTTCTGAAGGTGTGGCTAGATGGGCATGGCTATGTAGCTGGGTGGGCATGACTTCTCTTTTTTTTCCCCAGCAAATCCCTCCACCCGATTTTTGGGCCTCCTGGGCCTCTGGGGGGGCATTTTTGCTTCCAGGAAGCTTCCCTGGGGCTTAGGAAGGCAAAAAACAGAGTGCAGGGGGTGCTCGCAGCACCCCCCCCCCAGCACTCCATTTTTGGGCCTCCTGGGCCTGAGAGAAGCCTCCTGGATGAAGCAGTAAGACAGTGAGGGGGATCCTGGCACAGCTGATCATCAGAATAGCTGATTGTCTAGAGGAAAAAGAAAAAAGAAATATCTTAAGGAGTGACTGGGCCAGAGAGAATGCAGTCAGTGATGTCAGACATGGGCGTGATGTCACGCATGCACAATAAAGACTAACTGAGCAGGGCAGGGAGGGGGCGGGTGGAGAGAGGTGTGGCCAGCCATGAGCATGATTTGCCGGTTCTCCAAACTGTGCAGAATCATTACAACCAGTCCAGATCGGTAGAGTCCTACCCCTGGATTGAAATCCACATAACTGACAGTTACCAAAGTTGAGAAATCCTGCTCTGTTAAAATACATGTCAGGTTAGTCTTTCATATATGAGATCAGAAAGATTAAATCTAAAGAATGAGCACAAGCCAATCTTCTTTCAAAAGAAGTAATTTCGTCCTCATATCTTCCTTCCTTAACGTCTGCTGAATATAGCTTTCAGATCATCGCAAGGAAAGCGGCATAAAATGGGTTGAATATGTAAATGAATCAAATATTAGATTTCTCCCTCTCCCCTTTCAGGTGATGGAGAGAAGCAGTGGAACTTTGCAAACATTCCTTTCAACACCCGGACGAAATTCCGCTATGTTTTTCATGGCCTTAAAGGAGACCCACAGAGTTCCAAAGGAGGAATTCATCTTGATGATATCACTCTGACTGAAACACAATGTCCTACCAGTGTTTGGCAGATAAGAAACTTCACTTCCATTTTAAAGAGTTCCTCAAAAGGAGATTATCTGGCAAGCCCTATCTTTTATAACTCTGAAGGCTACTGCTTTGTGCTCAGTCTCTATCCCCGGGGTCCAGCCAACTCAAATGGAGATTACCTAGGAATCATGTTTTCTTTATGTAGTGGCCAGAATGATGGCGCATTAGAATGGCCAGCTGCGAACAGGCAAGTGACATTCACCATAGTGGATCAAGATCCTGACATCACCCAAAGGATGTCAGCAAGCCGAAGTTTTGTTACAGACCCCAACCAGCGTTACAGTAAGTCTAACGGGGGTTTGGGCTGTGCAGAACTAACTGCTTCCTCTCTTGTTTAGAAACATAATTCTACAGCTGCTAAAAAAATTGATCTGAAATACTCCCTATGACTGGATAGATTAGAATCAAATTTTATATGTTAAAAATCATAGAATTGTTGAAGATAGTGTAGCATCAATAGGACGGAACTTTTAGTTTTGGAAGGTTAGGTTAGCATCAAGAAGCAGGTCTAATTTTTTGCAGAATTGAATTAACTATTTATTTTATACCTTTCCCTCCATTTCTAAGTGACTTAGTGAAATTTAATCTAGAAGTGCTAAAAATTCTTGGTTTGGTGTTAAATTTGAGACAATCTCCAGAACCTATGGCAAATTCAGGTGATAATAAAGTATAAACAAAAATCAGATTTAAAAGTACGGTATTTGTAGTTTGCAGCTGAAAAGAATACAAAATGTTAGGGACCTGGAAATGTATCTACAAATAATATTCCAGAAGTCAAGGGTACTTGGATAATTTCCCCAGCTGCCCCATTTGGGAGAGCAGGTGCATTCATAACATGATTCTCTCAAGTTTATCAGTTGCATTTTAAATTACAGTATGTCTCTGAAAGCATCGAACTACATCTGTATTCACTGGCAAAATAGAATGCAGAAACAATCATAAACAAGATATATCTAAGCCAAGTCTCCATTTTTCAGAAGTAGCCATACTCTATAACATGTGAAGCTAATTATAATGAAAGTTATGTTAATTAGATTTTTTTGCAGGAATGCTCCTGGAGAATGAGAAAGCTTATTAACACAGATTTTATAAAATAATGTAGGGAGGACAACATTCCCTCCCCCAACCATCCTCGCTACCAAGGCAAAATTATCTTATATTCTAAATACTTTTTCTGTAAAAAATGTTGGATGGAAATGTCTGATTATTTGAATCTTATATAGCTACTAAAAATGTTGGCAGTTGTACACATAAAATGTTGATCCACATCATTTTTTAATGGTTATTTGTTTATTTTGCTTGACAGATGGGAAACCTTTTTGGGATAAGGCTGATATTACTGGAACTTTTGATTCTTCCTATAACACCCATATAGGCCCAGAATGGGGATGGCATTACATCTTGCCATATAGTGAATTGTACCGGAGAAATTTTGTTAAAAATGACAATCTCATCATTTTTTCTAATTTTGAAGGTAGGTTCCTATGGTGGTTTGGCAGGTTTTTTAAGCAGAAAAAGTAGATAAGAACCCTGTTGTCATTTTTAGGTTTTATGTAATCAGACTGTTATATAACTCAGATACAGTAGGTATCAGATGAGAAGGAACAAATCGGAGCAAGAGGCAGAGTAGGAGGAGGAGGAATTGCATATATTTTTGATGTAACTAATATGAGGGGTGAAGGGAATCTCACAAAGAACTGTGACCTTGCTAAAGACAAGCTCAAAAAGTGCTCAGCACAATGTGTGGAGTCCTCAGTGCAAAATCAAAGATCAAAGGAAATGCTAGGGGGAGAGGACAAGAAAGTTAGGATAATTTGCCAGTCTGACTATTAACTCAACAACAAACAACAGGCAATGTGGATAAAATGTCACAGTTGCCGTGATCAAGTGAGATGCATACAGGAACTATATATGTTATGCTGGCCTTGTGATGATCACACACATTTAAACTTTGTTATTTTATTTGGATGAATGCAGAAAAAAATCTGAGAACTATTTGGGCTTCATTATTAGATAAAATATAGATTATGGCAATCCTGTAGCTAGGTGTAAATCTGCATCGGTATCAGTTGCATGATTAAACTTCTATTTTTACATAAAAGCTCCTTTTGGGCAGAAAAACTTTTTCAGCTTTATTTCTCAAGTCCAAAAAGCATGTAATTTATATTTCTGCTTCTTGCTGACAATTATAATTAAAAGCTTTGTTTCTTTTTCTTTTTTCCCCGTTCTGGTCATATCTACAGTTATTCATGATCCAGGTAATGTTTTATAAATCCTTGGAATTCGTGACAAAGAAATGTACATCTCCTCTGCTTCCATCAGTTATCCCAAATAATTTCTGACAGTTGGCCTGTGGATTCACATTTACTGGCCCTGCTCCCTTGAAAACAAAGGTGGAATAATAATAAAATGCACTGTTTCATGTGTTGGTCTTAATATCTTTTGTCAAAAGGAGACAAGGATTCAGTCCACAGTTCAGTCTACAATTCTTCAAATGTTGTTTATAACTGTGGCCTAGTCCACAAGTTGTATGTGTCAAAAATATAATAGTGTCATTTTAAATCTATAACCTGCAAACAACTAACAGTTGAAATATCTAATCGAGAAAATTATTACAATTACATCACATTAGCAATTCAGTTCTTCATTAAGTATTTCTGAAGATAGTATAGACTTATGTTGGAATTAAAATAAGTTTTATTTGGAGTCAGCTGTTTTTGCAGATCCCTAAATAAAAACAAATTCAGTGAACAAACATGCAGGCATGAAAGAAGGAGAAGTGTGAAGAAAAACAAAAGTACACCTAGAGATTTACTGAAGTAATGCCCTCCATTTAATTTCAAACATAAGATCAGGATTTTTGCCTGCTAGATGTTATCCCAGATGGCAGATTCTATGTTTCCATTGTAATTCTGTCGATCAGGTGTCTATGGAGATTCTTAGATATCTAGTTGTCAGTTGTCTCAAAGGTGCTTTTTCAAGAGGCAACAGGACTTTCTTGTTTTTCTTTGAAGACATTTCACTTCTCATCCAAGAAGCTTCTTCATCTTGAGCTGAGAAAGCACCTTTAGGACTGTAGATCAGGATATCTCACTGTTCTTGAACTCAGGATCACAGTTAACATTTTAGCGGCATGTTAAACATAAACTTTGCTCTTAGTTTAATTAATTAAACCCAGTTAATAAGTATTTAATACATTTTTATAATCCATTAAATGTTAGCTCAAAAATATTTTGGGAGGTGCTTGGAAGATCTCCAGACATGTTGGGAATAAACTAAACCAAACCAATGCAAGATGTTCTAACACAGTCCCTGATAGAAATCTCTCCATCTCGTTAAGAATCTAGTTATTACCAAGGCAGTCTATTAATCAATGACTTTTTTAGCTTCTTCCAATGTCTACCCAGTTCTAGCTATACACTCCAGAACAGTGGCTCACAAACAGTTGCATGCATACCATAGATTGGATTTGTAGTCCAGGTAAAGTATAGCATAGTCACTTCTAAATTTATTTAAATATTAGATATATTACATAAATGATATTTTTGTACTAGAGTAAGCTTTAGGTTCTTTGATAGAGCGGACTACGACAGCTATAATGCAATTGAGAATTGCTCTGATGACCAGGGGTGCAAACTCAAGGCCCACAGGCTGGATTTGGCCCGCAGGGCCATCCTGGTCTACCCAGTGCGAAGAGGAAAGATTGGGCCAGCGTAGTTTTGGCCCAGTCTACCCAATGTAAAGAGGAAAGATTGGTGCAGTGTAGCTTCGACCCGGTGTACCCAATGCAAAGAGGAAATGTGCCAGCAGTTTGGGGAGTTGCATCAAGCTGGCCATGCCCATTCAGTCGGCCACACCCACCCAGCCCTCTGAGGTCAACTACAGCCCTGATCCTGCCCTCAATGAAATTGAGTTTGATACCCCTGTTCTAGATGCATGGGTGTCAAACTGGTGGCCTATGGGCCAGATGCATCATGTGCAGGTCATGCCCACCCCACCTCCACAAATGGGAAAAATGGTGCAAAATGGCGCAGTGAGTTTGACACCTGTGCTCTAGAGCAATAGAGAAGCTTACTTCATATTAACTTTTGTTTATTCAGTCTCTTCTTCAGACTAAAGATCATTTTCTTAATGTTATTATTATTTTTCACAACCCAACCACTTGTTTAAAAGTGGAAACTCAACTCTTCAAAATATTTTATTTTCAGAATGTTCTTCTCATTATTAAAGTATCCCAGGTCAATTACAGTGCATCTTTGTCAATGTAATATAGCTGACTCCATATGATGTAAGAATGGAGGTTTCAAACCTTCCCTCCCAGAAGCCTTTTGGGTCTTTAGATCTGGTTTTACCTCCTGTTGTTAATAGTTATAATAACAAAATAGTTGCAGCTATTTTGCCCCAAGGTGTCTTCCATGAGATGCCTTGGTGTATGAGAGAGATAGGATGGTCACAAGAGGTGTTTCCTTTCTGACAATTAGGAAATCAGTATATGGAAGTTGAAAAAAAGCTCTATAAAGTTCTATCTCACTTTATAGACATATGGGTAGAGGATTCAACCCTTCTTTTCCATTTTGGAAGATTGATTTTATTTATTGCTTGTAAAAAATATTCTGACTATGGAAAAATTACAAAGAAATAAAAATTTAAACCTTTTAAGTAATCAAAAATCTTCTGTGTTGAAGGAGATAAATTTCAGGGCTATTCATATGGAAGTACCCCGTGCACCTCTGCAAATTAGTTGAAAGGAAATCCAAAATAAAATGCAGTGTTTTGCTAAGACCACAAGATGGCAATGATCTGCTGCATTATTTTGTCTATAATGTCTACAAAGAGGTTGCAGCAGAATTCAAATTATTTCAGATCACAAAAATAAAAATATCTTCAAGTCTAGCCTTAGGTTTGGACAGAGTTAGATATATTCCTAGTTCACCAGAAAAATATAGAATACATAGAACATCAAATACACAGAATATAAAAATGAAACTCTATGATTCCTAGTTAATTGCCCTACCTAATTCTAAAGAAATAGCATGTTTTGAACAAATGTTCTATGGTTCAGTTAATGGTCTCAGCGTCTTAGAATTTCTGAATATTATTCAGATGATATAAGGAACATGGCTGTGTCTCCTGCTTTACAGTACAACTTCTCTTAAGTTTCTAATTTTGAAAGGACCAGGTCTTTTCTTTTTCCTGCTGAGAGAGCAGCTGTGGTATATTATTCCACATGTGTCTGAAAAAGGCATATTTTCTTCAGGAGAGTGCTGCATCTAGCCAGCAGTCTGCAGTACTGTCTAATAGGATTAACTAATCTGCTATAATATAGAGAGCAAGAATTAACTTTGTTTTCAAACATTTTTGGAAAGTAAACATATGCCGGTGACAGATTGTACTGGAGCAAGTCTTAGATAGGGCAACACCTAATAGTGGTAAAGCCCACATGTTTCTCTTTCAGGAATCCTTCTCCTTTCCTTTTTGCCCTCTTAAAATACTTCCTTTCCCTCTCTCTTTCTTTTCCATGTGAACATACTTCAAATAGTCTATTCCTATTGGTCAAGAAATAGTAGAAGCTCATTGTTTCCTGTCTCGATGCTGATTGGCCAATAATAGCTAACCTATGATTGGCCAACTCAGCGGCGGGGAAAACAAGTAGCCGTCATTGGCCTACTCAGCGGGTTGGCCGCAAGCAGCCTCTCTATAAAAAGAGCTGCCGCGGCTCCTGGTTAAGATGGACTTTCTGCACTAAATAAAAGAGCTGAAGTTACGCTGGTCTCCAGTCTCATTCTTCGCGAACACACTTTCCCCTCTCCTTCTACTAGATTGGGACAAACTGTTCTTTCAGAAATGTAATTCGGAATTTCAGGAAGGTATTAAAATAAGTGTTCCCCTTGAATTCATGATGGCTTGTGGAATTAAAAAAAAAACCAAAACCATTATATAGTCCAGATTTGCCGAGAAGGGGGATGAAATAAGAATACAATAAATAACATATCCAATTATCTCAGCAGCAGATGCACCAATATCCCTGATTTATTCAAATAGTTGGAATCCCCTTTTCTAGTCACTTGTTGAAACAATGCCACTTGGTTTATTTGTTTTAGAAATGCTGAGAATTCTGTTGAAATTGAGAATATACTTATTTTAGTCACTTTATAACTGAGCAAATGTTTAAATAAAAGTGGCATATACATGGATATTCAGTTCCTTCTGATCAGAAGGTATTCATGGGAACTAGAGGGAGACAAAGAGAAAAACTAAGTTGAAAGAGAGGGAACTATTTATCATTGATCACTGTTCCTTATATCCCATCTTTCAGGATACTAATAATACCATGGCAGCTTGCAAGTAACATCAATCATTATGAAACTTAAAACTATTTTGGGCAGTAAGGGTGCGAAGGAACAGCATCAACAACTAGAAACTTTTTAATAAGGCAGTTGGTGGAAATGGTCATAGAGGTAGTAGAGAGAAGACTCAAGGCTTTAAGTGTGTTTTTTTTTCCAGCTTTGACTTTGTCACTATATACACTCTTCCCAGAAAGCAGCCAGTGGCAGGGGTTTTATGAGGGGCGAGGAAAGACGCCACCTGAACAGACCAGTTCAATTCAGCAAACAGTTACCTCAGGTTTCATAGCTGTGCTTGTAGTCCAAGCATAGCTCTGCTATTCTATGGTCCCAACTCAATTGCTTTACCATTAGGTAAACCAGAGCAAGAAATCAAGTCCACGTGAAATCTAATCCATATGAAATAAAATCTTTCTGTCCTTCAAAGCAACCTTATATCTCTCAATGGTCAAACAATTGGCAACTCCAAATCTCGACTAACAAATGTTCTGTCCTACACATTGATAAAAAAAAATCAGTACACCAAATACAAACTAGGCAGATATGACTTCGTTAACAATCCTCACTCTGTCAAAGACCTTGGAGTACTCATATCAACCGACCTAAGTGCTAGAGCTCACTGTAACAGTATTGCCAAAAAGCATTAAGAGTTGTAAATCTAAACTTACGAAGCTTCTCCTCTAGTAATACTGAACTGCTAACATAACATTGCATACAAAAGCTTTGCTAGACCAATACTTGAATACAGTTCATCTGTCTGGAATCCGCACTGAATATCAGACATTAATACAATTGAGCGAGTCCAGCAGTATTTCACAAGAAGAGTATTACACTCTTTTGCTTGCAACAGAATACCCTATATCACCAGACTTGAGATTTTGGGCTTGGACAATCTTGAACTATGCCACCTATGGTTGGACATAAGCGTAGCACACAAAATTATCTACTACAATGTCCTGCCAGTCAAGGACTACTTTAGCTTTAACCACAACAATACAAGAGCACACAACAGATACAAAGTCAATGTAAACAGCTCCAAACTTGATTGCAGAAAGTACAACTTCAGCATCAGTGCTCAATGCCTGGAATGTAATTGTTATATCCTCTAATCCTCTAATCCCCACTCCTTTAACCTCAAACTAACCACAATTGACTTCACCCCATTCCTAAGAGGTCTGTAAGGGGTGTGCATAAGTGCACAATCATGCCTACCATCCCTATCCTATTGTCCCCATTTATTCATACCTATTTCCTGTATTCTTACTCATGTTTATACTTATACCTATTATCTTGTAAGCAATTGACAAACAAATAAAATAAATAAAAATAAAACTGGCCAAAATAGCAGAACCTTTGCACATCTGATTGTGCTTTCCCTCCTGCTCTTTATATTTCAGTGAATTAGGGAGGCATTTGCCTTAGCCACTTTCAAATGTTATATATCATTCTGTATTTAAACTTCAATCCCTTTTGCCTAAGTAACATTTCCTGGATATTTCTGTAAGATCATCTTTCTCTGTCTCTACACCTCTGTTCCTTCAATGTTAGCATAAGCTATGAGGTCCCATCTTTTGAACGGCCGTGAATATATTCAGCAAGTAAAAGAAAGCTAGTCCCTTGGATGCCTGGCATGCCAGCCACTGCACAGCTGACTGTCTGGCCAAAGAGAGAAAAATAATGAGGAAGGAAGACCCTGGCCATGGCTGCCTTTCCTAATTCTGTCCCAGTTTAAAAATGAAAAAAGGGCCAGTGTCCTAGCCTTTCAGAGCTTTCTGCAAAGCTCTCCTGCCTCTTGCTAGAGGCTAGCTGACACTTGCCTAAAAGGTGGCAGCTTCAATTAGTGCTAATGAAGCACTAAAACTAAACCCTCCAATCTCTACCCCTTTTTAAAAACCTTGCCCTAACTACAGGCTGAAGAGTAGAGGGATAGGAGCAAGAAGGAATGAAAATCTTTCTGCAGCTTTTTCCCTTGAACTGGAAAGAAAATCACCTTCAAAAGTTAGTCCACTGCTATACAAACTTCTGCAACAACATGGAGGAAGCTGAGTCTTTGCAAGCTTTAGCTGCCCAACTGCCTGCCTATAGAATCTACAGTCTAGTCCAGTGGTTCCCAAAGTGGGTGGGTGGGATGCCTTAGGGGGGCGCTAAGAGGCAAGGGGGCTGGCAGGGGGGTGCTAAGAGGTGGCAGGGGGGGCGTTTGAGGCGCCGGCCCTGCAGGTTCACTCATTGGCTGTGGCACTGCTCCAGAGCCAACGCCTCCAATGCAGAAGCGGTGGCATGTGACGTGCTGCCACAGCCGCGTTCGATGCGCTGCCCCCCTGCTGCCTCTTAGTGCCCCTCTACTGGCCCCCTTGGGAATGCTAAGAGGTGATGGGGGCATTCGAGGTGCTGGTCTTGCAGGTTCACCCATTGACTGTAGCACCGCTCCAGAGCCAGCACCTCCAAAGTGGAAGTGGTGGCACGTTATGTGCCGCCGCAGCAGCGTTCAATGCACTGTCCCCCTGTCACCTCTTAGTGTCTCCAAGGAGGGCCGGCAGAGGGGCACTAAGAGGCGGCAGGGGGGCATTCGAGGCACCAGCCGGCCCTGAAGGTTCACCTATTTAGGAGGCGGCACCAGAGCAGTGCTGGTCAATGGGTGAACCTGCAGGGCCGGCACCTCGAACGTCCCCCTGCCACCTCTTAGCATCCCCAAGGGGGCCAGCAGAAGGTGGCCTAAGAGGTGGCAGGGGATGGCCCATCAAATGTGACCGTGGCGGCATGTAACATGCCACCGCTTTCACATTGGAGGCACCGGCTCTGGAGCAGTGCTAGTCAATGGGTGAAACTGCAGGGCCGGCCGGCACTTCAAATGCCCCCCTGCTGCCTCTTAGCCCCCCTCTGCCACCCCCCTTGGGAAGGCTAACAAGCGACGGGGGCATTCAAGGTGCCGACTCTCAGGTTCACACATTGACTGTAGTAATGCTCCAGAACTGGTGCCTTGAATGTGGCAGCACGTTGGGAAAAGCTGCTGCCACCACTTTCCCAACGTGCCACCGCTGTCGCATTCTGTCTATCTCTTTATCTGTCCATCCATCCATCCATCCAAAAGGTCTGTCTGTTTGCCTGCCTGCCTGCCTGCCTACCTGTCTGTCTGTCTCTTTCTCTCTATCCATCCATCCATCCATGTTCGAAGCACCGGCCCTGTAGGCACATCGGGAAAGTAGAGCAAAGCCAGTCTGAGAGGGAAGGAGGGAAGGAGGGAGGAAGAGAGAAAGAGAGAAAGAGAGAGACCTGATGCATCAGATTGAATGAGGCCTAGTTTAGACTGAGGCCCTTTTCCACACTGAAACATCTTTACCAGAACATTGAAACATTTTTGGCTTCTATTAAAGGTTGTGTGGACGAAACATGGTCAAGACTATCAGGAAGCTCTCACATTTTGTTGAGGCTTTAAACATTGGACCAGATCTCCACCCTAAAAATTATTTTTCCCCAATGTATTACAGTCCCAATTCTGAAGAAGGGAAAACCAAAATGTACTGCTAAATTACAAGGAGAACACACACACACACACACACACACTCCCTTCTAACCCTGCTGGAGCAGGTGATTGGACTAGAATAGATATCTCATTAACTTTCTCCTCCCTCCCTCGCTCCTTCTTTATTTCTTTTTCTTTCTGTCCCTTCCTTCCATCCCCCCTCTTTCTTTGTCCCTTTTTCTTTCTTTCCCTTTTCTCTTTATTTTCTTTCTCTCTTTCTTTTCTCTCTCTCTTTCCCTCTCTCAGGCTCACCCCTTTGGATCAGGGGTCACCAAACTTTTGGACCTCAGGGACCACCAAACTCATACTTTTAAATCCCGGAGACCACTAATATGAATTTTGAGTGACGGTGGCTTTCTGCTGGTGGTGGGAGAGAGAGAGAGAGAGAGAGATCTAATCCAACCTCTCTCTCTCCCTTCCTCTCTCCCTCTCTTTCACACACAGAGGCAGGGATGGGGTATAGACCCCTGATCTAAAGCTGTCAAAACTCCAAAAACTGGTCAAGTAGCTCTGGGGAGGCCAGTCGTAAATTAAGCCCCTGTCACAAAGCACCAATGGATGGAAAGAGGATGTAAAATGGAGAGAAACACTTGCCATCCATTGGTTAACACGATGCATCCATTCTGTACTCACTGCGTCCGTTTTTTATACCCTCTATCTGTCCAGCATCCGTCTACTGACATTTCATCCGCTCAAAAAGTTTTGAGCTGCACAAAACTTTTTGAGTGGAAAAAGTATCCAATGCGTCCGTTATACATCTGCTACGCATACGGGGAACATCCGTTATACATCGGTCATCATCCGTTACGCGTCTGCTATATCCGCTAGGCATCCGCTGCACATCCGCGCAACTCAAATCTGCTCCAGTGGAAAACGGACACAGGGAGGAAGCGAAACGGACACGGAACGGACACACAGCGTTAGTAGCACGGACGTAGAAAGGATGAAAGCAGATGCAGCTCGCATACAAAGCATTAAAACAGAAAAAACATTTGTATAGGGGACGTATCTCGAATATTTAGGATGTCTGCAGGATGCCTAGAGGATGCAAAAGGACACCTAGCAAAAAACCTATATTTCCTATAAAAAGAGGGAGGAACTCACCTGGATCTCACTTTCAGTCCAGCAGCCCTGCTGTGCAGACCTCTGCAGCCTTCATCTGGCTCTTGCTCTTCCACAGCATCCAGTCATCTCCACCATGGATCGTCACACACTCCTTTTGGTAGCTGCCATTGTTCTACAACAGTGCAAAGCCCTCTACAGGCTCTTTCACCTGTTCTACGGGAAGAAAAGGAGCCGTCCAAGAAGTGTGTGGGTCCGAAGATGGATCACGAGAAGAGCCGAGTATGGACTGTATAACAAGCTGATGGTGAATCTGAGGAACAAAGACTCTCATGCATTCCAGAACTTCATGAGGATGCCGCCAGCCATGTTTGACGAAGTTGTGGAGCGGCTGAGACCCAGGTTGACCAAGGCAAACACCAACTTCTGGCCCAGCCTGGACCCTGGGCTGAAGGTGGCACTCAATCTGCGCCACCTGGCCTCAGAGACCACGTACAGGAGCATGCAGTATGGCTGGAGGGTGCCACAAAACACCATCAAAATTGTGGTCAGAGAAGTGGTGCAGGCCATCATCGAAGAATACCTGGAGGAGCTCCTCCAGTGCCCCTCCACTGAAGAAGGATGGAAGAAAGTTGCAGAGCAGTGGTATCAGAAGTGGAACTTCCCCCACACCGTTGAAGCCATAGATGGGAAGCACGTGCCCTGCAAAGCTCCAGCCAACTCAGGGTCCACTTATCACAACTACAAGGGCTTCTTCAGCATCATCCTCTTCGCCATGGTCGATGCTGACTACAAGTTCATGTACATCGATGCTTCAGGCAACGGGTCATCTTCAGATGCCCAGGTATACAACGCCAGTGACCTCAAGGAGGGGCTGGAATGCAACCTCATCATGGGCTTCCCAGATCCAGACCCTCTGCCCAACGACACACAAGATGTGTCCTACTTCATCGTGGGGGATGACGCCTTCTCCCTCAGAACCTACCTCATGAAGCCCTACACTTCCAGATGCCTCACCCATGAAGAAAGGATCTTCAACTACAGGCTGTCCAGGGCAAGGCGGGTGGTGGAGAACGCCTTTGGCATCCTGGCCAACAGGTTCCAGGTACTTCTCACCACCATGCAGCATCGCCCAGAGATGGTGAGGAACATTGTGGAAGCTTGCTGCACCCTGCACAATCTCATGTGCACCCGCTACCCAGTCTTGCAGAACAGGCTCGTGGACCACCAACAAGGGAATGGGGACATGGAGCCTGGTGAATGGAGGCAAGGGCGAAACCTGATAGATACTGTGGATGTGCAAGGTCCCAACAGAGCTTCATGTGAAGGAAGAAGCAGCACAACCTCCTGAAACACTGGTGCAACTCCCCAGCTGGAGCAGTGGAGTGGCAAGACAGGTTGGTGGATGCTTAATGGATGCTTCCTTCAGCCTGTCACATCACACCGATGAGATTGTGCCATGTATGTTGAGTGGCCCTACAATGAACAGGGCATTTAATAAAGAGTTGTGTTTATGTTGAAATGTGTTGATGAATGATTACATCGTTATTGATAATAAAGGGCCATAGGTGTGGCACCTGGGAAGGTGGACCATACAGTCCCACTATGCTTGCACTGGAGGTTTATCTATCCCACTGCTATCCTTACCGATCCCAAAACTATTACCCATCTCACAGGTATCCCTGCCCATCCCACAGCTATTACCCATCCCACACGTATCCCTGTCCATCCCACTGCCATCCTTACCCATCCCACAAGCATGCAAAGGCTTAAACCATTTCTAAAAGTTTCCACCAAGACTTTATTTACTAAAAGAACTGAACCAAGTGTGTGAAGCAAAGATAAACTTTATTAATAACAAACTGTAAAAGCAAAATGACCCAAGTAAAGTGTCCCAAGAAAAGATAAAGTCAACAGGTAGCAACCCAGTCTCTGGGACTCTTCTCAGTCACTCTGAGGCATGCCCATAGTCTCAGGGGTGAAGGGTCCAGGTGCTGTGGAGGTGGCTGCTGCTGGAGTGCTGGTCTGAGGCGCCATTGGGGTGCCTGGCCCTGAGAGGACAACAGGGGATGGTGTGCGGGGGAAGCTCTCAGAGACCTGACTCAGTCCCGTGATGTTGAGAGCCCCTTCCTCCATGACATGGGGTGTCAGTCCCAAGACCGATGACAGATGTTCTGAGGCCGGGCTTGGCTGTGGGGTGGAGGAAGGAGGAGTGTAGTGGGGATTTCTGGTCTGCAGCTGAGCGAGGTGAGGCATGGGTGGCATCTGTGGCATCAGTGACATCTGTGGTGTCAGTGGCATTGGTGGCATCGGTGGCATTTGATGAACCTGTGCCTGGACTGGGAAGGGCTGCCTATGCTGCTGGAACTCCTGGTAGCCGAAGCCTTGGTAGGTGAGGGCCTGTGGAAAGCCTTGGAAGGGCTGTGACATCACCTGGGGTGGAGGAGCAGACCTGGACTGGGTCGGAGCAGGTTCAGCTGGGCCTGGAGGGTTGTGAAGAAGACTGGTGATCCTCTCCTTTATCACCTGGTACTGTGATATGGACATGTCCATGAGGGTCTGGTTGACGTAGGTGAGGAAGGGCTTTCGGTTTGAGGATGGTATGTCAGTGTGTACCAGCTGAGAGAGGAGATTTATGCTGCTTTTGATGGTGTCCCTGATCTCCAGCAGGACAGTGTGGCCCTGTCCCTCCGGTCTGGCTCTCTGCCTGCTTTCTGTGGAGGTGGAGCTGGGGGTGGGGGTGGGTTGGTCTCTGGTGAAAGTGCCCTCTCCTTGCTCCCACTGCGTCAGGGGGTCCTTCACGCGCTCCGCCACGGGGAGTGTAGCTGTTGGGGGGGTCTCCATCATGGGATGCTCCACAGATACCTGCCTGGAAAGAGGAGCTGACTCTTGGCCAGAAGAGGACTGGCTCTCTGTGGGCTGCCTGAGAGAGAGGGTAGACAGAGGGGATGCTCCTCGGTGGCGGATCTCACCCTCCAAGAGGCTGCACTTGGCCATCACGTAGGTCTCCCGGTTGGTGAGCTTGACCGTGGCCTGGCCAGACTTCTTGAGGTGCAGCTTCCCGTACCAGGTGTGCATGTGCTTCCACCACCCGAGGAGGACCTCCGAAGTGTAGCCCAGGCTGTCCGCTTTCTCTCTCCAAGCAGCCTGCTTCCTCTTGGTGTCTCGATAGAGCCTGTGTCCCTTCCGCCATTGGTACTCGTTCTTCCTCAGCCATTCAAGCACCTCATCATGTTCCTCTTCGATGGAGTATTGCCTCCTCTCCCGTTCTCGCGTATGCCTCTCTCTCCCTCTGGCAGGGCCTTCTGGGCCCACATCAGAGGGGCTTCAAAGTTCTAGGGGCTGCTCCACCACACCACCACCACCAGCAGCAGCAACAACAACCTTAGCAGCAAAAGCACGACCAGCAGGACCAGCAGCATCAGCAGCACCAGCAGCACCAGCAGCACCAGCAGCACCAGGATCAGCAGCAGCAGAGTAAGCACCAGCAGCACCAGCAGCACCAGCAGCACCAGCAGCACCAGCAGCACCAGCAGCACCAGCAGCACCAGCAGCACCAGGAGCACCAGCAGCACCAGCAGCACCAGCAGCACCAGCAGCACCAGGAGCAGCACCAACAGAGTGAGCACCAGCAGTAGCACCAGTACCAGGAGCAGCGCCAGCAGAGTAAGCCCCAGCAGAAGCAGAAGCACCAGCACCAGGAGCAGCGCCAGCAGGGTAAGCCCCAGCAGAAGCCCCAGCACCAGCAGAGTCAGCCCAAGCAGCAGAAGCCGCAGCAGAAGCAGAGTCGGGGCCAGGTGGTGGGATCGTGGCCCTGTCCTTCTTGCCAGGGCTGGCAGAAGATGGCACAGGCTTCCTCTTCTTCCCCATGGTTGTTGGCTGGAGATGTGTCTGGCAGCAGGTCTTTCCTCTGAATGGTGACCTGCTTGCGAGCTGCATCCTTTTATATCCGCGGGGCTGACGCAATGCATCCTCCCCGCATGCGCAGTGAACGCTTTGCATCCGCTAGGCATCCGCTAGGCGTCCGCTCTGCATCCGTGTCATCCACTAGGCATCCACTACGTATCCGCTCCTTCCGCTGCACGTCTGCTTCGCTGTGCTATCCCGGAAGCCCTGCGGATGTGCCATCTGCTTCCATCCACTTCCATCCGCTAGGCTTCCGTGGAGCATTCGCTTTACATCCTGGCTACGTCCTCTCCCCGTCCGTTCCTTTCTGTTGTTGTCCGCTCTGTTTATGCAAATTTGGGGCACTTTTGAGAGCGGATAACAATGGATGGAAAATTTTCTCGTCCGCTTGTCCTTTTTACATACTTTTTGCATCCGTCAGCCTCTGTGACAGGCCCTTTCGAACACTTGCTAAACAACTGGTCATTAAGTGAGGACCACTTGTATTTGGTTTGCCAGTCACCTGGCCATGCCCACCCAGTCACATGACCAGCAAACCATGCCCACCCAGTCATGTGACCAGCAAACCACACCCTCAAATTAGGCCACACCCACAGAAATTTGAATTCCACCCCTAGTGGGGGGCAGCAAGGATGAGTTTGTTGCACCAAGGGGGCAGTGAACCAAAAAAGTTTGGGAACCACTGGTCTAGTCTTTTAATCCTAGTTGGGTTTTACAGGCAGGCAATCAGAGAGCTAAAGCTTGCAAAGACCCAGCCTCCTCCATTTTGTTGCAAGGGTTTCTACAGGACAAGCTGTACACTATCATGCTCATCTATCATACAGTATTGGTATCATGGCATATAATTGGTAGATTGGTAGATCTCTTTAAATGTTTAAATGCCTGTCTTCTAATTCTACCTATTTCCTCATCTGTAATAATATGCCATTTTGCTCAATTAAACTCTATCATTTTGTTGAAAGATTTGTGTTGAAATAATAAGAACAAATTGAACTTCAATTAATTAAACCCCTGGTCCTTTGGTTTAACAAGACTGAGGTTTGGGTCTGAACTATACTGAGAAGTGATTTCTTCTGTCTGAAGAAATAAAGGAGCTTTTTGTGCCATGATCTCCAAGACTAGAAATTTGTCAGCTGTTCTCATCCATCCTTAGATGATCCTAGTGAATGAGCCAACAAACATCCAAGAGGCATGCTAAGGGATTTTCCCACTTGCAACAAACCATGGCACAAAAATGCCCTGGCAACACCTTTTGTTTAGTTAGATCTCCATGTCATCACTTTAATTTCATGCATGAGTGAGAAAAGGTTGTATTGTCCTTAGCTGTACAGTATATAGGTAGTAGAGAATAATTTGAATTATTGAGGAAAATTTTCCATGCTGATTGAGACCTCTTATCTATTGTCTTCCTTCTAGCTGCTGGACTTAGTTTTTTTCAAGAAGACAGTTTTCTGCCTGTAAGTTCTCTCTGTCGGAGCTTCATATATTTTTGGTTTAAAATGCCAATGAAACAGTGGCATACCGTCATTTTAATCTTTTCCCATGTCCAGAAGAAAAGTCATACGACTGTGAAATATGAGCATTTCCGATGGAATTTCCATTTGTTTGGGCCAGCATCTTGTGTGAAAGTAACTTGACATTCTTGCAATGTTTTTAAAATTAAATATGAGCAAATTGTGATTTTGGATCCCTGAAAAATATTACACGAGAAATATGAAATGCCTAAATGATTTAGGAAAGAAGTGTATAGAAGGACTCCCACCTGATGTGTAGTATCTCACAAACATTAATCTTGTCTCTGTTGCTGTTCAATATCATTATGAAAGTAATGGCATTTAAGCTAAGAAAGGCATGGTAAAATAATTCAGAGATTTGGAGGGCATTGACAACAGCTTGTAAAAAACATAGAGTAACTTACTCTGTATTTCCTTTTTCAACAGACTTTGCAAAGAACATTGTGATTCAGCATTGGAAGACAGGAATGAGCTAAAAACATATAAGTTTGGAAATTATCCTGGGTTCATCTTTGCTTCTTGGTAACTGGTCAACCATAATGACAAGTGTCTTATTCACACATTGATTTGATTCATATCAAAAACCAAGCCTTTGTAGAACAGCTTGTTGAATCTAAGTGAACATTCTTGTCCCTCATTATGGCTTAGAAGCTTGAGTCATGTGAACCATTGTTACAAATTATGGTTAAGAAAACCTGGATTTATCAAATGCATGGATTCAGTTATAGGTAGATTATTGAAAGGGATGGGACTTTGAAATGTCTCCTGCCAGACAGATGCTACTCTCTTCCTTTTATAGTCCCAGGCAAAGCCAGAGAAGTACTGAGCTTTTGTTAAGTCAACCACAGCTACTGATATATCAGCCTCCTGGGAAATATGTTGTTTAAACTTTAGTGAATTTTAGCATTTATTGCACATGCATTAGTATTATTATTGAAACAATATGCTGAATATTTTGGGTTATTTTGGTGTATCTAATAGTATATTTGAACTAATTATGCTATAGCATACAGCATGGTTTTATAAACTTGGAAACTTTAAGAATTCCCCAGCCAGCATGAGAGTTGAAGTCTACACATCTTAAAGTTGCCAAGTTTGAAAAATGCCGGCATAAATAATCTTGTGGCACTGTTCAAATCTTTCAGCTAAGGCCAATTTATAAAGCAGCAGTACAAACTTGGAAAAGATGTGGCTGTTCTAATAATTTGAAAATATTTCATTAAAACATAAAGAAAGAGGGCTTTTTTTTTTTTAGCTCAAAAAGCATGGGCAACCAAAGAAGTTGCAGAATTGTGAAGAGATATGTACAGAACAAGTAGACAAGAGACTTTTCAACTGCTTGTTTATTATTTGCCAATTCTCAAGAAGCAAATTATGACCCAGTATAAGTTCTAATAAGTGGGGGAGGGCATATTAACACAATAGGATTGGAGTGGGAAAATATATTGTCAGGAGAGATCATCCAGCTTATATTTAGCTTGGCTAATATTTAGTTGAGATGAATGCCATGAAAAAAATGTTCAGTGTACTTCAAAATTTTACCAAGATTCAGCTTCAGGTTTATATAACATTGGTAGAACACTTATGCCATCAGCTCTTATTTTATATGTCATAAGAATGTATCTATTTTGGGAAAAGCCTAGCAAGAATGTAATAGAGGAAAATGCCATTTCTTTTCTCACAGTTAAAATTGTAAATAAATTGCAATGTCTTCTTTTATATGAACTTGATTTTCTTGGCTCTGTGAGTTTTAACCAAGTAGAAAAGCTTACTCAAGCAGGTTTTATCTCCTGATATACTTATTTTGTAACCAATGTGAAGGAGGCAGGGAAGCATGTCAGTCAATATTTTTGCATGTCAGTGAGGCAGCAATCAAACAGTAAGTTTTCAGACTTCAGATTGATGCATGCTCAATATTTCTTGCAAAATCCATGCCTACATATTCTGACAGTGATAAAACAATTTTATGAGTTTTCCTTTGGAACTGAAAAATATTAATTCAGGATTTTTTCTTCCGTTAAGAGATTTAAATGAAATGTTGTTGCTAAACATTACATTTCAGTCTAAAAGCACAGTTGGGGTAGTCATTGTTTCAGTGTATTGATTAGTAGAAAGTCCAATGGCACTTTGGCTTTTTAATTAAAGTTGTAACCTTGCTATATTGTGTAGCTAGCCCATTCAGATTCATATATATTAATCAATTACTTTTTTTCAGAAAAATCAAAATAAATGAGGCAGAATACTTTTAACTGGTCCTTCGAGCATATAGTCATGCTCTTAATGCTCTTAATGCTTTTACATCTTTGATTTAAGCAATACAAATTTCATATCAATTAGTTCACAAAGATGAACAAAATATGATTAGATCAAATTTTATGTTACCAATAGATCTGGTCTTAATGACCAGATTCATATGCCATATTATATAAACTAGAATTCGTTTGAAAATATTATTTCAGGAAATAATGTATTTATTCATTTTACAGAACAAATGCACAACTTTGAGAAATATGTAACAAACTGACTTGAATATATTCCCTATGATTATGAATCAATCATGCACTATGGTTCATTTTCATACAGTACATTAAAACCTCACATTTAACAACAATTACTGCCAAAATGAATTTCTAATCTAGAAAAATGAAATTGCCTAGGCAACTGCACTAAGTCTTCACTCACATAATAATTTTAAATTAAGTAGTATATAATATTTAAATAAATTTAAGATTGAAATTTAATAAACCTTTTAAAGAATCCCCAAACCATAGTATTTATTGATTCTTTCTTCTCAGGTCCAGCGGTCAGTTGATAACATCCCTAGCAAAAAAAAAATATCTACATCTCTTGCCACTTTGGCAGATTTCCAGTTTCTGTAAATTCAGGGTTCATGGGTTGTTTTTTACAATTCTCTTCCTCACCATCCTCAAGTATGAATGGATGGATGTTGTCTCTCTCAGGACAATACTGTCCACTTCAAAACTCTATGTGATAAAGTGGACAGATTAACATAAAGCCTGTGATGACTGCACTCAAAGATTTTAGTAAAGATAAGGGCAAAAAGATAACTTGTGAGTCATCACTTAACTGCCAAGTGTCAATAAAGCTCTCTGCAGCTAGCCCAGCCTTGAACAGAACCATTTTAGCTTCCAAAGATTCTAGAACAGTGCTTCTCAAATTCAGCAACTTTAGGATATGTGGACTATAACTCCCAGAATCCTCTAGGCAGCCGTGCTACATTTCTCTCTTATTTACAAAGTCTGCACTTCTATTACTATTAATCTTCTTATCACTCCTTATCACCCATCCCCTCCCACTTGTGACTGCATGAATGTAACTTTGTCGCTGGTATCCTTACGATTTATATGGACTGTTTCCTAGTATGATTTGATTGCTTATTGTATCCTATGACGTACCTTATGATTCTTGACTCTTGATGAATGTATCTTTTCTTTTATGTATACTTAGAGCATTTTCTCCAAGACAAATTCCTTGTGTGTCCAATTAAACTTGGCCAATAAAAGAATTCTAATTCTAATTCTAATAAAAGAACAAAACTAATAAAGTAGAAAGAATGAATGAATATTCACTGTCATCATTTCGCCCTTCTTGCCAAGCAATGGGCAGTGTTTGTCAGATGCAATGAAGCTCATAAATTTGTTATCATTAGGCAAGTTAGGGTATTTTACATAGTTCAGGTTATTTTTCAACATTTAACAAGCCAAATTTTTTAAAAAATAACATCTTCATTCTTGGGGATAGCTAATTAACTGCCCTGCCTTCCATATGCTGTATTCATTTAGTTTGCAGGTCCACATTTCCACCAATTTAGAAACCAAATATTCTGTTGACTAAAGTCCAGAAGTATACTGTACACCTGCAAAGTAGAAAATAGCCATTTGTGGATGTATAAAGTTTTCTAGAAGAATTATTCTGGGATTACCAAAAGTACACATATAGACTGGGTGAAACCAGGCTTAAAAACAGTAACTGTGAGAGGGATTTTGGAGTCTTAGTGGACAACCAGCTAAATATGAGCCAGTAGTGTGCAGCAGCAGCCAAAAAAGCCAATGCAATCCTAAATTGCATTAACAGAGGGATACAATCAAGATCAAGTGAGATACTAATACTGCTCTATAAAGCCTTAGTAAGACCACACCTAGAGTACTGCATCTAGAAAAAGTGCAGAGAAGAGCAACCAGGATGATTAGGGGACTGGAGACTAAAACATATGAAGAATGGTTACAGGAACTGGGCATGGTTAGTCTAGTGAAGAGAAGGACGAGGGGAGACATGATAGTAGAGAGGAAGGAGTCAAACTATTTTCTAAGGCACCTATTGGCCAGACAAGAAATAATGGATGGAAACTGAACAAGGAGAGATTTAACCTAGAAATGAGGAGAACTTTCCTGATAGTGAGAACAATCAACCAATGGAACAGCTGGCCCTCGGAAGTTGTGGGAGCTTCATCGCTTGAGATTTCCAAGAAGAGATTGGACTGCCATTTGTCAGATATGGTGTAGGGTCTCCTGCTTGGGCGGGGGGTTGGACTACATGACCTACAAGGTCCCTTCCAACTCTGTTAATCTGTAAAGAGTCCTCATCATTTAAATGAGAGCCACATCTTCAGCAAAAAGACAATGACTAAATGTCAGCAGAGTGGGCTAAATATAATAGCATCTGTAGCATGTCCTGAGAATTCAACATAAAGTACACTCTTTGAGACCAAATTGAACAGAAATCCTAGAGAAGAAAATGAACAGAGAATGCCAATCACTGACTTAATCCAGGAGAATTCCAGTAAGTATGTGTCAGTGCCAGTTCCCTCAACCAGTCTTCAGAACAGCAATAAAAGAGTTGGACTGGAGCGATTGATTCCTAGGAATTATTATCACTTTGAAAAGCTGATGCAGTAAAAACTGCCATATTTCAGTAATATACAATATGATCTGTGATCCCTGTGATAATAGAGGACTTTCAACATCTGTTATGAATTTCATTCTCACCTGATTTTTACTGAGGCAGTTCATAAATATATACAGTTTAATTGTGTTTAATCATTTTGATTCGGGAACATTTTCTCTAAAGATCGCAAAGGATTACAGTGCTTTAAGCCCCTGTCACACTGCACCAACGGATGCAAAGAGTAAAACGGACAAAAAAGCTTGCCATCCATTGGTTAACGCGATGTACTCACTGCCTCCGTTTTGCTTCCTCTCTATCCATCCAGCATCCGTCTATTGACGTTTCATCTGCTCAGAAAGTTTTGAGCTGCCTAAAACTTTTGCACGGAAAATGTATCCAATTCGTCCGTTATGCATCCGTTATGTATCCGCTATGCATCCGTTCTGCATCCCTTACGCATCCGCTATATCCGCTAGGTATCCACTGCGCATCCGCGCAACTCGCATCCGCTCGGACACAGGGAGGAAGCTGAACGGACGCAGAACGGATGCAGAACAGATGCAGTATGGATGCAGCATGGAAACAAAGCGTTTAAAATGGAAAAAACGTTCGCAGATATCTCGGATATTAAGGATGTCTATAGGATGCCTAGAGGATGCCTAGAGGATGCCTAGAGGATGCCTAGAGGATGCAAAGGGACACCTATACTGCCTATAAAAAGGGGGAGCAATACATCTGGATCTCACTTTCAGAACAGCAGCCCTGCGGTGCGGACTTCTGCAGCCTTCATCTGACTCTTCCTCTTCCACAGCATCCAGTCATGTCCACCGTGGATCGTAACAAAGTCCTTTTGGCAGCCACCATCCTTCTGCAACAGTGCGAAGCCATCTACAGGCTCTGTGAACTGTACTACGGGAAGAAAAAGAGGCCAAGAAGCGTCTGGGTACGAAGATGGTTCGCCAGAAGAGCAGAGGACGGACTATACAACAAGCTGATGGTGGAGCTCAGGAACGAAGACACTCGTGCATTCCAGAACTTCATGAGGATGCCTCCAGCCATGTTTGACGAAGTTGTGCAATGGCTGACACCCAGGTTGACGAAGCAGAGCACCAACTTCCGGCCCAGCCTGGAACCTGGGCTCAAGGTGGCACTCACTCTGCGCCACCTGGCCTCAGGGACCACCTACAGGAGCATGCAGTACGGCTGGAGGGTGCCACCCAACACCATCAGAATTGTGGTCAGAGAAGTGGTGCAGGCCATCATCGAAGAATACAAGGAGGAGCTCCTCCAGTGCCCCTCCACTGAAGAAGGATGGAAGAAAGTTGCAGAGCAATGGTATCAGAGGTGGAACTTCCCACACACCATTGGAGCCATCGATGGCAAGCACGTGGCCTGCAAAGCGCCAGCCAAGTCGGGGTCCACTTATTTCAACTACAAGGGCTTCTTCAGCATCATCCTCTTTGCCATGGTTGATGCTGACTACAAGTTCATGTACATTGATGCTTCAGGCAACGGCTCCTCTTCAGATGCCCAGGTATACAATGCCAGTCACCTCAAGGAGGAGCTGGAACGCAACCTCATCGTGGGCTTCCCAGATCCAGAACCCCTGCCCAACGACACGCAAGATGTGCCCTACTTCATCGTGGGGGATGACGCCTTCTCCCTCACAACCTACCTCATGAAGCCCTACACTTCCAGATGCCTCACCCGTGAAGAGATGCCTTTGGCATCCTGGCCAACAGGTTCCAGGTACTTCTCACCACCATGCAGCATCGCCCAGAGACCGTGAGGAGGATTGTGGAAGCTTGCTGCATCCTGCACAATCTCATGCGCACCCGCTACCCAGTCTTGCAGAACAGGCTCGTGGACCTCCAACAAGGCAATGGGGACATGGAGCCTGGTGAATGGAGGCAAGGGCAAAACCTGATAGATACTGTGGATGTGCAAGGCCCCAACAGAGCCTCACGTGAAGGGAAGAAGCAGCGCAATTTCCTGAAAAACTGCTGCAACTCCCCAGCTGGAGCGGTGGAGTGGCAAGACAGGATGATAGATGCTTAATGGATGCTTCCTTCAGCCTGTCTCATCACACTGATGAGATTGTGCCATGTATGTTGAGTGGCCCTACAATGAACAGGGCATTTAATAAAGAGTTGTGTTTATGTTGACATGTGTGGATGATTGATTATATTGTTATTGATAATAAAGGGCCATAGGTGTGGCACCTGGGAGGGTGGACCATACAGTCCCACTATGCTTGCACTGGAGGTTTATCTATCCCACAGCTATTACCCATCCCAAAGGTAGATCTGCCCATCCCACAGGTATCCCTGCCCATCCCACAGCTATCTCAACCCATCCCACAGCTATCTTAACCCATCCCACAAGCATGCAAAGGCTTAAACCATTTCTAAAAGTTTCCAGCAAGACTTTATTAAAAAAAAAGAAATGAAGCAAGTGTGTGAATCAAAAATAGACTTTATTAACAACAAGCTATAAAACAAAAATGAGTCTCTGGCACTCCTCTTGGTCGCTCAGTCTCAGGGGTGAAGGGTGCAGGTGCTGTGGAGGTGGCTGGTGCTGGAGTGCTTGTCATCAGCTCCTCCAGAAGCAGAAGCAGCAGAAGCCCCAGCCCCAGAAGAGTGAGCCCGTGCTGCAGAAGCCCCAGCAGAA
>BLBF01000025.1:19517899-19540797 GCA_015471245.1 Laticauda colubrina
AGGCTGGCAGGAAGGCTGGCAGGAAGGCTGGCAGGAAGGCTGGCAGGGAGGCAGGGACCAAGGCTGGCAGGAAGGCTGGCAGGCAGGCAGGCACCAAGGCTGGCAGGCAGACATGAACCAAGGCTGGCAGGAAGGCAGGCAGCAAGGCTGGCAGGCAGGCAGCCAGCAAGGCTGGCAGGGAGGCTGGCAGGGAGGCTGGCAGGCAGGCAGGCAGACAGCAAGGCTGGCAGGGAGGCAGGCAGGGAGGCTGGCACCAAGGCTGGCAGGAAGGCTGGCAGGGAGGCAGGCACCAAGGCTTGCAGGCAGGCATGCAGGCAGGGCAGGGAAGGCTGTCAATCCGTCCGGCAGCAGGTCTTTCCTCTGAATGGTGACCTGCTTCCAAGCTGCTTCCCTTTATATCCGCGGGGCTTACGCAATGCATCCTCCCCGCATGCGCAATTCACGCTCGGCTTCCGCTGTGCATCCGCTGTGCATCCGCTTCATCCGCTGTGCATCCACTCTGCATCCGCTGTATCCGTTTCCGCATCCGCTTTGCTGCAGCCCCCCGGAAGCCTAGCGGATGTGCCATCCGCTCCCATCCACTTCCATTCGCTGGGCTTCCGTTCCGCATCTGCTTTCCATCTGTCCTGCGTCCTCCCCCCGTCCGTGTTATCCGCTCTGGTTATGCAAATTTTTGCCCCTTTTGAGAGCGGATAACAATGGATGGAACATTTTGCTTGTCCATTGTGTCCGTTTTGCATCTGTTGGGCAGTGTGACAGGGCCTTTATAGAGGCACAAAAGCCTGTTAAGCTTACATCATGGAAGGAGACAAATTCATTCATCCATTTTAATGATGGCAACATGGTTCCTGAGTCTTAGATCTATACAGGCACCACCAGGGTGAAAAAATGGTAACATTCAAATCATGTTATTCAGTAGGACAAAAATTTTGCCTACAGACTTGGCCATTTGATTTATGTTAATATCAGTGCTGGGGGTGGGTGGGGGAGAGAAGCGGATGTCTTATGTCCTGGATTTTCTAACTAAAGTGCAAATGTCAGTGTCTCCTATTCTTCTTTAAAATAATATGAAGTCACCAGTGGTGGTTGGTGATGAAAAATATTGATGGAAGTTGAAACTTTGCATGGTAATTATGCAAATCAATCTAAGATTACTGGAGTAACTTTGTGCAGTCATTTCTTTAAAAATACAAGAGATTTGATTTAGTTATGTGAGTTGAGTGGTCATATGCTTTTATCAGCATATATTAAATTATTAAATTATAGCTATTACACATTTTGCTGCTGCTGTGGTGGAGAAAAAAAACTGCTTTTGTTTCACTATATTGTTCCAAAGCAGAAATGTAATTCCATGCTTTTCCAGAGTGGGCAGACACCTCAAAGCCAGGTTGTAAAAACAAAAGATGTTGCCACAAAATTTAGCCATCAGATAACTCTCTAGGTAATCAGAATTTAGGAACCAAAGAACTTCCTGAATATCTATTCATTGAGTACCTATTTAACATAATTAACCCATGATTTCTGTTGTTACCTAAGAATAAAAAAATACAGTGTATCTCTCCAAATGCACCCACAAATGCAAGGAATGAAACAACTTCCATTTTATAAACTCAACATTTGATACTTGGATTTATACTACCAGTATTTGTCAAATGTGAAAATAATCCTCTAGAACAAAAGAGGAGATTCCCTCCTCTGCACCTCAGAAGGCTGGTAATCCAACCAGCAAATGAGTTGAACCCAAATCCCTGTGAGAATGATGACATCTTTGAAAACATCAAAGGGAAATTAATTGCAAGCACCCAAGATATTTTCTCTTGGGTCATGCCATTTTTAAATTTCTCATTTTGAATTTCTATGAGAATCCTCTTGCAAGAACAATTTAATAAGCTATTTTGAGACATGGCACATTTAGGATATTTTGTAGCACTTTTACTCTACATGTTTACTCTTAGATGTGATACTTTTATAGGGACATGGTCCAGTGAAATAAATAGATTAATACATCATCTTAAAGACAGGATCATGCAATACTGTGTTATTCTTTGACCATTATATTTACTATGAAGCTTTTTTTAAAAAAACCAGATGTGCGAAAGATAGCCAGGTAATGGCAACCACACAGCAACCATACAAATAGCTGCATTTTGCCTTCCTTGCAGCTGTGATGGATTACAGAGTCAGTCTGACAATTTTAATAATATTCTGAATGTTATGAAATTAGGCACCTTCAGCTTTTCATTTCTGGTTTTCTTTTCTTTCCCCTGTGTGTACCTTTAAATTACCAGGGAAATTTATTGCATATACTATGTTGGTAGGCCCAGAATGACAAGATATGATTTTTGTTTGGTTAGATAGAGGTCTGAATTGCAAACAGAAAGAATTGTTTAATATACTGCCATAAAGTTAAGTATGTGCCATAAAGTAGATTACAGATATATTGCGTGCTCATGACATGTGAAATATTAACCTTTTCTCAGTTTGTTTACAAGTGCAAGTTTTAATTTTGTGTTTCTGAAGGAACAGTGTGTGTTGTGTCTATAAACATAATCTTTATCTTACTCCCTTTTTAAAAATGGTAAGGGAAAGGTAGAGGAAGATGTTGAGCAGTACTTGCAATAAAAAGCAATCCATTGACCAGATATTCAGGTTTTCTTGTAAAATTTGTCTCTCTTCCTTTTAAAAAATATTTTTATTCAAATGCACCCCAAGCAAAATCTTCCTCTAGACAGTGTGGAAGCAGCCATCCATTGGAATCTTCTGCTGGCTGTGGAGTTTCTGGAAATCTTACAATAACCATCATAGTTGTTTCTATAATAGCAGGCAGAAATGCCCCTCCGAGAAACATTTTGGGACTGTCATCATATATCATCTCATATATCATCTCATCAAAAAAAAGTATTGGCCTGATGGGTCTCTTTCATATTCCTTTTGATGGATGAGCAGTATCTGGTCTACTGTTCCTATACTGCCCTGTCCACCTCCATCCCCCATTTGTTCCCTGCAGTCCTATGGATGTGGAGAATAAATTATATTTAATTTCATTTCCCAGGGCCTACTTCCCTCGCATTAAGTGCAGTGCTACTTTCTCTACTTAAGCCCATGTCACACTGCCCAACGGATGCAAAAAGGACACAGCGGACGAGCAAAATGTTCCATCTGTTGTTATCCGCTCTCAAAAGGGGAAAAAATTTGCATAACCGGAGCGGATAACACAGATGCATGGAGGACGCAGGGCGGATGCAAAGCGGATGCGGAACGGAAGCCCAGTGGATGGAAGCGGATGGGAGCGGATGGCACATCCGCAGGGCTTCCGGGTGGCCTCAGCAAAGCGGACGCGGAACGGATACAGCTGATGCAGAGCGGATGCACAGCGGATGCACAGCGGATGAAGCGGATGCAGAGCGGATGCACAGCGGAAGCCTAGCAGATGCCTGGCGTTAATTGCGCATGCGGGGAGGATGCATTGTGTCAGCCCCGCAGATATAATGGAAGCAGCTCGGAAGCAGGTCGCCACTCAGAGGAAAGACCTGCTGCCTGACACATCGAGTGCCTTGCCTGCCCTGCCTGCATGTCTGCCTGCAAGCCTTCCTGCCAGCCTTGGTGCCAGCCTCCCTGCCAGCCAGCAACCCCACAACCATGTGGAAGCACAGCAAGCCTCAGCCATCTGCTGCCAGCCCTTGCAAGAGTGACAGGGCTACCATCCCACCCCCTGGCCCTCACTCTGGTTCTGCTGGGGCTTCTGCAGCACGGGCTCGCTCTTCTGGGGCTGGGGCTTCTGCTGCTTCTGCTTCTGGAGGAGCTGATGACAAGCACTCCAGCACCAGCCACCTCCACAGCACCTAGACCCTTCACCCCTGAGACTGAGCGACCAAGAGGAGTGCCAGAGACTCATTTTTGTCTTATAGCTTGTTGTTAATAAAGTCTATTTTTGATTCACACACTTGCTTCATTTCTTTTTTTTAATAAAGTCTTGCTGGAAACTTTTAGAAATGGTTTAGGCCTTTGCTTGCTTGTGGGATGGGTAATGATAGCTTTGAAATGGGTTAGGATACCTGTGGAATGGGTAATAGCTGTGGGATGGGTTAGGATAGCAGTGGGATAGATAAACCTCCAGTGCAAGCATAGTGGGACTGTATGGTCCATCCTCCCAGGTGCCACACCTACGGCCCTTTATTATCAATAACGATATAATCAATCATCCACACATGTCAACATAAACACAACTCTTTATTAAATGCCCTGTTCATTGTAGGCCAACCAAACATGCATGGCCCAATCTCATCCATGTGATGAGACAGTCTGAAGGAAGCATCCATTAAGCATTTACCATCCTGTCTTGCCACTCCACTGCTCCAGCTGGGGAGTTGCACCAGTGTTTCAGGAGGTTGCGCTGCCTCTTTGCCTCACGTGAGGCTCTGCTGGGGCCTTGCACATCCTCAGTGTCGATCAGGTTTTGCCGTTGCCTCCATTCCCCAGGCTCCATGTCCCCATTGCTTTGTTCACGGTCCACAAGCCTGTTCTGCAAGACTGGGTAGTGGGTGCACATGAGATTGTGCAGGATGCAGCAATCTTCCACGATCCTCCTCACGGTCTCTGGGCTATGCTGCATGGTGGTGAGAAGTACCTGGAACCTGTTGGCCAGGATGCCAAAGGCGTTCTCCACCACCCGTCTTGCCCTGAACAGCCTGTAGTTGAAGATCCTCTCTTCACGGGTGAGGTATTTGGAGGTGTAGGGCTTCATGAGGTAGGTTGTGAGGGAGAAGGCGTCATCCCCCACAATGAAGTAGGGCACATCTTGCTTGTCGTTGGGCAGCGGGTCTGGATCTGGGAAGCCCACCATGAGGTTGCTTTCCAGCCCCTCCTTGAGGTGACTGGCGTTGTATACCTGGGCATCTGTAGATGACCCGTTTCCTGAAGCATCGATGTACATGAACTTGTAGTCAGCATCGACCATGGAGAAGAGGATGATGCTGAAGAAGCCCTTGTAGTTGTGATAAGTGGACCCCGACTTGGCTGGCACTTTGCAGGCCACGTGCTTGCCATCGATGGCTCCAACGGTGTGGGGGAAGTTCCACTTCTGATACCACTGCTCTGCAACTTTCTTCCATCCTTCTTCAGTGGAGGGGCACTGGAGGAGCTCCTCCTTGTATTCTTCGATGATGGCCTGCACCACTTCTCTGACAACAAAGCTGATGGTGCTGGGTGGCACCCTCCAGCCATACTGCATGCTCCTGTAGGTGGTCCCTGAGGCCAGGTGGTGCAGAGTGAGTGCCACCTTGAGCCCAGGTTCCAGGCTGGGTGGGAAGTTGGTGTTTGTCTTGGTCAACCTGGATGTCAGGCGCTGCACAACTTCGTCAAACATGGCTGGAGGCATCCTCATGAAGTTCTGGAACGCCCGAGTGTCTTCGCTCCTGAGCTCCACCATCAGCTTGTTGTACAGTCCGTCCTCTGCTCTTCTGGCGAACCATCTTTGGACCCAGACTTTTTTTGGGTGCCTCCTTTTCTTCCCGTAGTAGAGTTCACAGAGCCTGTAGATGGTTTCGCACTGTTGCAGAAGGATGGTGGCTGCCGAAAGGACTTTGTCACAATCCACGGTGGACATGACTGGATGCTGTGGAAGAGGAAGAGTCAGATGAAGGCTGCAGAGGTCTGCACAGCTTGGCTGCTGTTCTGAAAGTGAGATGCAGGCGAGTTGCTCCCCCTTTTTATAGGCAGTGTAGGTGTCCCTTTGCATCCTCTAGGCATCCTCTGGGCATCCTGCAGACATCCTTAATATCCGAGATAGGTCCCCTCTGCGAACTTTTTTCCGTTTTAAACGCTTTGTTTCCGCTTGGCATCCGTTCTGCATCCATTCTGCATCTGTTCTGCGTCCGTTCCGCTTCCTCCCTGCGTCTGAGCGGATGCGAGTTGCGCGGATGCGCAGTGGATGCCTAGCGGATATAGTGGATGCGTAACGGATGCATAATGGATGCGTAGCGGATGCGTAGTGGATGCAGAACGGACGGACTGGATACATTTTCCGCGCAAAAGTTTTAGGCAGCCCAAAACTTTTGGAGCGGATGAAACGTCAATAAACGGATGCTGGACGGATAGAGAGGAAGCCAAACGGAGGCAGAGAGTACATCGCGTTTTCAAACGGATGGCAAGGTTTTTTGTCCATTTTACATCCTCTTTGCATCCGTTGGGTCACTATGACATGGGCTTAAGTTGTGTTCCAGAGAGCAGGCTGCTGTGTTATTTCAGTGCGTATCCTTTCTAGTTCATCGTTTTGCTGCTGTTCTTTGGAGGTGAAGCATTCTCAACAACAAAGAGCAGGAAGATGCATTATTAATAGCTAGCACATAGGCTTGCATGAAAATCAAGAGGCTGAGTTATATAAAAATCAGTGGGTTGTTTGCTGTATAAGAAGCCTCTAGATCTGCTGTGGTCTTTTCTGGCAAGGGGTTAGAATTGGTACAATAAATATTTTTTCTTTTAATCTCATCTCACAACATCTAAATTATTTAGATGAAGGCATGGAGAAAAAAATGGGTTATATAAGTCCTTTCTTTTCTTAAATATACAGATAAAGTATCTTTCACAGTGAGCTCAACTCCTGTAGACTTCATAGACACGCATCTCTAAGTAGTTGACAGAAATGAACTGACATTGCCTTCTTCTGGGACATTTATTTTCAACATTTCAGATTAGCTGACAGCCCTGCTGACATCCAGGGGTGGGCTGCTGACGGTTTGTAGGGGTTTGGGAGAGCCCCTAGCTAAGATTGTGTGCAGTTTGGAGATCCCCCAAATCCCACTCCTGGCTGGCCCAATCCACCCCTCCCCTCCCCTCCCAGGAGTCACCACACAATCCATTTTGGATGCAGGTAAGAGCAGGGTCTATGTGAAGGCTTGGAGAGGGCAAAAAACGGGACTCCTGGAAATTTGGGAAGGCCAGAAATAGGCCCATTTCCAGCTTCCAAAGAGCCTCCGGAGCCTGGGGATGCAGTTTTTGACCTCCCGGAGGCTCAAGAAAAGCCTCCAAAGCCCAGAGTGGGCAAAAATTCCTCCCCTGACATGGTGCAGGAGACTGACTAAGCCATGCCCACCATGGCCACGCCCACCCAGCAACCAAACAGAGAATCCTTTCTAAAATTTTTGAAGCCCACCGCTGCTGACATCCCATTCAAAGGTTAAACTGGCCTGACTTTACTTAGCTTTTTGAGATCAAGCAAAGTTTACAAAATTGAGCTTTTTAAAATATGCTCTTTAGTTTTTTTTAATTTTCTAAAAATGAATTTGTTTGCTTCTTTTCACGAGCAAGCAAGTGTAGAGATATTATTAATTTAAAATATGAATGTTCTTTTGTCATTTTGAAAATTTGCACAGGGTTACCTCCAAATCCTGGCCTCATCCTTGTTGCAAAAGGCAGTTGCCACAGATTCTCTAGAATGCTCGCCAATGCTTCAAGATCAAGTTTCTGAAACTCACCTTAGAAAGATTCTCCTTGCATATAAAAAGTGTG
Source organism: Laticauda colubrina (assembly GCA_015471245.1). Taxonomy (NCBI): domain Eukaryota; kingdom Metazoa; phylum Chordata; class Lepidosauria; order Squamata; family Elapidae; genus Laticauda; species Laticauda colubrina. Next base: position 19,525,406 of record BLBF01000025.1, read on the forward strand.
AGGTTAAGCTCCAGCCACTCCAAATGGGACTGAGAAAGACACCATGGAAACCCCCTCCCTTTTTTTTTTTTGACAAAACAGGTGAATTGTCAGATTTATGAAGATAGTGGACATTAAAAAAAATGCCCAGCATTCCCTAATTCTTCTGTACTTTGCTATAATGGTGAATATCTGTAGCTCAGGTGTAGGATGAGGGTGAAGGTTCATTCAAGCTGACTCACAGCTACCCCATCACTAGACCCTCACCTGACAGAGGAACACTGACACTGACATCCCCTAAACTCCATGGAAGATGTTACCTTGCCTGGTAACGAAACATACGGAAACCAACCCACAAGCTCGGAGAAAAAAGCCTTCACCCTCATCTGCTGAACTGTATTTGTCTCATCATGCAATATAACACTAACAAAGCATGCCCAGAAGAAAAATTGGCCATCCTTCCCGCCCGCCCCCCATTATAGTTATGTACTATGTTGCAGTTTTCCCCCTCTTCCTCTCTCTAGAAAATTCTTGCAGAAGCCCATAAAGATAATCATGCAAGAATAGCAAGACACTTTAAAAAATTCTGGACAAGCAGGTTTTATTAAGTCATATCCTCATAAATATATATTTACAAAAAAAGGTCCCCTCTGTTTTTCCTTAGCAAAACAAGTAGCAGAACTGGAAATGTTTCTATAATATAAAAATAAAGTGCTTCTCTTTCTGGAGAGGCTGATAACACAAATGTTCCAGTTTATTTACAAGATGATCAGTGCAATTTCATTGCTCTAACTCAGAAGCCAGTCTTGCTAAATTCAATGGAATTCTTCCCAGGTGAGTTTATACTGGAGTTTGCCCCAGAAAAGGATGTACCAGGAAATGAAGAGAACCACTGAAAATTATATTTACTTCTGAACTGACATCTCTAGGATTGCGCTAGCAATTTTTTCACCTTCAGTGAATTTTTTTTTCATATAAATTGCTCCTGGCTTTGATATGTCTTTCCCACCGGTCCATTTTTAACACTGGATTGGAACAAACATGGCTACATTGAAAGATACTGTAAAATAAATAATGCTGTAAAATAGCATTAGAACCTGAGTCACAGAATGTCTAGCTTAAAATATTTCAATTATTTTTCTGTTCATTATTTGGTATACCAGAAAAAAAAGTTATTAAAAAGCCATTTCCTTTCCACAATCTCTAAAGTCAACATTCTATTATTCACTATTTATTCTGTAGTTATTATTTGAAAAATACTTGAGCTCTTTCAAAAATGCAGGTATTTAAGAACTCATGTCAGTACAGTATGTGCCTTCGAAGTGCTTTCAGACAATACAGTTGATGATTCCGTAGAAGAGACTTGGTATTTTCCTGTAGAGTAGAGAAGTAAAATGGTAAAAGTCTTGCTTAGTTATTAGTTATGGTATAAAGCACAAAATAGTTCCTAAGTCTAATTGCCTTTCAACATTAACTGAGCTTAAGAGGAAACCAAAGCAAACAAGAATAAGCCTGCATAAGACTATCAAAATTAAAATATGTAGGTTTATAGTAAATTCTAAATTCTGCATAGTCCTGTTCAATTCTTAACCTGCAACCAACAGTCTTTTACAAATTGCTTTCCAGTGTCATTGCCTGCCTTTCAATCATATCTAGAAAATGCCCCAAAATAATGAAAATACCCACACAATTTGGCCTGATGGGCCGCACATCAGGACCAATGGAAGAGTTAGCATTGAAGAAGTTACCTAATTGGGTAGCAAAACATATATTGCAAGCAAACAACTAAGTTCAGAGAGCACCAAGGGCGCTTCATACCAAGGAGTCAAACCAGAGAATCATTTTTATCATCTTTAGCTGTTTTCCAGACATGATGACTGCAGTCATAAGACACTGAAGTCTCAGAGATCCTGAATTGATTGCTCATTTAAAAGGAACATTTATGTTGAATGTATTTACATAAATAACTGAGAAAGCAAATTGTATGCACATTTCAAAGTTACCAAGCTTAAAAGTTGGACTAATTGGATCTTTAATGATTTAATGAAGTTTTTATGTTTCTAAAGGCAATTCTATAAACAAACTAAGAATTCTTTAAGAGTATAAGAGTTGGGAATTTGACTGGCCTATAAAATATATATTTGGGGATTGAGAAGATGAAAAAAAATACAGAATAGCAACAATGGGAAATGTTGCTGTCCTATTTTTTCACCACATACCTGCTTTACCAAACAAATTATTTAAAGTTCTTGAAAAAGGTGAATTGATGGAAAGCATAGGAGCCGACATGCCTTGCGATATTGACTGCAAAAGGGAAACACAAACTAATAAAAAAGATATAGTGAGGTTTTATCAAAACATGTTCTTGTACATTTTCATTTTGCCAACAATGTACACAATTAGAAATAAATCTCTCTCAAAACACTTGCTTTTATTTTCAAATGAGCATGGATTAATTAGTTTTCTTCATCTCCCAACTGCAGAAATAAAGTGTCAAATTCTTCTCATGATTCACTTACAGAGGTGGAATGGTATCTTTGAATCTAAATCCACCATGCACTGCTCTAGCTAAAGCCAGATATTGTATAGAATGGCCCTTTTATTGACACAAGTCATTTCCTCCATTTAGAAGGATGTGTTTAAATCTAGTCCTTTATTTAGAAAGAATATTACCTTTGAGTGTTGTGAATTCCATCTTGAGCAAGAATATTTATTCAGTAGAGCTTCTCGTACCTGTGTGTTTCAAAGAAAATGAATGCTAATATTTAATAATGTCTGTAGTTGCGTGTAATTGTATACATATAATTTTATTATGAAATAAAACAATAAATACAAAACTGTAAATATCCTAAAATTATGTTCCTACCTTCCTATCCCAGAGAGTTCCACCCAACAGAATGAATAATCCCTGAAAAATATGCAAAGATTGAAATTACATATTTCAGTTCTTACACTACTATACAAAGTATACACTATGTCTGATTTCCAACTAGTATTATTATAGAGGAAAAAGTATGAAATATGAAGAGTATGAAGAAAAATAGCCCATTTCAATGTAGAAAAATTGCAAGCAATCTAAGAGAAAATTTAAAAGGGCTGATAACCAAAACATTGGTCCATACGAGAAACAAATTTTCAAAAAAGAAATGGATGTTCTGATCACTCCCTGGTCTGGAATATTCAGAAACAACTAACTGTCTCAGGACAGGTTGCTAGGAATCAGGAAAGAGAACAGAATTCCCCACAGTTCTCAAGACTCAGAGATCAGAATTGCTTCTTTATTTATAATAATACTTTATTTGCGGTCACAGACAAGTACAACAAAAGAAGAACATAGGGAAATTAATCATGAACATTTGGTCACCAAAGACTTGACTAAGGGGAATTACAGCGATCTCCTCTGATGGTTACAGCTCTTAAAAAAAAATTGGAAACCTAAGAAGTGATGTATGAGGAGCTATCCCCAAGATAATATAAGAACAAATTGCTAACATTGGGTCTAGAAGGGTCTGTTTCAAGGAGACATAGTAACTTAGATCTGCCTGCATTCCCCACAGTTCTCAAGACAGAGATCAGAATTGCTTCTTTATTTGTTTATTTAATTTTATACATTCTGGATACCATATAGTTCCCTCAGTGATTTGTTTAGTTTGGTCTTAGACTAGAAAAGTATACACCAATTAAAATCTACAGAGATAATTATGATTATTTATTTTGCACAAGGTAGTTTGGCTTGTTTCTATGCCAAACCAAAGTTCTAGAAGTGGGTAACTGAACTCATTCATGCATTCAATCTATTGATTTATTAACATTATTAAAATTTTATGCCACCTATTTCTCTGATACAACATCCCTGGGTGGCAAAAACTACTATTAGCTTTGCCATTTTCAAGAACAATGTGATTGTTCTTGAAAACAATCTTCATCTAGGATGCTGACATCATTGGATTTCATGTTATGGAAAGAGCAGCTTGCATCACCCCTCAGTTTAGATTAAGTATGTATTATAACACATTGGGATACCCAAAGAATATGTCAATGATGTTTTTGATATCTAACTATTCCAAACATCTGATATTATCAATCCGCTTACCTGAAAGGCGTTGAAAATCGTAAATAACATCTGGAATATTTTGGGACTTCCTGGAACAACTGTGGCCAGTCCAAATCCCCAAGTAAGACCTAATAGCGGTGTCAATACACCAATGCTCTTAGCAATTCGGTACAAAGAACTTTTTTCTTCATTGATGGACTTTTCCCCAATTGAACGTCTTGATATTTTTGCTATAACCACAGCAGTAACAATAGTATTAATAGCAACAATGATCATGGCAGGAATCACTAAGGCCAAGAGGGCTTTGCTTTCCTCCCAGTTGAGAAAGCAACTCTTTTTCCTTGTGTAAGAGGAATATGGAAGGGTGCTGGCTAGTGTGATGATTGATATTATTAGAGGACAGATGTATCCCAAGCAGAAGCCAATGGTTTTCATGATGGTCTTGCTTGTATTGTGTAGAAGAAAGACCAAGTGATAGAAGAGCATCAGTCCCAAAGCGAGCATCCAAAAGAAGACACAGAGGTAGAAATAGTGAATGAAATAAGTTGCTACTATGCAAAGATTCCCCTCCACTTCATAATTTTGGTCATGTGTTGCAGCAACAACAATGAAGCAGATATCTGCACTCAAGAGAGAAACTGCAATGTTCAGAATACAAACATGGCGCAAGTATGCAATTCTTGTTTTAGTGACTGATTTCCACACAAGTAGTTCTATTCCAAGGCAAATCATCAGGCTCACTATAGAAAGGCTCAGGCCAATGTAAGTGAGATAAGTCAATTCATCCAGTGAAGTTTCTTGATAGGGAGACATGAGCATGGCAAAGGATGTTGTATGATTGCAAGAGCAAATGACATTGTCCCCATCATCTTTAGTTTCACAGCCTGTATTATCCCAGTTTCCTCCTTCTGCCAAACTGAAATTCCAAAAGACACATTGTGGATTGCTCATAGCCTTTTCACGCTTTGCAAAAGCCATTTTGATCTGGAAATCTTCATTTATTTGGGGATTTATTACTGTTGTCATTACCAAACTATTTACCATTTCCTTTCTATACTGTGGAATGATATGTTCAATTGTTGAATAAGCCACACTGACTATCGTGATTGATTTCTCAATATCAAATTTTACATCCTCAATAAGCACATTTCCCCTGAGGCCTGCAGACTGGAGAAAAGCAAAGCTGCTATTATAAATGGAGGTACTATTTTTCCCAAGAACAGTTCCTTTGATTTGAAGACTGTCATGTATGATTGAAGGAATAGATTGATTAATTGGTTGGAGTGATCCTATAAATTGTTCTACTGAGCCAAGTAATTGAGAGCTCCCATTCTGTACATGTTTCCAAGTTTCTGTTGGACTGGTGATAATAGTTTCGACAGTAGATCCAAAGTTCTGGGGGAAAAAAAAAGGAGGAGGGGAGAATAGTAATTCTTTTTAATTACCAGGTTGCATTAGAAAATCCTCTTCCTGTCAGTGTATACCAATCCACTTACCAACTTCCACACAAAAATCCTAATGCTGAAGTCTAAAATTCCTCTCACACTTGAAATATTTAATTAAGTTCAGACATGATAGTATATTATAACAGTGGGGAATTATACAAAGGATTATTCATTAACTTCTATTAGCAGCAAATGGGCATCTACAAATAAGGGTTCACGTAAGACTCCTAATAATATTTAATCATTTCTCCATCAAAATTGGAACTTTGCTCTGATTCAAAGGATATCACCAAGCTTATCATGAATTTAACAAGATCTTCCCCAAATTACCATCATGTCACAGTTATTGTAATTTCAAATATCCTGGAGTATTTCAAAAAGGAACATTAAATAGAAAACAATTACTGTATGAAAACAAAAATCCTACACAGTGCTCTCACTTTGTCATCAGTCAGTCCTAGTCAGGGAGCTTTAATCCATCCAAAAAAATGTGTTTGTGCGTGGCCCATTTGTGTATCTCTATGAACGTATATGCATTCATATGTAATCATCAGAAATTGCGCTCCAAAAAAGAGCATGGCCAGAAATCAGTTTGGGTTTCAGTAGTGTTGGCAGAGACCAACTGAGCAGTTAGGAAATTTTGGAGAAAATTGTTGTGGTTCACTGGCAGCAGGTGCGAATGGCTGAGGCCTCGGAGAGTGAGGGCTTGGATGAGGAGTCTGTGTGTGATGCAGGGATGGGGCCAGGACTATTAGAGAGTGGAATGCTGCCTTTGGAGATAGTGGAAGCTGGCAGCATTGATGCAGAGGACCCCGAGGAGCCTGTGCCCAATGCACATGCGTGCAGGGCTGCTCAAAGGAAAAAGCAACTGCAGCAGTACAGGCGACTCGGGAGTAAGGCTGCAAGGTAATGGCCCTTCCCTTAAGAGATAAAAGCCAGCCTGAGAAACTGGAATTCTTTGCAGGAAGCAAAGATATTCTTGCACTTCAATGGATGTTCGGACTATCCTGGTTTGGGTTTGGAGATTTTTGGTTTTGAATAGTTCTTAGCAACTTAATCTAGTGTTCTTGGCAGCCTTGTACAATCTTGACAAGGCTCATTCTTATCAGAGACAATTAGTTTTCATAGCCTTTTAACTGTGAATGAACGGAATTCACAGAGAAGCATTAAAAGGTTTTGCTTTTACCTCTGTTTGGTGTTTGTTTCCTTGGAACAAGGTTTGGGTTAGAACAAAGATACTGAAAAGAAGTCCAGGAGTTCTGGATGGGGAAAGTTGATTTAAAAGGTCAAAAGGATTGACTCCTTCTGTAGACACTTAAGACTTTTCAAGTTTTAAAAAAAGTGCTATTGTGTTTCTTATTCTGCTTTCGATACTGATATTAACTCCTTTCAAGTATATAACAAGTAAAGTACCCCCAAGCCATTTGCCACTTACTGCCATATTCTCTTCATTTGCCTCTACTGGTATTACTGATACCAAAGTCAGGGTTTCAAGAACAGCATTTAAGTTTGCAGAAGACTTGTTTATTTCCTCCTGTGTCTGCTTGGTGGTTTCTTTCAGTTTTTTAAGGAACGTGGGCAACTTCTTCTGGGACTCTGGACTGGAAACTAAAGACTAGAATTAGAATTAAACATGTTAAAGACAAATTAGATGACACGGCTGGATCATCAGCTAAACTAAACAGCTTTGGCTGCTTGAAAAAAAGTACTGAATTTTGGGAACTCTGCTTGTGACTTGACAATGAAGGCACAATCCCTTAAGTCTTCACAAGTTAACAATGTCCAATTGCCACAGCTAAAGAGACAATCAACTTTGAAGAAGACTCCATAGTCATTTACTGTTTTTCCTTTTGGAGCTAAAGACCACTGGAGGTGTGAGGTGGAGGTGGTTAAAGCAGGTTGGTAATAACTTTGAGAGTGATAACTCATAATGTCCAGTCCTTTTCTGCCCAGAGTGGCCACGGTATAAGTAAGACAGAGAAAAGAACATGTGTTTGAGGCTCAGGATAGGGCTGGTGCCTCTATCTTGACTTTCCTGAGTCTCTCAGCAGATTCTGATACCATCAGCCATAGAAACTTGTTTGACTGGCTCTGGGGATTAGGACTAAGAGGCACTGCTTGGCAGTGTACCATGTGGCTGGTACCAGACAGTGTTGGTGATGAAGGAGAGATCCAATCCCAGATTCCTGCTGTGTGAGGTGCCTCAGGTCTTGGGTTTCTCTCCCCTCCTATTTATCTATATGAAGCCATCAGGAAATGTCATCTGGCAGCTTGGAATTTGGTATCATCAGTATGCTGATGCCAGGCAAAAGATACTGAAAAAGGAAAATGGGTCTCTGATGGGAGGTCATGGGCCTGGGGGCTCTTTGGTCAGAGTTTATGGAATCTTAGGTATTTCTAGGGAGCCTGACTAAGGAGTCTCACAGGTTGCTAGTTTATCAACATGACCAGAGGCTAACATGAAAAGACCATTTTGTAAAATGAGTATGGGTAGAAAGACAGAATATTTAGCCTTGAGTACTTACAAGAAAACTAAACTTGAATAATAATCTGCACACTTAGAATCATGTCTTAATATGTGATTTCCTTTGTCTGTAAAGTATGTCTTAAGGCATCGTTCCTCTTTACGAACACGTTTGGTTCCTTTTTCTACTGAATATGAGGAACTGAGGTTCTAGGGAATAGGGAACTAGGCAACTGACAACATTGCAAGATTGTAGTTGGCAAAAGAGCAACGGTGTAAGATTGAGGTTGGCAATAAAACAGCATTGCATGATTAAGGAGAAACTGACTTGGTTTCGATGACATGAGGAATAGATCCCAAAAGACACATGGTTTATGGTTTTAAGGTATAAAAGACAAAGATTAATAATAGGAAGCTGCTAATCAGCTTCAAGCTGACCCACTTGACTGCTTGTCTGACTGACCTTCATTGCAATATGATTAATGTAAGTGTTTGGTGTTTGCTATGCTTTAAATTCTAATAAACCTCTGAATCCTACAGTGAGACTTTTTGTGGTATGCTGTCTGTTCAATTGTTATTAAGTGCAGCTATGCTCAGTAATTAGGTCCCCCCCCCCCCGAACAATGCTGTTCAGATGCTGGCTCAATGCCTGTGTAAAAATCTGAGAGGAGAAGAGAGAAACTGGCTGCAATTCAATCCCAGAAAGATGGAATGGTCACATAGTTTGGGCCCCTTAAAGTCAGGACAATTGGTATCTCTGACTCTGGATGGAGTAATATGCCCCCAAATCTGATATGCAATTTTGGGGTCTTCCTAGTCTTGTGGATTCTGCTAAAAGAGCAGGTGGCAGTTGGGGCCAGGGAAACCCTTAAACAAATTCATATTGCCTACCAATTTCACCTATTCCTGGATTGGGAGGTTTTGCTCATGGCCATTTCTGCCTTAGTCATCTCCCATTTGTTTATTGCAATGCATTCTACACGGGATTGCCTTGAGGACTATCCAGAACTTGCAACAGATCCAGAATGCAGCAGCACATAGTTTTGGATGCCTGATAGTTCACCTGAATTCACCAGTGCTGTGTGAGCTTCACTGACTCTCAGTTGCTTCCAGGTGCAGTTCAAAGTGCTGGTTATTATCTTTAAAGCCCTACATGACATAGGGCCAGATTATTTGTGGGAGTACCTCATCCTGAAGGCATATATCTATCTTATTAGGTTAGGTAGGAAGGGCATGCTTCAAGTCCTTAAATGTTATATCTGATACGGCATGCCTTCTCAATGGTCACCCCAATCCTAAAAGGTTAGTGGCTACAATCTGAGGGATCCCTATCCTTTTAGCCTTCCTCCATCATTGAGTTAGGATGAGGGTTAACCCGGGAGATTGGTTTCGTCTGTCATCTGCAGAGAAGGGTGCTTTTGTTTTTAATATTTATTTTCTTGGTTTGAGACATCTAGAATCATTTAATAAGATAGGCAGCTATATAAGTTATGTAAATAAATAAAAATGACATGTTAATTAACCTCTAGAGAGAGTGTGACAATGGAACACTGCTTTTTAACTTTAATGATTCTCCAGTGTCAGAAGGAAAAAGCTGTGCTCACCTGATGAACCAGACTGTCAACCTGACATGGACAGTAGTTTAATCTAGGACAGAATTCTTTCATATCCTTCCAGAGAGAGGTGATATTTCTTGACATATGCAAATATATGTAAATATATTACTGATTTATATGTATGCATGTATATGTATGCTTGTGTGTGTATGTATTTTAAAGTCAAATTAATGAAATATGTATTTATATCTGTATCTACACACACACACACACACACAGGTAGTTTGCTGTGTAGTTTGCTGAAGTATAGGTAGTCCTTAAATTAGGACCTTTCATTTAGTAGCCATTCGAAGTTACAACATTGTTGAACAAAGAAACATATAAAATGTTACAGCATATGTGTTATGGCCATGTTGTTAGCGATGGCAATGTCAGTCTCATTCAGAAACCAAGGACCGCGTGTGGTGTCCAGCTGTTCAAAGACTGTGGAATGAGATGGAAAAATGAATCTATGTTCTTGACCATTAATCAAAGCTACTGGGAATTCGTACTTCCTAGACAACATCAGTAAAAGAGATAATCGGTCGTCCCTATGAGGCAGAAAATACTTGGTTCTCACAACCAGGTTGAAGAACTAAAGGAAAGGTCACTCAGGCCTCATCCTCTGAGACTTCAATTCTTAGAGCATTTTGTTTCAATAGACCTCAAATCTCCAACTTGACCTGGGCTCACTGTGGAGACTGGAGCACGATTACCTCAGCAGAATCCAAAAGGTTATTGATGGGACCGGCCAGGCAGTTGTTTCTATGAACAGTCCATTTTGTACGAGCACATCGATAAGTGATGTTTCCTCTCACAGAGTTACTTGTCCCATTGAAATTTAAGCAAGGTTTTATGATCTGCGCTTCATTTGCTCCCACACCAATGTCTGAGGAATTGCACACCACATTTTTTGCTATGGGAAAAAAAAAAGGTTTTTAAAAGTTATCTCTTGCTTTCTGAGTCAGATGTCTACTTACATATTTATAAAGCTAGGTACAGTTTGTCAGGAATAAGAAATCTTCCATTGCACATATGAACAAAACATCTGCTTCTTACTACACTACAAGAAATTGTTTTAACTGAAAAATCCTGTAATCTATTCCTATTAAAGTGTGTGAAGAGTTGATCATGGAGAATTCCCCCCCCCACACACACACACAATAAGCCTAACTTTTAGATGTTAAAGGAGGATGGCTTTTCTCAGGACACAATTATATCGGGCTTCAAATTTGGAAGGAAAAGGGAAGTAAGTATGTCTTCATATTAAAATTCCTCTTTTCCAGTGAGAAAGTGCAGAACAAGATATTTTTAGAAGAGAAAAAATATCTCCCATTTTTCTATAATGTGAAAATCAATCTTCAGAGAAAAATGCAAAATGTAAATGACCCAGCATGAACAAATTATCTGTTATTGTTCTCCAGTTATTTTTCAAGCAAACTTGTTAATACCAGACATAATAAGTTTGACTTGCATGCATTTAGTGACTGATTTATGCAATGGCACTCTCTCTTACCTGGTACAAAATGTAGAACCATAGCTGGACTTGTCACATTATGATTGATCTGATTCATAAACATGCAGTATACCTGGAGATCATGTTCTTTGGAATTGCAGTGTATTTCTGTGAATCTTTGTATGGAATAGTAGCAATTGAGATTATTTATTTCCCTTCTTTCTGTAAAGGAACAAATTATTTAATGTGGGGTTAAGGTTTTAACCTCCAGAATAAGAAGCTAGTCTCCCATTCTTAATCAAGATATTAGTCAGGTTTATTAAAACAGATGTATTCATATCTAGTTAGGTAAAGACATTTTTTGTTAAATCTCTGAGAAAACAGCTTTTTAACTGTTTGTAAATAGCTTGACAGCTTCAGTTGAGACTCTTAAGAGCTTAGACCCTGTTTTTATCCAGTTGCCTTCTTCAGCTTAGACTCCTGATAATGGAGAATATGTGTAGTTGGGTTGAAATGAGGGGTCCTTGGTGCTCTCTGAGCTTGGTTGTTTTCTTGCAGACATTTCATTATCCAAAGTTGGTAACATCATCAGTGCGAGTAAGGAATGGGAATGCTTTCTAGCACAGATGATGTTACTTAGCTTGGATAATGAAACATTTGTAAGAAAACAACCAAGTTCAGAGAGTACCAAGGAGCCCTTCACATAGACACCTGATACAGGTTATTCCTTCAATATTAATCAACATTAGTGAATAAAGAATGTGGGGATCACTAAGGGAACTGGTGCTGAATCTCAGATTATTCAACCCCTGCTACAAAGCTCTGGTACAGTGTTTCTCACCCTTGCTAACCTTTAAGATGTGTGGACGTCAACTCCCAGAATTTCTCAGCCAGCATGAATTGAGATTCGCACATCTGAAATCTGCAGAGGTTGAGAAACACTGATGTAGAAGCAAACTGTGATTTGCATGGTTGCATTTGACCTTGCCAAACCCCCATTAAGTTTTCAAGAGAAATGGATATCTAGCTTTTCATCAACAACTCTTCTTCCATTCAGCCTATGATTACTTACCTGCCCTAATGTGTAAAGACATGTTGTGATCATGAGAAAACAAATAAACAATGTAATTTTCCATCCGCCGTGTACAGCATTCTAGAATTCTTGTTGATGGACAAGAAATGACAGTCTCTATGGGATCTCTTATGATCTCTTGAGGCCGGAGCAAAGGAATAACTTTAATTGTTATATTTCCAAAGCTGCTCAAAAAACTTTGGGAAAAGTTGCATGTATAGATGCCTAGAAAAATGAAACAACAGGTTTAACAATGAAATTCTAAAGAAATTAACAACAGACAGGTTTAAAGCAGCAACAACTACTATTAAAGTCCTCTAAAATAAAAAAAGCCATGGTCATCCTCATCTTCAAAAAAGTAGACCCCAGCCTTGTTAAAAATTACAGACCAATCTCCTTATGCTGCATCACCCGTAAAGTCATGGAATCAATTATTAATCAATCCATTATCCTCCACTTAGAGACAAACAACCTATTCTCCAATAAACAATTTGGTTTCAGAAAAAAACTATCCTGCAATCTGCAACTCTTAGACTGCAAAAAAATATGGGCTACACAACTCGATCAGGGCAAAGCAATAGACACAATCTACATAGACTTCTGTAAAGCCTTTGATTCAGTGGTACACGACAAACTGTTACTAAAACTAAAATCTTACGGTATCTCTGGACACCTGCATAACTGGATAGAAGCATTCCTGTCAAACAGGCAACAAATGGTCAAAATTGGGAGCATCCTATCAAATTCTGTACCTGTCAACAGTAATGTCCCCCAAGGCAGTGTCCCAGGACCAACTCTTTTCATACTCTACATAAATGACTTCTGTGATCATAGTAAGAGCAACTGTGTTCTCTTTGCTGATGATGTAAAGCTATTCAACACCACAGACAATACTACTATCCTCCAAGAAGACCTTGACTATGTATCAGAATGGTCAATCAAATGGCAACTTCAAATCTCAACAAATAAATGCTCTGTCTTACATATTGGCAAAAAAAAATATCAGAAAATAAAATACAAGCTAAATAAGACCTTGTTGAGGATCCAAACTCTGTCAAGGACCTTGGAATACTCATCTCTAATGGTCTAAGTGCTAAAGCCCACTGTAACTACATAGCCAAAAAGGCATTAATGGCCCTGTCACACTGCAAAAACGGATGCAAAGAGGAAGCAAAACGGAAAAAAAACCTTGCCATCTGTTCTAAAATGTGATGTACTCACTGCCTCTGTTTTGCTTCCTCTCGATCCGTCCAGCATCCGTTTATTGATGTTTCATCCGCTCCAAAAGTTTTGGGCTGCTCAAAACTTTTGCGTGGAAAATGTATCCAATCTGTCTGTTCTGCATCCACTAGGCATCCGCTAGGCATCTGCTACGCATCCGCTAGGCATCCGTTACACATCCGCGATATCTGCTAGGCATCCGCTGCACATCCACGCAACTCGCATCTGCCCGGATGCAGGGAGGAAGCAGAACGGATGCGTAACAGATGCAGAACGGATGCAGAACGGAAACAAAGCATTTAAAACGGAAAAAACATTCGCAGAGGGGACCTATCTTGGATATTAAGGATGTCTAGAGGATGCCTAGAGGATTCCTAGAGGATGCCTAGAGGATGCAAAGGGACACATATATTGCCTATAAAAAGGGGGAGCAACTCAACTGCTTCGCACTTTCAGACCAGCAGCCCAGCAGTGCAGACCTCTGCAGCCTTCATCTGCCTCTTCCTCTTCCTCTTCCACAGCAGCCAGTCATCTCCACCATGGATTGCGACAAAATCCTTTTGGCAGCGAACATCTTTCTGCATCATTGCGAAACCATCAACAGTCTCTGTGAACTCTACTATGGCAAGAAAAGGAGGCACCCAAAAAAAGTCTGGGTCCAAAGATGGTTAGCCAGAAGAGCACAGTACCAACTTTATGACAAGCTGATGGTGGAGCTCAGGAGCGAAGACACTCGTGCGTTCCAGAACTTCATGAATATGCCTCCAGCCATGTTTGACGAACTTCTGCAGCGCCTGACACCCAGGTTGAGCATGACAAAAACCAACTTCCAGCCCAGCCTGGAACCTGGGCTCAGGGTGGCACTCACTCTGCACCACCTGGCTTCAGGGACCCCCTACAGGAGCATGCAGTACGGCTGGAGGGTGCCACCTAGCGCCATCAGCTTTGTGGTCAGAGAAGTGGTGCAGGCCATCCTCGAAGAATACAAGGAGGAGCTCCTCCAGTGCCCCTCCACTGAAGAAGGATGGAAGAAAGTTGCAGAGCAGTGGTATCAGAAGTGGAACTTCCCACACACCGTTGAAGCCATCGATGGCAAGCACGTGGCCTGCAAGGTTCCAGCCAACTCTGGGTCCACTTATTTCAACTACAAAGGGTTCTTCAGCATCATCCTCTTCGCCATGGTTGATGCTGACTACAAGTTCATGTTCATCGATGTTTCAGGCAATGGCTCATCTTCGGATGCCCAGGTATACAATGCCAGTCACCTCAAGGAGGGTCTGGAAAGCAACCTCATGGTGGGCTTCCCAGATCCAGAACCCCTGCCCAACGACACGCAAGATGTGCCCTACTTCATCGTGGGGGATGACGCCTTCTCCCTCTCAACCTACCTCATGAAGCCCTACACCTCCAAATACCTCACCCGTGAAGAGAGGATCTTCAACTACAGGCTGTCCAGGGCAAGGGGGGTGGTGGAGAAAGCCTTTGGCATCCTGGCCGACAAGTTCCAGGTACTTCTCACCACCATGCAGCATCGCCGACAGAGCATGAGGAGGATCGTGGAAGTTTGCTGCATCCTGCACAATCTCATGCGCACCCGCTACCCAGTCTTGCAGAACAGGCTCGTGGACCTCCAGCAAGGCAATGGGGACATGGAGCCTGGGGAATGGAGGCAAGGGCGAAACCTGATTGACACTCAGGATGTGCAAGGGCCCAACAGAGCCTCACATGAGGCGAAGAAGCAGCGCAACCTTCTGAAAGACTGGTGCAACTCCCCAGCTGGAGCGGTGGAGTGGCAAGACAGGATGGTAGATGCTTAATGGATGCTTCCTTCAGCCTGTCTCATCACACGGATGAGATTGGGCCATGTATGTTTGGTTGGCCTACAATGAACAGGGCGTTTAATAAAGAGTTGTGTTTATGTTGACATGTGTGGATCAATGCTTACATTGTAATTGATAAGGGCCATAAGGGTGGCACCTGGGAGGGTGGACCATACAGTCCCACTATGCTTGCACTGGAGATTTATCTATCCCTCAGCTATCTTAACCCATCCCAAAGTTATCCCTGCCCATCCCACAGCTATCTTAACCCATCCCAAAGGTATCC
>BLBF01000025.1:19545270-19599896 GCA_015471245.1 Laticauda colubrina
ATCTATCTATCTATCTATCTATCTATCTATCTATCTATCTATCTATCTATCTCTATCTCTTTTTTTAACAAAGCAGAAAAAAAGCACTCTCCATTCTATAATATCAGAAGGACAAAGAGGATACAACACATATTTACAAACAAAGTGTGGCCAGCAATGTGAAATGAGATGAAAGGCTATATGGAGAATTGTATGACTCAAGCCTATATCCAAAATTTAAGAGCAAAGTTTAAAATGAACAGTTAAAGTTTGAAGAACTTTTAGAACCCAATAGAGGAACTGAACAAACTTTCCATGGATCAATGTCTGGCACTACTCCCCTTCTTGCTTTCCCGGGATCCTGGTCTCTTGCCACAAACTTTGTACAGTTTTATTTTGTCCACATTCATTGATAGTCCATCCCTTAAACTGCAGCCTAGCTAGAAGCATTTACACAAAAGTGCTAACTTCAGTACTGTATTCTAAATCTAGTACTACAGATTTTCTCAGGTGATTACTGAATCCATCCACAACAGTCAGAAAACAGGCACTGTATCCAAAAAGATGCTTACCCACACGAAAATATGTCACTTTGAGTATTTTATTGGCACGAGCACCATAGGTGGTATTTAGTTCACATGTATAATCAGTGCTGGTACCAGACTTGTCTACTGGGCACTGAGATTCACTAGCCTGTAGCAAGTAGATGGTACAGTTGTTCATAGATGTAGTGCTTCCTGAAAAGAAAAGCAATCAATTTGAAGAAAAAAGATTGAAGAAAGGCCAGTGTTTGAAATAAAGCTATGTAGTATCTGAGTTTCTGCTTCCTATAACACTTATACATTGCATGCAGTGGAATTATGAAGAAGAATGGAAGAGGAATTTGTATGTTGTTGTGATGCTTAAATTTATATCCCACCTTTCTTACAGAAGCTCAAGGAAGCGTACATAGTGCTCACTCCTCCATTGTCCCCCCAATAAAAACCTGTGAGATGAGTTGAGCTGAGATTCATTACACACACAGTAAAAGGCTGAGTGCATGCAAAATAATAGTTAACCAACCTAGGTTACCCAAAACAATAGTAACAAATTTAGACATCTTAAAACATTGTTGCTTTAGATAGTGGGATGGCCAGCATATAAATATAATAATTAAATCAATAAACTGTGGGCTCATGACTTCAGCAACAAAGGCTGCTTGGTGTTGCCAAGCTGTAGGAAAGTAGGCAGAAGGTCCTTTTTTTAGCCTCGCAATTGCAGTTCTGGATTGGGTCCAAGTGGAGACACATCGGCCTAAGCTCAGAGCCTCCTGTACATGGGGAGCCTCCTTCCTCCCAAAAAAAGTTTAATTAGTATATGTGGCTTTCTGAGTGGATAAAGTCCATGATCATGGTTAACTTTATAAACTTTTCAAATTTTAAATTAATAATAATTCAAGAAAGTTCAGAATATATCCAGAGAAGAAGGCAACAAGGGGAAGAAAGAGTGGTGTCTACCTAAATGCTTTTCATATAATTCCTTCTTTCCTTCTTTCTCCCTTCCTTTGTTCCTTTGCAGTCAGACACTATGAGACAACAATGCCTTGAAGGATGTGTGTGACCTATTATTAGACTTTTTATATTTTAACTAAGAAATATGTGAACATTTTAACATGTTACTATTTACAACTTATTCATATACTTGCATTGTGGCACATAAATGTGTCCTTGGCTAGGGAAAGGTTACTATATATATTCCCCACATGCATGTAAGAAATTGGAAAAAACACTGGCTGAGAAAGAGTGGTTGGATCAAAGCAACCTAGAGAGAGTTTCCATGCTTGAGGAGGAAGCAGAAATCAGGTTTCATCCTTAATTCTTGCCCCACACTGGTTCTCTGACGAATGCATTAGATTAGATGCATTCAGGAAGGCTAGAATTAAAGTAAGTGGAGCTTTGGAAACAGGGTTATGATTGAACTACCCCAGACATACAGATAATAGAAGTTTGTGTTTGACTGCAATTGACTTTGGGTGTGCTAATAATATAGAAAAAATTTCCATGCTTCTTCAACAATTGCAAGCTTATAAATTGCTGATGGATGGACTTTATCTCCATTACAAAGAGTCTTGTGACAATCTACAACATCCATCAGTCCAGAGTTTAAAAAGTGGTAAAAATAAGCCAGACAACCAAATAAATCCTAGTGTGTGCTACTTTATAATTGATTATTCAAATCTCAAGGGTTAAATTTTAACAGCCTGCAGAATATAGGGACAAATGGGAACTCTGGTACAGCCAATTCCACAGACCAAGTGCATCAACTGAACACAGTCCCTGCAAGTCTCCAGTCTTCTCATTTTCTTCTACAATATTACGTCTCCCTTTTTCAGGGATATATTTGAGCTATTATTACCTTGTCTGTGTTGGGGGAGGGGGGAGAATGTCATCAGGAGGTAGTACAGGGCACATATATTCTCCTTCCCCTCTTCATAGCCATAATTACTTTACAATTAACCAGTTGCTTCTAGGTGGCCAGTCCACTGAACATACATATCAGAATTTACACCAAAAAGGGTGTGAATCTCTGTGCAATGTATCTCCATGACCATTCAGGTCATTTTGATTTCAGAATCAGAAGAGAGCCAGAAGGGACCTTGGATGTCTTCTAATCCAGCCCCTTGCTCAAGCAGCAGACCCTATACCATTTCAGACAAGTTTTTGTCCTCTATCTTTAAAAAAAACCCAGTGACGGAGCACCCACAATTTCTGAAGGCAAGCTGTTCCACTGGTTAATTGTCCTCACTGTTAGGAAGTTTCTCCTCAATTCCAGGTTGCTTCTCTCCTTCATTAGTTTCCATCCATTATTTCTTGTCCTGCCCTCTGGTGCTTTGGAAAATAAGTTGACCCACCATCTTCTTTGTGGCAGCCTGTCAATTGTTTAATCTCAATTTTTCTGATAAGGAATGCTACATTTCCCATTGACAGGTCAATTACTTTCATTCTCCCCTTTGCAGGCAAATCTGGAAGTCTAGGTTTTGTGAAGGAGAAGAGAAAGCAGAAATAGGAAAGCACTTAGCTTTCTGCCCCATATTTCCAATGAGATCAAGAAATTGGAGCTCTCCATGATTATTATCTTTTTGGCCTAGGAAGGAAGCAAACAGTGCATTTGCTTAACACATAGGCCAGTTCAAGTTAGACAATGGTGGAGCAAGAGAAAGTAACAGAATTTCAGGTTCTGGTCTTGATATTGCTTTGATTGAGGAATGTATGAAAGTCAGAATCTGGGCCCATAATTGTGACCAACATTCTGTGATCCATAAAATAACACAAATGTTGAGAGATAGCTACACTTTCTATTTAAAGAGCGCTGGAAAGAGTAAAGTGATCAGCTATAATCAGCACTTAGTATAGATGATATTGCTACATACCTGAAATATTTATTGCTCCATTGGGTCTCCAATAAGGAGAGAAAAGTTGTATGTCTCTATCTGTGCAGCAGCTTAGTTCTCTTCTGTCTGTACCATCACAGACAATAGAAACATTTTCTGATGGCACAAGTTTAATTTGAGAGACCACTATGTTAACTTCACCTATGTATGTTGAGGATAATTTCCCTGTGTCATCTTTAAAATTGCAAGTAAAATTATCTGGAAAAAGACAAATATATTATGGGCAAACATAATTTCCTAAAATAACATACTTTTAACACTTAACACACTAACAAAAGCCACTTTTGAAATATAACAAGCTTGTCACAGTTCTCTAATAAAAGAAATGAATGCTGCAAGTTCTAATGAGGCTATATCTCAGAGAAATAGTCTGTCCCAAACTGAGTATGAACCAGAAGGGTGAGTTAAAAACTTACAATGCAGCATTATTTTGCTTTAATAGAGTAATTAGTTCAGCTAATATCATGCCAGCCAGCATACCTCGAGTTGTGCAACAGGAATTTGTTTTCCATCCTAAATGTGCTCTTGAGAATTTCCCAACCATCTTGTTCAAACTTGTGAGTGCAGCAATAATATAGGCTAGCAGGGTAATTTTTGGTAGTTTTGGTAAAAAGTTATTCAATAAAAATTATGTAACAGTGACAAAACATAGCTTGCCTTCATCATTTCAGGCACCACCACATCTTAAGAATGAGATAGAAAAATTAGCATTGGTTCAAAGAAGGCCACCAAATGATCAATCAAATAAGTGGTGTGAGGAAAGCTGGTCAGAAACAGGATCCACAGACAACTGCAGTGGGCTGACAAATGTCAGAGCACACAAAGCCTATGACCCACACATTTGTATTCACTGCTGAGAAACAAATATGTCAGGGCAAATTTCACATGTCTTCATTATGTGCCTGCTGTCATTTTGAACTAACCTCATACTGCTGTGGTGCTTATGACTGAGTCCATTGACACTAGACAAGAGAAGGTTGAGAGAGAATGTATCAACACTTTACAGGTTATCTGAAGAACTGCTTCATAAATATAACTAATAATTTTGAAGAGCAGGGCTAGATTTAATGGACTTAAGTTACAATGAAGTTTTAGAGATAAAATTAGGAAGCACCTTTTAACAATAAGTGTAGGTAGAACCAATTAACCAGAAGGGTAGTAGACTTTCCCTCACTGGAAACCCAAATAGAGATTCCCCAGCTATTTGTTGGGAATGGTCTAAGTTCTAAATCTCCTGCTCTGAGAAGGGAGTTATCCATAATGTCTTTCTTTCTGGTCTTTGCTGCTTCCATAAAGAAAAGGACTCACGTTAAAGTTAATAATGTTTCCCAACAAAACCTCCACAGTCTCTACCACAACCTGGAGACATTTGCTGGAATGACTGACCAAGATCTTTGATATAATGGAGAGAGGACATGCTAATGCTATTAGGTAGCTATTAGCTCATCCATACATGCTGCTTGCCCTGGCACAAGGATGGCCCATTCACTGTTTTTTGATGACCAAAACTCATAAAATAATCTTCAGCCACACCCCAGACCATTACCAAGGAAATTTTCACTCATCTTTCCTTCCTCTGCCTTCAGACAGCTGTTTTCTGACTTTTGCCAGCATCATACAATCAATGCTGTGTGTCTGTTGTTTGTCTATACAAACAACATCTCAGCAGCCTTCAAAGTTTGCAGAAGGGCAAAATATATTTGGGAAAGGGAAAAAGGGATTCAAGGAGGAATTGTTGAAGGCATGGAATCCGACTAACAATTGAGAGATCTTCTACCAGGAGATCCTGGTGGAAATGGAAATGACTATAGGAGGATAGGGATGCCTGGAATAGTGACCAGAACACACACTGCATTGAATTCCTGCTTGTTGATTTCATTTCGGCACACAGTTTGGGCTGATATTCTGACTTGAGACGAGCTGAAGCTCTGAGCACAGAAGACCTGCTGCTAATCTCACTACTGATGGAGGGAAATTTGCTAAAGCAGAAAGAAAGTTTATTATTGGGAATACATCAGGGCAGGCTCCATAGTATTTGTCAGCATTGATCCAATCTTTAAGTATATTCTGGCTACAGTTGGGAGGCCAGCAGCGTTCAAATAGGAATAACATTTAACACTATACTTCAGTAACTAGTTACTTCAGTAACTTTAACAATGATAGCATGTTGTTTTCCCAGCATAATAGAATGAGTGTGTTTGGTTATACTTGGCCAAATTTTAGATCTATGAGGAATATTATTTTCAAATAATCCCAGTTTAAAAAGGGACATTGTTGCCTCCAACAATGGACTGCAAGGACCACAAATTTTTGGATCTATTTTCTGCCATTGTACAGCACTGTTTATAAGAAGAGAATATCTGTAGCTCGGGGTGAATTGTGGAATTCTTGATGCTCCCTGAATTTGATTGTTTGCTTGCAGACATTTTGTTCCCTGGCTAGGAAATATCACCAATGCTAGGAAGTGTGGGGCTTGTTCCCTGTTTATATACAATGGCTTACCCTGTTAATGTAGGTGGGAGTGTTTATAAGAATTGGTTCTGACCCTTTGACTGCTGATTATTGGGCAACACAAACAACAACTCCAGCACCCTTCTATTTAGAATTCAGAATTACCTGCTTCGTTCAACTTGATGTCTGTTATTGTCAGGGTTGCTATCTTGCTTCCATCTTTAACCTCGTCTGTCAATATAAGCCTGTCAGGCTTGATGACATTATAACTCCAGGTCACCGTTCTTGAAATGTATTCTGTCGTGCAGGTTATTTTTACTGTATCTCCCTCGAAAATGTGTTCAGGAGAAATAGAGATGTTTATTTTACCTAGCATGGTACAAAAAGAATTCTTCAAAACTGGTGGAAAGTGAAATATTTATTATCACCATATATAATTTAGTAAAATGTACAATTTAATGATTGCTGTTCAGTCTAGGGAAAATTGCTATTTTAAGATATAAGACACAGATGCTATATTTGTACTCTCTGGGACTCTTTTGGGGAGTGAAAATGAAGCTCTACATAGTCCTATAATTCAATACATAGTTAATCTTTCATTCTAAATATCCAGCAAGCCACATATACATATACATGTATACACATATCACACACACGTAGATGACACACTGTTTCAACCTGAAAAGCTAATAATTTTCCAAAATATGAATTCTAATATTCATATTCATAGGTGAACTAACATATGATACAGAGTATAGCTTGTATAATGATCAGCTATTTCATAGTATTATTTTGTACTCTTCTGAACATGCTTTGTTCAAAAGAGTACAAAATAATACATTGAAACTACCTAGCAAAATGAAGGCATTGGAATGGATATCTTAATTGCCTTAAACATTCAGTTCAAATGGGCTCTGGTTCAGGAGGTGAGATAATTTTGCATGAGGGATTTTCCAAGGTGATTAACAATAATTTAGTTTAATGAATACAAACATCATTTTCAAACAAAGTGGTGCCAATCAATGGCCACCTTTTCACAAATCCATGATAAAGACTGAATCTCCAAGTGTGATTCTTCACGACCATAGGTTGGCCTGTGGTTGTAAAATTCTATTAAAATTCTAAAGATATTTTCTCACCACCAAGGGACAACAACTGTATTCACCAAAACAGAAATACACATTTTAATAAAAGGCATTAAAAAATATTACCAAAGACCTCTGTTGTAAATGTGGAAGATGCTAAGTAATAGGGGTAACGTAAGAGAGCTGCTATATCGGGATGTGCATTTTCAAGTGGGATCTGCCTTGCTGAGGTTATTTCATAGCCAACCATGATGCTTCCAGGCCTACGTAAAAAGAATATTGTCCAGTAAGGTCAAGCTCATTATGTAATAAATTATACACAATATCATTCTTCTGCCAATCTAACAGTTTGAAAGCATGCAATGCAAGTAGATAAATAGGTACCACTTTGGTGAGAAAGTAATAACATTCTGTGTACCTTCAGCATATAGTCATTTCGACCACATGATCATGAAAACATCTTCAGACAATGCTGGTTTGGCTAGGAATCAGAAATGAGCATTACCTCCCTTGAGTTGGACATGACTGGACAAGGAAAACCTAATTTTTTAAAAATGGCTTTTAAAGCTATATTTTCATGGTAGCGGAAAGAAAAGAAAACTAGATGTGGATTTTTTCATCATACTTGTCTACAATTCTGCCTTATCTCCTCAAAATCATTTCCAGTTTTTCTGGAACCCTGATAGCAGTACAGTCCAATGTGATGGCTTATGGCTAACAGGACAAAGGGCTATTCAGCAGTGAACTCCTGCTTCTGCAGTAGATTTTCCATCTTCCTAGGTCTACAGAATCTATTTCAGATGGCTCACCAATCTTCCTGACAATTGTTTCTTTGTTTGCTTGTTTCTTCTAGTAAATGCTGTCCTTGAACCTCTCCCTACCAAAATACCCTTACTGAGGGTAAACCAAAGTATCTTAAGTGCTAGAATTGTATAATGGACTCTAAAGATGAATTAAAATATTCACTGCTTTGTTTTAAGTGCTTAAATTGGGTTTGCATGTTTATCTCTGCAATTCTATTATGAAGAGAAATATAATATCCCCATTGAATTCAATTACTGTCCCTATATTATAGCATCTATGTGTCTGTATGCTATTTCTTAATGATACAATCAGAACAACGAAAATTTCATGGAAAAATTTACAACTATCTTTAATAGGTAGAATAGCGACAATTAAAATGAATATATTGCCAGAAATATTATACTTATTCCAGACAATTCTAACAAGATGGAAAAAAAAATACTTTGAAGATTTAAATAAAATGATGTTGAAATTTATCTGGCAGGGGAAAAAGACTAGAATTAAGATAAAATTACTACAAGATGCAAGGTTGAGAGGCGGTTTTGGATTACCCAATTGGGAACTATATTACCAGGCAACAATATTGAAGTGGATGAAGGAATGGATTGTATTGAAAAATGCCAGATTATTAACACTAGAAGGCCATGATTTACAATTGGGCGGCATTCATTTTTATGGGACAAAGAAAGTAAGGTACATGGATACTTTAGAAGACACTACATTAGGGATGCTTTATTAACAGTATCGGAAAAAATAAGAGACTATCATTATATGAAAATACCAGTCTGGTTATCAACATTAGAAGCTTTTACATATCCACAGCTTTTTAGAAAGGAATACATTATTAGATTTGAAGAAATTTTAAATGAAAAGAGTGAACTCAGAACAAAGCAAGAATTAGAGTTACAAGGGATAAATATAAATTGGTGTTTGTATTTGCAAATACATACAAGGTATGAAAAAGGCATTAAGATGGCTGGGTTTTATAAGGAATTGACTGAATTGGATAAAATCCTAACAGGCACTGAAGAGAAGTTGATCAACAAATTATACAGTTATTTATTTGGAGTGAAATTAGAGGAAAAACAAGTAAAAGAATCAATGATCATCAGGATCATACTACCATATGTGGTGGACATGTACAGAAGCTAAAAAGTATTGGACTAGAATACACATGCAGCTGAAGAAAATGATAAAACAGCATATAGATTTAAAACCAGAAACATTTTTATTGGGAATTTTGCCTGAGGGTTATAATAAAGAGTTAACATATTTGATTATCAGTGTTTTAACTGCAGCTAGGATTGTATTTGCACAAAATTGGAAAAATGAGAAAATTCCAATGGATGAGGAAATAATTAAGAAAATAATGGAATGTAGAGAAATGAGTAGATTGACAATGGCAATTAGAGAACAAGAAGAAAAAGATTATTATAAAATTTGGAATTTATTTTATGAATGGTTGGATAAAAGAGTAAGAAATTGAAATACGTAAGTACAGTATAATATATCATTACTGATAAACAAATGAGTTAGATAGAGTAAGAAAATGAATGTGAAATATATCATTGAAAGTCAATAATTACAATGTTAAGGATAATATAACATGTGATACATGTGATATAAAATATTGATTAGAACAATTATAAGTATATATAAGTAAAATATGTATGAGAATGTTACTAAGTGCACAAAGATATATGTATCCAACTGACACACTGTTGAACAGAAACTTGTTTCTGTTGTTGTTGTTATAAAAATAAAAAACTTTTTATAAAAAAAAGAACAATGAAAATTTTAAATTGGAAGAAAGTTTTTTTTTTTCTTATTGGACACTCCAGAATATACTGAAAATGCCCTGAGAGATCCTTTGCTAGTTGGAGATTAGGACTGAGGAAAAGAAATTGTATAGGAGCCAAAAAGTAATCCTTGATGGGTGATCATGATGGGAACAATCTCTTCAATTTAGAATAGGTATTACAACATAGACTACAAAGATATAGCTCTAGAATGGATTTGAGGATTTTTATCATGGCCAATATAATTTATTTTGCTTTCTTCAAATATCCATGCAGGTATTATGATTCTTTGAGTGAGTTTTGACTCTCCAGGTGACTATATGAACAGATCTATACAGTTTTCTTGGCAGCATTTTTTTCCAAGAGTGATTGGTTAGTACCTTGTTCATGGATGGTACTTCCTAATTCAGGGTGACCCAGTGATTTGTTCAAAGTCACCCATTTCAGTGGTGGGATTCAACTTTTTTTACCACTGGTTCTGTGGGAGAGGCTTGGTGGGCATGGTTTGGTGGGCATGGCATGGCTTGGTGGGCATGGCAGAGAAAGAATACTGCAAAATCCCCATTCCCTCTCCACCCCACTAGCCTGTATTCCAGCTCCGTTCTCCTATGCAGAGCAACCAAACAAGATCCAGCCAATCAGCTGGGACTTGGGAGAGAGAGAATAGATGGGGCGGGGCCAGTCAGAGGCGATATTTGCCAGTTCTCCGAACTACTCAAAATTTTTGCTACTGGTTCTCCAGAAGTGGTCAGAACCTGCTGAATACCACCCTGACCTATTTGGGTTCCATGCTGAGGGGCTTCCTGTTCTTAATACAATATTTTTAATTATGACAAACTTGTTTTTCAATTATCTGCATATTATACTTACATAGGTTGTATTATCTATAGATTATGCTTTTTTGCTGATTTTACTGCAAAAAAGCTTTTCTCTGCATTATAAGTTTGTATTACTTGAAGCTAGTTTTTATTTTATGTTTAGCATTTACCAATTGCATCATTATGTGAAGTTGAAACAAATCATTTTTCCTATAATCTTTTCAAATGAAACAAAAAAGGTTTTCATACCTGAATCTTGTAACTGTTGCATTTATGAAACCGGATAAAATTGAATAGCCCTCAATAAACTGAAAGAAAGCAATACATTTTGCAGAATATTTATTATTAATTAAGTCCACATTATTTCACTTACTATTACAGACATCCTACATACTTTCATGAAACATCAAATAAATATCATGATTTTCACAGTCCTGGTCTCATGGCCTAAGGATTCTTTGCTGAATCTAATATAGAAATAATCTACTAAAAGTGGATGAAGAGATACGTTGGATTACAATACCCATAACACCCAATCAGCATACTTATCAATTAAGAACACCGTTATCTAAAACAGGGCTCCCCAACTGTTTGGAACCAGGCCATGGAAGTGGTGGGTGAGCACGAAGCTTCATTTGTGAAAGCGGTGAGCATGCATATGCAAAACCATCCTTTCTCCCCACCCCCGCCACCTCTATTGAGTGCCAAGCTGAAAAAAATGGGGAATGCTGTTCTAAAACATCCGAAAGTTATTAGATAGAAGGTTAGTATAACCTGAATTTTAATTCAAAGAGTTTAATCAAAGTAAGTCCATTCAATAAATACTTTCCCAGACTTAATAGTTTCCCAGGCTTTGGCAGTTCCTTGCCAAACAAGCTAACAGTAAACATCTCATCCAAAGAATCTCCAAGACCCACCAACACTGACAGGGCAAGCCACTAGAATATAACTTGAGAGCAAACTCCCTACTAGCAGTGATGCTGTTATGTAGTTTGGGTGAAATCATTGAAACATCTGCAAGAAATCTACCAATCTCAAAGAGCACTAAGGACCCCTCATTTCATCTCTGAGCTACAAATATTTTCCTTTATTACATTAAAGGCTGTATATTGCACATGGAATGCTTCTTGGATTATCTTCCATTTTAGGAACTTGGGACCCACATATATCGGCAAGCATTTATTACTTTCTGTTATATAGGTGTTTCAATTAAAAATATGTTTCTGTTTGTGTAAGTTTGCTCCTATCAGTCTCATAAAAATACACCATTGTTCATAGACCACTTAAAGTATCAGTTCCATTCCCAACAATATAGAAAATGCAACTGGACTGTCTCGGTTTTTTTTCCCTTGAAAACATTTTGCTTCTCATTCAAAATGCTTCTTGGATGAGAAGCAAAACATTTTCAAGGAAAAAAACTGAGACAGTCCAGTTGCCTTTTGAAAAGCGGCTTTGGGACAAACATGACTCTCCATAGACAACTAGAGACCATGTTCACACTTTCAGTATAGTTATATACATTTACAATAATAAAAACCCAACAACCAAGAGTGTTGTGGGAGAAAGCCAATGTTTGTTGCTCCAGGAGCTGTGGCAGTTCAGGGGCTATTTCAATGACAATTTTAAATCCTCCTATTGTTTATCTGGAAAGAGAACACATTGGCTTATTTATTGCCTGTTCTGAGCCACCAGAAATGAAGATAATCCAAGATCAGTTTCAAATTCTTTTGTAACAGCTTGTAAGTGGACATGGAGTGAAAACTGTGCAATATGAAAGGCCTATGGAGAGCTTATTTGGGTGGCTTCAGTCAAGAGTTTAGTTGAGGTACTAAAAAGCTACAAAATGGGACTTGCATTTGTTTTTATCATCCAAAATATCTAGACACCTTCAAAAGAAATCCTCTTCAGCTAAGTGATAAGAGTTTTAAAATATCTTGGCCATTTTTTAGCTGAAAAATCAGCTCAGACTTACTGCCTTCTCAAGATCATGTTTGTATTGTTTGAACAACACAGAGGATGAATCCCATAGAGCATCCTTGAAGGGTATATCAAGTCGGACAGACATTTTTGTTATGAGCACTGAAGGAATATCTGTGGTAAAAAAAAGAAGAAGAAAAATATTCTTATTAGCTGAAATAAAGATCTGAAAATAAAGCCTCATTTAATCATAAAATTCAGTCTTGGCTAAATGCTTAATATTCCATTCATTTAAAATTCACATTAATTTAGTTATGTATTCTTTTACTGAAGCTTGCATGACAACATGGAGAAGATGGAAATAATAATCTGAAATATGGCAATGGGAGCAAATGGAACAATACTTACAATAGAGGGATTGAAATTGTAGGACTGGCGTAGGAGCAGTAATATAACAAAAACAAGAAATTGTCTTGAAAACAAGAAATTAAATAGAAAATAACTAATAAATATGGAGGATGGGAACAGAGCACAAACAATATGAAATGACTGAGAAGGTGCTCTTTTGTGAAAAGATAATTTTTAGGTAGTGCCCAATATATGTATACTAGTCTACAAGAGAAATCAAGCCATTCTTGGAGATCAACTGACATATTTAGAATGTTGATCAAATGCCATAGGCACTTTCCCACAATTGTTGCAGTGGTGGATATGGCTATTCACAAAGGACCCATTTACCAGAAGGTTGCAGCCACCTATCCTCTTATTTTCTAAGAATATTTCTCATGGTTATGCTCTGGGGGCATAGCCATGAGAAATGCAGGTAATGCTTGAGATCCATGCTTTGATTTTCTACATGCTAGCTTCCCACTCAATTTTCAAAATCAGAGTATTCTAAACCAATACAATTAGATGTAGCAGAGAACTCAGGAAGTACCGAACAGTGCATGGTCACCCCATACTGGGGATTTAAGCTAAGTGGAATAAAAATATAATCAATGCAGTTGCAAAATCTAGGAGGCTTTTCAAATTTTGCAAATCATAGGATGAAGTTAAAGATCTACAACAGATTTCTGATCATGTTTGATTGCATAGATTATAGAAGTCAAATATTATTTAGATGACATTTGACAGATTCCAGGAAGTGAAGAATTGGCAAATAGCAATGATGTAAAATATAGGCTGAAAAGGCTGTGAGCTGCTATCCTAGAGTATATATCAGAACTTTCTGATTTGAAAATATTTTAAGCTTCCATTTTGGCAGATTACCATGAAAAGTTATTATTTTCATGAATGACTTGCTGTTGCCCATAAGTCACCACTCATCCTCATTTGCCACCTCCTCTTACCTTCTGATTGAAGTTCACAAAAAGTCCCTTGAGGAGGAAGCTGAGCAATACAGTTGCAGCTCTTTCCCGCTGCAGTTGTAGTATTAGGGCAGACAGGATATGCTTTACAGATCTTGGCAGACCATCCATAATCAGGTTCACAGAAACAATGAGAATGATTAGTGCCAGCTGAGTTGCATACTAATGTGAGAAAAAAGAAAGAGGGGGAAAAAAAGACTTAAATCATAGTATCTTGCTGATATTATTCATCTCATTGATTATGGTTACACTGTATGCATGATTCAAACCTTACACAAACTTGGAGGATTGAATATCCAAGATCCTAAACCAGTGTTTCTCAGCTTTGGCCAGTTGAACATGAATGGACTTCAGCTCCCAGAATTCCCCAGCTAGCCAGGTTGGGTTTAATTTTTTTTTAGTTCTGGCTTTTCAAAAGTGTTTTAGGCTAAACCTTAAACACACTGTGAATATTGGTTAATTGTAAATGAATTATACATTTTAAAAATCACTTTTTTAGCCTCACAGGTTGATTCATGCCATATTAAAAAAGATTGGATCAGATCTGCAGTAACAAAGGTAATGTAATGTGTTGGGTCTCTTAGTTTCAGTTTCTCTAGCAAACATTAAGTATGGTTAATCTGTTCATATATGAATATATTAATCGGTTAAATCATTACATTGGACAATATTGACTTCAAGATGTGACCTTCAAACCCTATAGACTACTTTGTAGAACATCAAATGTCAAGAGGAACGCTGACCTTCAGACCAAGGGCTTTCAGTTGTTTCAGGTATAACATGATTCTTACCAAAATAGGAGGAAAAAGGTATGTTGAATATGTTTGCTGTTTTGAATTATTTGTAAAAATAATAAAGGTGGGATACAAATAAATAAATATCTGCAAGTAAAGAGTTTAACAGAGGCCAACAACCTAACCAAATAACAAAGTAACAGAGTTGGAAGGGACCATGGAGGTCTTTTAATCCAACTCCTTGCACAAGAAGGAAATCCTGTACCATTTCAGACAAATTGTTGCCCAATTTCTTTTTTAAACCTCCCGTGTTGGAGCACCCACAATTTCTGGAGGCAAGACATTCCATTGATTAATTGTTTTAACTGTCAGGAAATTTCTCCTTAGTTCTAGGTTCCTTCTCTCCTTGATTAGTTTCCATCCATGGCTTCTTGTCCTGCCCTCAGGTGCTTTGGAGAATAGCTTGACTCCCTCTTTTTTGTGGCTGCTCCTTAGATATTGGACCACTGCTATCATGTCATTTCTAGTTCTTCTTTTCTAGATATACCCAATTTCAGCAACCATTTTTAGCCTCCAGTCCCCTAATCAACTTTGTTGCTCTTCACTGCAGTCTTTCTAGAGTCTCAAAATCTTTTTACATTATAGTGACCAAAACTGGCTGCAGTATTCTAAAGGTGGCCTTACCAAGGTGTTATAGAGTGGTATTAACATTTCACGTGATCATGATTCTGTCCCTCTGTTAATGCAGCCTAGAACTGTTGGCTCATATTTAAATGATTGTCCACTAGGACTAAGCTGAGCTGAACTCTCACTACAGTCCTCCTTCCCAAGTAGAGATTCCACAATAAATGTCATTTTTTAGAACAAGGAAGGGTTGTGTAATTTTTTTCTGAACAATCTGCACCATTTTTAAACCAGTAAAAGAACTATCCAATCTGAACTGTCAAACTACAGATTTTACAACCCAAATATGATAGATCCGGTGCCCACATTTCTCCACTGGATTGAAACAATATGTCAAGAAACAGGGAGGACAAATATTTAAGTACATTAAACAGATTAATGTACTGTTTTGATAAATCAGATTGTTTTACAGAATTTTATCTGTTGCAGGAAGTATTGCTAATCTTTTATAAATATTTTAGTGTTTCCTGCCTATCTTAATTCTCCCAAATACTTTTTAGTTCTGAGTCCTTTTATGGCTTCCAAAAGAAATTCACCCTCCAACCTCTGATCAGGACATTAAAGGAGAAAGGAACTAAGTGAACGAAATGTGCTTCCAACTTCCTGGAACATGTGAGCAGTTAATTCCATTAGGTTGAATCGCAAAGAGCCACCCTATACCTCAAAGAGGCTCTTGTGTTCCCAGAAGGCTTCCCTTCTCTTCATATTAGAAGACTTGTCAGGTGTTAGCAAATATTTATATCATGTGTTTTGTTTCATTTTGAAATAATGGATGAATCTCTTGGTAGCTATTCCTCTGGCTCCTGGACAAGGGCTGCCAAAAGTGTGAGGTGCCAGCAAAGGTAATATGATCTAACATTTAGTGATTATTGAAAGCAATGGTTCTCTGTGGACTCTGGGACTTTTTCAAGGGGGGAGGTCTGAAAAGTCTAGAAAACTATTTTTATAATGATACTAAAATATTATTTAAGTTTTCCATTCCTATTCTCAAAAAGGTAGACTGTAGTGTTTTAGGGACAACATGACAAGTGGTGAAGTCATCACTTTGATGGGTAATAACATATGCAGGGGTGGGATGCTACTGGTTCAATCCAGTTCTATAGAACCGGTAGCTCCGAAGAGCAGCTGACACCGAACTGGTTCGCTGCAATGATCTTCTAATTGTCTGTTTGGCCCACCCGCCTGCCTGGGCTCTAGGCTGTCCTTTATTCTCTGCTTTTTCCTCCTCATCTGCTTTGTGTGGCATAGCTGTGCCACTCGTCAGATGGAGCGGCTGAATGCTTGCCAGACCTGGTGATTTGTAAGTAATGTGCATGCGAGTGTAATGCGCACACATGCACAGCGTGCATTTGGCGTGCATGCGCATTAAGCAAAGCAGTTGTTATGCCGGTAGGATCCCAACCCTGAACACATGTGCTTGTGTTTTCTTATATTTGTTAGGATTTTTTAAGGTAGCAAGTTTAGGATATAAATATGTGTGTTTTCAGAAAAACTCAGTTTTAGGGTTAAAATTAGTTATCATGTAATGGGTTTACTATTTATTTATTTATTTATTTATTTTGTCAAGCAATTATAAGATTACAGGTATAAGTATAAACATAGTTATGGATACATGAAATGGATACATATAAGAAAAATAAAAGAAATAAAAATATAAAAGAAACAATAGGACAGGAATGGTAGGCACATTGGTGTGCATATGCACCCCCTACAGACCTCTTAGGAAAGGGGTAAGGTCAATAGTAAACAGTCTAAGGTTAAAGTTTTTGGGGTTTGTTATTATTATTTTTAAATGAATAAATAAACCCAACAAACCAAAACTGTTTGGTGTCCTCAATAATTTTTAAGAATGTGAAGGAGTACCAAAATTAAACAATTAAGAACTGCTAGTTCAGTTTTGTACCACAGATTTGATCCAGCTATTTATTTTTAACACAAACACACACACACCAAAATATCCCCAAATTAAATTAAACATAGAAAAAGCAAATGTTGATAGTAAATGGTGAAAGATTACTTACCGGTAGTAATATTAATTTGTGAAATGCTTATATCTGAATCAGAGACGTTTACTGAAACTGGGAGGCTAAGGTTTTTAAAAAACTTTCTGAGGTCCTCCTGGAGTGAGCTGTCTACAAAGTTTATCTCAACAGCAATCATGTATTCTGGCAACATGTCTAACAAGGGAGAAAAAATTATCTGTCATGATTAATTATGTAATAAGAGTGACTCAGCCATGTTCTGCTATTTTCTTCTCAATGACGGTCCATGCCAAAAAATTTCAGGCCCAGGAGTCAGAAAATCTCTCACAATGAGCATATCTTGTCAATTAATTTGCGAGTTTCATCTAGTACAGAATGCAGCAATGTAAGCAAATACGTGCATTTTTCAATCAGTGCATGTTGTACCTCTGTTCCAGCAGCTGCATTGGTTGCCAATATGCTTGCTTCCAGGTTCAATTCAAGGTGGTGGTCATAAGTTATGAAGCCATTCATGGCATGAGGCTGGGTTATTTGAGGGATTGCCCCTCACTAGTTACATCTACCCATCCCATCAAGATTGAGGTGTTATGGGTGTTATCCAAGAGCCAAGAAGAGAGCCTTTTCTATTATGGTTCCGATCCTTTGGAACATCATCCCCCCCACACACCCAAAATATTAGATTGGTTGCAAATTCTGCTTTTGCCCTCTTTCCTTGGTCTTCCTGTGATTGTGCAAGCAATATGCGCAAATGCACACCTGCAAGCATGCACACACACACATGCACCCTGCACCCTGGTCTCCCAGCAATTGCACAAATGCATTCACCCAGCACCTTCTCCATGGACTCCCTGCAATCACAAGTACTTCAGGTCCTTTTCCAACAGCTTCCATACAATTGAACACATGAACACACACATCAGCTCCCTCCTTTCCCAGCCTTCCTGACCTCACACTGCATCATCTCTCAGGATCTCTCTACCCCTTCCCCAACATTCCTTACCTGGGATTCACTCCACTCCCCACTTAATGGCTCACACATCTTGGGTTACAACAACAACCGGGACTCCTGGATTGCTTTTGCTAAGGGGTATGGTCATGTGACATTGCACTTTATGATCCCCTTACTTAGTGATGGCAGTCCTGGTCCCAACTGCAACTGTAACTTGAGGATCACCTTTATCTCAGTTTAACATGTTATACTGTGTGTTTACCACAACAATCACTGGTGCTTTTGAGCTACCCTGTATCCTATCTCTGCATCTCCCAGTGTTATACCCAGGGATCCCAATGACACATTCCTTGATGACTTTGAGATGCTCTGTCCAGTTTGCTTGAGATTGACCATGTACTACTGCCATCCTTTTGTGAATGGGCAAGCTCCATCTCTACCTATTAAGAAAATATCTGCAAGAAAACAAGCCAGCTCAGAACTCCTCATTTCAACCCTGGGCTACAAACAGTCTCTATCAGTATATATAACATTGTGCTTAACAATTGCACCTTATTTGCTTCACAACTGCAACTGGAACTGATGTCATAAGTCAGGCATGGTCAAGTGACATTTTACTTTATGATCACTCTGTTAACAATGGAATTGTCTGGTCCAGTTGTAGCTGGCAAGCAAGGCAGAAATCAGATCATTTACCAAAGCAAAGTGATTGTACAAATTGATGTGTATCTGAAACTGAAGCTACTGTTGGGGAGCAAAATATGTTAAAAGACATCCACCCACCTTGACGCTTTTGTCTGTGTAACTCCAATTGTGTGGTGTTGTCCTCTATTTTGCCCCACTTGCTGTGAATCTGAAAGACAGGCAGTTTCCTCTTTATAAGAAAACAATGATACATTGGGGGAGGGTTTTCAAGAAGAACTATAAATATTCATTCCTGGTGTATCAACCACCAGGAATTTCAATCACCCGATGACTCAACTTTCTGGAGACAACACTTACATAATAGTTCATGAATGAAGGTGAATATACGTACATGTCCCAGGATAAAGTTGTAGGACCCAATCTGAATTGGTCAACAGGACCAGAGGTTTTGTCTTCCGAGCCCAGCCTCAAGGAACTTCTCTCTCTCTTCCCCCCCCACCCACCCACCCTAGACTAGAGTTGAGTTCCCTGAAGATGGGCTTCATCATGAGTCCAAAAGCTCAGAGGATAAAACCCCTGGTAACAGTGACTGACCCAGATTGGATCCTACAAAGCTATACTTGTTGAAGGTAGCAAATTCTTAAAAGAATGTTCCATTTTTGAGAATTTGCTACCTCAAGCAGTTAGACCTTCTATCATTCCCTATTATGCAGGAGAAGATATTGACAATGTAATCCCACGCAGTTTGGAAAGACATAGTCAAGATGCTGCTAAACTGCTTCTTGGAGGCTCAGTGACACATGCCACCTTCTTTTATTGTAGCCTCTAGATCCATGATGGTGAATCTATGGCACATGTGCCACAGGTGATACACAAAACCATTTCTGCTGGTATGCAAGCCGCAGGCAAACTTACCTCACTGTGCATATGTGCGCCTCACAGCTGATTTTTGGGTTGGTTTGAGTTCTTTTTCAGCCTCCCAGAGGCTTGAAAAAAGCCTCTGCAGGCTTTGCAGGATGAATAATAGGTCTGTTTTGTCACTTCCTGTAATACCAGAAGTGATGAAACGGGCCTATTATTCGGCCTGCAAAGCCTGCAGAGGCTTTTTTCAAGCCTCTGGGAGGCCGAAAAAGGACTCAAACCAACCCAAAAATCAGCTGTGATGCAAAGTGCAGGTAAGAGGGTGACGGGGGGATTGCACAGACATGCACCGGGGGCATGGGTGTGTGTGATGCACATTGCTTTTTTTTTTTTTTAAGAATTTTTATTGGTTTTTAAAACAAACATAAAAAACAAAACATAAAAACATTAAGCCATCTTCCATATATGTACATACAGTGTGTCAGCTGGTTTACAATTTTTTTTGTGCTTCCATTTGGTAGTCTTCAATGACAATTATATTATATACAATCTCATATTTTCAATCCAATATTAAATGCATTAATATCATTATCAATCATTTGACTATACTTATTATTCATTCATGCTTTAAGAAATAATCACATTTTACTCAATTTATTTTGTGACAATTCATATTATCATCCCAAATCTATCCTAAAATCATTTTGTAGATATAATAAAGAAAAAAAATACATCGTTATATGTTTAGTATTTTCTAAAAGTCTACATATTTCGCTACTATATTTTATTATCTAACCATTGATAGAATAGATCCCAAATTTTATAAAATTGTTTATCTTCTTGCTGTTTAATTGCTTTCTGTGTACTGGCACATGAGTGCACAAGCGCAAGTGCACATACAATTTTTGGCGCAGGAGCCCAAAAAGTTTAGCCACCACTGCTCTAGATAATTAGAACTATAGATTCTCAGAATTCCAAGTTACTACGTCATGTGTAAGATCTGATCCTCAGCCAGAGCAAGTATGAACATTATAGGTACTCACAGATGAATAGATGAAGTTCCATGAAATCTGGGAAGAGCTGTGTACCCTCATGAGAGCGCTGAACATGGCTATCCTCCAAAAGAACATTATTTCCTGTGTTTTGTTGCTGCACCAAAGGAAAACAAGTTTTATTTATGTTCATAAAAAAAAAACACTGTGTTCTTTACCCAAAGTCAACCCAGAGAAATTAAGCTTACTTTTTGAAAGTAAGTCACATGATCAAAGTTTGAATGCTTTGCAGCTGGTGTGTATTGATGATGGTTGTAATGTCCTGAGGACATGTGATCACCTTTTGCGATCTTCTGACAAGCAATGTCAATGAAGGAGCCAGATTAAGAATGTAATAACAACTGCAGTGATTCGCTTAATGATTGTTGCAAAAAAAAAGTCGTAAAATGGAGGAAAACTCACTTAACAACTGTTGCTTAGCACCAGAAATGTTGGGCATAATTGTGGTTGTAAGTTGAAGGCCCCTTTTACAAGTTGTTCAGTTCACAATGCATAGCAATTATTGGTCTGCAAATAAATTCCCTCTGATCCCAGAAAGCAATACCTTTTGTCCTCTCGTGTTCCTTCCACATATCTAAATATTAAATCATCTTCTGCCTCCTGTATCCAATCTAGCATTTTTCTGGATTCCTAACTGAAGGTGGCCTGGGAACTGACCAGATCAGAAATCAATCCCTCAAATAAATTTGTCCTATTCAGCTGATGCCAGCTTCCCTTTAGTATCTGACTGCCTTTTCCTTAAAGCTTTTTCTGCTTAAAATTTTAGTGCCTTGTGTTAGTTTAGTAATCTTGTGCCCAAATATCTTTTTAATAAACTCATGCTGCCAGGTATATAGATTAGGTCTGCTTTGCTGGTCAGTAACCAAACTAAACTAACTGACTGACTGCTTAAGTTTCCGGAAATATATACTCTTCCTGAACAAATCAGCAAATACAGGCTGTGTCTCAGGAAGGACTTTTTAGATAGAAGATAGACCACCAACATGAGACAATAGAACATCATTGGTAAAAACCCAAATGTCTATTCTGCCTCCCCATCTACTATATATCGACAACACCATCATGGACCCCAACAAATACATACATAAGAGTTGTAGTACATTATATTTGTTAATTGATAAGGAACATGAAGTCTGTCATGAAATCTTCATCTGCATAACTATTCTTTCTTCCCACTCCAATTCCATCCCCATATATTTAAATCCTACCTTATTTAAGCCACTCCATGCATGTGATGAACTGAGCTGTAGCTCTTGAAAGTTTGTGCCTTACCATGAATGTATTATTCTTGAAAAGTACTACCAGATTGCTTCTGAGGCTTCCTGACAAGTTTTTTTAATTCACAGAAAAAGAATCCTCAGTTGCTTTCCATAGCACTATCTACACACATGTTTCAGATTTATTCAATAGTCAAATGTTTTTCTGTGATTATTAAACTGCAAAAACCTCTATATTTCAACTATTCATATCTTGCATGTAACACAATAAGGCAAAACCAAATAAAGCAAATTCTGCTTATATAACAGCACAAATACAACCACTTTTTAATAACTTTTTGTTTTACCCAAACCTTCACAAGTTTAGGGAAACTGAATAATATAGTACACACCATTTTCCAATTTATAAACTTTTACTCTCGGAACAACCCTGCTGGGAAAGTTAATTAGTAAATGACTGGCCTAAGTTCCTAAGTAAGTTCCTAAGAATCAACACCAGTCCCTATTTTCTACAAGATGAGAAACTCTCCTTTGTCCTTTTGAAACACCCTGTGTTTACTATATGTTATATTCATATATTATTGTTTATTATTGCCTGCTTTGGCCATTGGAACTCAATGCACAATATTTATCCTCTTTTTTTTCCTCCATCAAACAATTATTTGAAGAGAATATGGTAGCAAAGGTCAACTAGTGGCTTTTATGGCTAAGAATATGCTGGGCATCTGTTAGACAAAATCATTCAGATCTACTCCCACTTAGATTCCTGTCTTGGAGTGGGTTCTGTGGAGATAACTTTTGCTTAGTTACAGTCTTGCTCAGTTATCCAGGAGGAATTGGGTTCTTTTGGAGCTGAGGAAGCAGATGGGAACCTCATGCCTAGGAGCCACATATTAGATGCACAACCTGAGGCCACTCGGGATATGATATGTCATTGACGGTGGGCAAGGGTGAATTCTTCCATGAGTGAAGGGATTTTATATACTATATTTAGATCGGACCAAAGGTGGCGTAGTTCTAGGTTTTCTAGGTCTAGAATTTCGAGTCTGGTGGCATAAGGTATTCTACAATGAGTAGAGGAGTGGAGAACTCTTCTTGTGAATCCTCTGGAGACACTAAGCCAGGAATCACCTGAGGCTGATCATTAAAGCCAACCTCTTTGAGACATTCTTTGGCTCAGTATTTGTAAACAGCAATGGATCATGCCCAATATATCCTAGTCGAACCAGAGACAACTACAATGATTTAATACATATTGATTTTACAGAATACAATGTTGAAAAAGCACTATACAATCTAAAACCATCTCTATCTATTGGCCCGGATGGAATATATGCTTACTTCTTAAAAAAGCTATCCACTGCCATAGCAGAACCTCTAAGCATAATCTTTGGAAAATCTTTCAGGACCAGCTCCTTACCAAAACTATGGTCACAAGCCACGGTCATCCCCATCTTCAAAAAGGGAGACCCCAGCCTAGTTGAAAATTACAGACCAATCTCCTTATGCTGTGTCACCTGTAAAGTCATGAAATCAATTGTTAACCAATCCATTATT
Source organism: Laticauda colubrina (assembly GCA_015471245.1). NCBI lineage: Eukaryota > Metazoa > Chordata > Lepidosauria > Squamata > Elapidae > Laticauda > Laticauda colubrina. The sequence goes on from BLBF01000025.1 coordinate 19,568,602, forward strand.
CTCCACTTAGAGACAAACAACCTACTCTCTAATAAACAATTTGGTTTCAGAAAAAAACTATCCTGCAATCTGCAACTCTTAGACTGCAAAAAAATATGGGCTACACAACTCGATCAGGACAAAGCAATAGACGCAATCTACATAGACTTCTGTAAAGCCTTTGATTCAGTGGTACATGACAAACTACTACTAAAACTAAAATCTTATGGTTTCTCTGGACATCTGCATAACTGGATAGAAGCATTCCTGTCAAACAGGCAACAAATGGTCAATATTGGTAGCATCCTATAAAATTCTGTACCTGTCAACAGTGGTGTCCCCTAACGCGGTGTTCTTGGACCAATTCTCTTCATACTCTACATAAATTACCTCTGTGATCATATTAAGAGCAACTGCGTTCTCTTTGCTGACAATGTAAAGCTATTCAACACCATAGACAATACTGCAAACCTTCAAAAAGACCTTGACTATGTATCAGAATGGTCAATCAAATGGCAACTTCAAATCTCAACAAATAAATGCTCTGTCTTACATATTGGCAAAAAAAAAATCAGAAAATAAAATACAGGCTGAAGAGTCAAGACCTTGTTGATGATCCAAACTCTGTCAAGGACCTCGGAGTACTCATCTCTAATGATCGAAGTGCTAGAGCCCACTGTAACTACATAGCCAAAAAGGCATTAAGAGTTGTTAACCCAATCTTACATAGCTTTTTCTCTGGTAATATTAACTAGAGCAGACAAAACATTTGCTCGACCAATACTCAATACAGCTCATCAGTCTGGAACCCACATTACGTATCTGATATTAACACAGTTGAGAAAGTCCAGAAATATTTCTACTCCTTGCAGAATACTTTATGCCACCAGACTTGAAATTCTAGACCTAGAAAATCTGAAACTATGCCGCCTTCGGTCTGATCTTAGTATAGTGTATAAAATCATACATTGCAATGTCCTACCTATCAATGAATACTTCAACTTCAACCATAAAAACACAAGCGCAAACAATAGATACAAACTCAATGTTAATAGCACCAAACTTGATTGCAGTAAATACGACTTCAGCAACAGAGTGGTCAATGTCTGGAATACTCTACCTGACTCTATGGTTTCTTCCCCAAACCCAAAAAACTTTAAACTTAGACTTTCTATTGTTGACCTCACCCCTTTCCTAAGAGGTCTGTAGGGGGCATGCATAAACGCACCAACATGCCTACCATCCCTGTCCTATTGTTTCCTTTATTTTTCTTATATGTACCCATATATTCATAACTATGTTTTTACTTATACCTATTATCTTGTAAGCAATTGACAAACCAAATAAAATAAAATAAACAAAATAAAACATATTCGAGCACCATCAGGAGCAGTCAGTTGATGAAGTATGGTCTCCAAACTTTCAGAGTTGGCAAGTAGAGGAGACAGCAGAGCAAAGAAGTTCAATGAGGTTCCTTGCCAAGCAAGGGAGTAATCAAAGAGAGCTGGCTGCAGCTTAATTTCAGACGCAACACCAACACATTTCTCCATTGGAAACAACTGTCTGATTTCCTGCTCCGGTGTGTCATTGTTTGAATCTCTGACCTTGGCCTGGCTGACAAATCTGACTTGGCTCTCTGAATTTGACTACTTTTCAATGTGCTTCTTTTGAAAGCAAAACCACTCAGGAAAGTTTTCTTTCCAAGAGACTTTGTTGATTGCATTTTCTTCTTTGTCTGCTATTATCTGCTCAGATTTTAGTAAGTTGCTTTCCTGACCTAGTAGCAATGTAAGTTTGAGACCTGAAACAGGAGAGCTTCAGGGATAGGATGTGGGTGATACTTTATTGTGCTGGTTCTTTTTCCTTCAGCTGGGGTGGTTCCAGGCATGGTTGATTGGCTGGGAGAGGTGGGCTTTAACTTGTAGAGTGCCTTACAGTTTACTTTTTTCCTCCCTGGTTTAACATCCGGGTAAAGCTGCTGAGTGAGAGAATGGGTGAGTATACTGATGATACCTAGCTTTATATATCCACCCTTGGCCTACTAAATGAAGCTGTGGAGGTTCTGCCTTGATGCTTGGAGGCTGAAGCACTTTCAAACTTGCATGACTGATATAAGCTCTTCAAGATAGATCAGACTAGTATGCCAGAATTATGAATGCTAATAATACTTCTACTATCAGATTACTGAACAAGGCAGATGCATTTATTCAAATTACAGGTAGTCCTCAATTTAGGACCACAATTATGCCCAAAATTTCTGTTGCTAAGCAACAGTTGTTAAGTGAGTTCCCCCCATTTTACAATTTTTCTTGCCACAGTCGTTAAGTGAATCATTGCAGTTGTGAAGTTCATAACACAATTATGAAGTGAATCTGGTTTCCCCATTGACTTTGCTTGCAGAGGGTCACCAAAAGTGATCACATGACCTCAGGACACTGCAACGTCATAAATACACTTCAGTTGCCAAATGTCTGAATTTTGATCACATGACCATGGGAATCCTGCAATGGTTGTAAGTATGAAAAATGCATGATTGTGTCACTTTTTTCCAGCACTGGTATAACTTGGAATATTATTAAATTCATGGTTGTAAGTCAAGAGCAACATGTACATTTCTGCCTGAGACTGAGATTACATTATTTGGCTATTCCTGTTTCTTTCTTTCTTTTTAAATAGTATTCACATAAAAAAGAAAATAGAGAAAAAAGAAAGCAGAGGTGGTATTCAACAGGTTCTGATCAGTTCTGGAGAACCGATAGCAGAAATTTTGAATACTTCAGAGAACCAGCAAATCCCACCTCTGACTGGCTCCTCCCCCATCTCTTCTCTGCCTCCTGAGTCCCAGCTGATCGCTGGGTCTTGTTTAGTTGCCCTGCACAGGAGAACGGAGCTGGAAAGCAGGTTAGTGGGGTGAGGGAACAGGGATTTTGCAGTAACCTTCCCCTGTCATGCTCACCAAGCCACAGCCACAGAATTGGTAGTAACAAAATTTGAATTCCACCACTGAAAGAAAGATATGTTGAAATTATAAACATAAATATTGGACAGAAAGTTTGTGGAATAATATAAGATAAATTAGATGGGTCATATTGCCATATGTTACCAAATACTTCTTATTGTCTTTGAAATAAAAAGGATTTGATGGTGATGCTAATGGGGAAATGGTAATATCTATCCTAACCTTAAAGGAACTCCAAATTTTAACAGACTTTCTTTTATATACATACATATGTACATACATACATGCATACATCGTCAAAACCTGCTCCTTTTATAGTTGATATTCTGTTTTTAGGAATATTTATTCATTTGGTTACTAATTATAGACAGTTTACTGTATTGTATAATCTGAGATTGGGAAAAGCTATACCATCTCTCTTTTAAGTCTTGCAAAATTTTGAAATTTACTCTTGGTTCCCCTCCCCGCCCCCATTCCATGTAAATATATTAATTGTTCTTTATTAATCTTGCAATTTTTAAAATCATGTAAAGTTCTACACATTTCACTGTTATTATTATTTTTTGTTCTCCCACAACTGGTCACTTTTTTCACCTTTTCCCCCCTTTTGGAAGTTAGATGCTTTATTATTTTGTTGTGGGCTTTTTTTTCATTGATTTTGCATCTGGAAAAGCAAACAAACTATTTGAGTAATTTTATTGTATAGAGCTTTGTGGTTTTACAATTGTTAATACCACATCATCTGTATAACATTTCATCCTTTATTCCTCTCCTTGAATTTTGATCCAAATTGCATATTTATCTTTCCAGATTGTGCTCACCAACACTCCCAGAACAATTACAAATCCAAATACAAGTGGACACTTTAGCCTTGTGACTCTGCTAATTGAAAAGTTTTCATAGAGGTTCTTGTTCACTGTAATCTTTGTGGTTTATTGTTGGATGTACTCTTTGAATTCTTTCCTGGGATATATTTTGTTTAAGACCTCCAATTTAAAAAAAAAAGGCCATTCCAAATTGTCAAAAAGTTTTTTTCTGCAGAAATAGTACTGTAGTTTTTTTTCTCTCCCAAAATGTTGATAAATTCTAGTACCTTTATGGAAAAGGCCCTGTTTTCCTTTCTATAAACAACCGGATCCCTGTGTATAATTTGGGGAATGTATTTCCTCATACATTCAGTTAATGCACATCTTGTAATCAATATTCAAAAAGAAATTGGTTTATAGGTTTGAGGCTTCTTCAGGCTGTTCCCTTTTTGTATTATTATAGATTCCTCCTCCCATATATTTGGTATTATTTTTGTTGTTTTAATTTCTTTCATCATCAATCATGTTCCTGCTAGTTTCTTTTCTATGTATTTTTTAGCCTATCTGTGCCAGTCACCCTATCAATTATAATTTTCTTCTTTAATCTGTTCCTTAATTGCTTCTTTAATCTCCTAAATTGAAATAAATTTCTGCCCTTCAAAGTTGCTTATGCTCAGGGATCAGACAAGTCACTTCATGGCTTTACTGCTGCACTATGGCTTACAAGTCGCAGAGAATTAATAAGTAGTTTTGTCTGGATAAGCCTTAGAAGGATGTTTTTCATGGTTTGTCTTCTTCCTGGAAGGAAGTGGTGCTTAAGAACTTAAAACAGAAAGTTTCCTTGTAGCCATGTTGGATGCCTAAGCATCCCATCTGATTCCCATGCTTATTAAGACAGACTCCTAGAAAAAGCCATCCAGAGCTTTAAACTAAAATGCAGTTGATGTATGCTCCTCTTTTCATTTCTATCTTCAAGGGGAAAATGATACGTAGCATATTCCCAACAGGCTTTTAGAATAACAAAATTGGAAGGGACCCTGGAAGTCATCTAGTCCAAACCCCTTCTCAAGTAGGAGAGTCTATTCCAGTGATGGGGAGCCTTTTTGTTGTGGTGTGCCAAAAGCACGCGTGTGCCAGCACCCACAATGCAAAACATCCTGCCCCCCCCATGCAACACACACACACCCCGCCGCCTCCTTACCTGCACTGCGCATGCGCATGCCTCCAAGCTGATTTTTGGCCCGTTTGAGGCCTCCGAATATTGGAAGTGATGAAATGGGGCTGTTTTTTGGCCTCCAAATACCAGAAGTGATGAAACGGGCCTGTTTTTTGGCCTTCAAAGGCTGCAGAGGCTTCCCTTGAACCTCTGGGAGGTCAAAACCCAGCTGGGAGGCACGTGCATGAGCAGTGCAGGTAAGTTTGGCTGGGGCTCGCATGCCCATACAAATGACTCTGCATGCCACCTGTGGCATGCATGCCATTGGTTCACCATCACGGGTCTATTCTAAATATTAGCCTCTATCTAGGATGGAACTCACAGCCTCCTGATTGATGAGCTCCACCTCTAGGTAAAGTTTGGAGACCTCTTTTGTTTGTTTGCTTGTTTGTTTATAGATTTGTATGGCTTCCCACCTTAGATCATAACTCTAAGTGGCTTACAATAACCATCTCAAGAGTGCTATAGGAGTGTTGAATAGATGTTTAGTTCATTTACAAAACAGTGATGACTTCACTTAAGAAATCATTATGACATGAGAAGATGCAATTGTGAGGAAGTGGATGACGGATATAGTTTCCTCTTCAATGGCATCTGCTCCAAATGCAGTTAGTCAGATAAAGAAAGGTGAGGATCAAGCAACAAAAGGGCAAGACACAAGATACAGAACTATTTGGATTTCTTTGGGACTGGGAAATATTTTGATATAAAATGTGCTCTCTCAGAGAATAATATTCAACCTTTTCAATTTATCCTACTTTTGTTTTCAGTTACAACAAGGAAAAAAAGCAGGGTGGCAAATCCACATGGAGAACTGGAGCAAGTCAGGAAGCAATGGCTTTCTACTTCATTTTTGGTAGACTGCCTTTGTCCATGCAAGAACAGATGGGATCCATGCACAAAGAAGCTAACCATGCAAATGTTTAACCTTTATAGAAAACAGAGCATCACCCCATAGACCCCCTACCCTCTTGCATCATCTTAGATAAGTTAGGAGCAAACTGATTTTTGACTATGTCCTGATCTGCGCTCTGTTGGAAACAGTATTATGAACCAGAAAATGTTGCAAAAAAGGAAAACCATTGTAATCAAAGCATGGGAGCTTTTGAAGATGGGGTGAGATTTGTATATTTACAAACACAATAAAAATTGAGTGGAAAACTGTCCAGGAGTAAAACAGTTAGTACAACACAAACACAAATATTTTCCCAAGAGACATTCAACAAATGCTCAAACAGAAAATCAAGTATTCATCTGGGACTGTTGAACAACAGTGTGGGGCCAGTCTGGTGCTAAGAGGAAGGGCATTCTCAAACCATTGTATTTCAAAAGAGAAAGCTTTGTTCCCCTTTCCAGATAATGTGTTTTGCTCAGTTATGAGGCCTTGAGGTGAGTTCCCTGCCCACAACATAGACCTTAATATTGGAGCAGAAAAAGTGTTACTTAGGTATGAAAGTCCAAAACCATCTAAAGGATCCTTCAAACATCAGTTCAGCCTCTATATCATCTTCAGGAACAGATGATAAAGTCCTTGTAGAATTATATACAACAGGAGCATGCCAGTAACTAGGCCATGCAAACAAGTGAAGTCCCATCTATATGATGCAGGAAGCACATTAAACCATGCCTCCTCCAGTCCACAGAAAAACCTCTCTCCACGTAACCAGTCCCTGGTGCCCAAAAGGTCGATATACTAAATGTTGACAGAGCACAACCACTATAGCCAGGCCACCCTGTTCAGGAAAGGTAAGAAGCTGATAAACTAGTTGCAACAGGGTACATGATTCCCAGTGGGCCACCAAGGTTCCTTGTGTCTCAGATGAATGAGGTGAAATGAGGAAAAGAGTCTGGCTACATACTTGTTCTTTCATAAGTGTTTACAGAATCTAGGACTTTACTTAAAGTAGCTTTCAAACACAAATAAATTCATGATTTTTTTCAACTACGAACCCAGTACTGAAATTAGTAAACTTCGGCTTTCCATTAGTTCAGGAATAGAAGAATGTGATTGGTCTTGTAGCCTTCACCAAGGCTTCTGATTTGTCATTCTGGAAGGAGAAAGCTAATTCAGAGATATGCTTAATACTGTTCTGTCTCTGGTATTGTCAAAAGTTACCACCTCAGAGTCTTATATTTATTCCTATTTCCATGATTTTTCACTTCTTGTACTGAGAAGCACCTTCAGTGTAGTATCCAAATTAATAAAAAGCTATTTCCCTCAAACCCTCAGGAAGCAGACTGAGAGCTGCAAAGCAATTACATTTAGGCTTTACGCATCTAAAATGAATGGCATGCTTCTCAAAAGGAAATAGGAAATTTTTGTGATAAGTCACAATTCCTCTGATTTTACCTGGCTAACTTCCCAGTGTCTCACACAATGTTAACCTTTTAATCCAAATAGTCATATATCTTTACCCAGTTGTTAAACAATCATGCAACTGAATGGATGGTCAGTAAACTATGAAAGTAATAAGTGAGTTTCCTGTCCCAGTCATTGTTTTCATTTTTTTTCAGCAATTAAAACACAAATAATTTTCATATAGAATCCAGGCCTGTGCAACTGAATTATTTTACAGGGATGGAGGAAGGGCAACTATGGCAATCAAAATATGATTAGAAACAATGATCATTGAACATCAACAAAAGTCTATCTTTGACTCACAGAGACAAGAAGAATCATGCTGTTTATCTATCTGCCTGTCAATCAACATAGTGCAAAGCATCTGGATTTCTGTAACAATATCTAAATCCTTGCTACTTTGGATGACTTTTTTAAAGTCACCATGTAAATTTTAGTTATTTCATCTACAGTTGTACGCATTACTCCAGCTGCATTTTGAAGCATAGTTAACCCATTAAAACCAAAGAAGCTTATATTACAAGGTCCCTTCCAACTTTAGTAATCTGAGTAAAATTACATAAAACTGCACTACTAATTGGAAGGAAATTCCAATATTACCTATGAGTAAATTAGATAGCAACATTCTGCAAGAATATTCTACAAGATAAGAATATTTTCAGAGATCAAAGCAATAATTTCAAAGGCATTACTAAATACAGTAAAATTTGCAAATATTTTGGAGTTTTAAAACACATGCGCACACAGAGTCCCCTTTTAAAAAAAACAAAAGTTGCAATCAAGTTTCAGATTCAAAGAAAGACTCAAAAATATTACTCTGTTCCTAATCTAGCTCTTTTTTTAAAAAGTATCTATATCAGATGACTTATGTCCATGTAGCTTTGATTTTTGGATGCCTTTGAAGAGACACGTTCTACTGATTTGTCCTCAAATGTCAGCCACTTAACTACCTGCAAGCTTGATTCCCTGACTGAAGACTCTAAATGTGCATATCTCCTACAAATCCCTAATCTATTCTTTATTTTCTGCTTAGACTTGTCACATTCTTGTCTGTATTAACCTGAGCAAGGGTACAACAAGAACAGTCCATTTTAAATTTCACTTCTTCACAAATTAAGTATATACACAAATTCTAGACTAACATTTCTTACCTGCCAGCTTGTCCTGGATAATTCTTCTAAACAATGCTGGGGTGGTTGTATATTCCTTCTCCTGTTCACTGCTGTGATCCTTGTTTTGCTGCAGATTCAAAGGAAGTTACATCAAATATACTCTGTTCGTGAAACTGAAAGGGGCGTTGCTGCTTAGACAACAAATCTAAACAATGGAAGAAACTGAATGTCACTGTCCCTAAAGCAAGAACACTTAGTTTCCTGATGCCATTTCCATCAGCAAGAATCTGCCCTTCCCAGCAGGAGATCAAAATCTTTCAGTTCATCTGAAGTGATAATGGATCCTACCCACTTGCATTGCCCCTAAAATGTATAAATGAGGTAAAGACAATGATTCTTTTTCTATTGTTCTTACTTCAGAAGTAGACTAGAAGCCATAAACTAGCAGAGGATATAAAATTAATTGCTCTGCTTTTGATTTTTGTTTAGGCATTTCATCTCTGCTGAAAGTCACATTAAAAGGAGATTATAGATGTTAATTGGAAATCATCAATACACTGATAATGCCTGGATTGTCAATATCCCTGAGAACAATAATGTTAAAATTAAACATATTTCTTCTACCAACATCCTTCCTAGAAACAGATTTATAATCTGTGTGGTGTTTTTTTACCAGGAATAATCTTTATTGGGACTTAAAGGAGGAGGTCAAATGTTATTCAATCGGGTTGAAGCCCTCTATCAGGAATTGAACACACAGAACTTTGCACTTTAGATTATATACAGCACATATTATATTGTATTGTATTGATTACGGCACATTTGTTTTATCCAGATCCTGGTGCTCAATAGCTGCAGGAAGAAATATATATAATATATCAGAATGTTACATACAGCCCATCTTCTCCTAAACTCTCAAACAATAGAAATACAGATGCTGTACTATGTCTACAGCGGTGTATCCTAACCTTGACAACTTGCATTTTCCAAACAACTTCTGGCTTGAGAATTTTGGGAATTGAAGTTCACACATTTTCAAGTTGTCATGTTTGAGAAACACTGGTCCACAGTGACTGCACCTCCTTTATTATAAAGGGTAGTCCTTTTTTTCAGAAAGCTGTCCTTTAGATTTATTTATTCTTTAAATTTTTCATTTTTTGTTTTCGTCATGGTATCATTCAATCACAATCTTTCACATTCATGAGAAAAGATTGAATTATCTTTTAAAAATATATTAATATACAAAGCTTGATTTATATATTTTTATTTAAATATACATTTTTGTAAAGATTTTCTTGGTTTTTTTCCTTGAATTTTGCTTTGTAAAGCAAAGTTATAAACATAAACATTTGAGTTTTCTTTTCATATGAACCTCTTTCAGATTTTCTCTTTCTTCAGGTTTGTCCTTTATTTTTTCCAAGGAAGTATGGTTACTCTAAATATATCGTAACACAAGGATGAAATTGGTTATTTAGTACCTGCCTTCTTTATGATTAATATAACGAAAAGTAAAACATAAGTCAAAACATATGACAAATGCTTCATTTATACATCTGGCTTTGGTTGATTAAGTTTCCAGTCAGGGTCATTCTAACAAGACAAATGCTAGGTTGGGACTGAAGTACAGGAAGAATGACAAGTATCTTTATTATAGATTTGTAATGTTAGTGATCATTGTTTTTCTGTGAAAAAAATAGACAGGCTCATGTATAACAACTGTGCCTATCACTCTTTGCAGGCTCTGCCAAGAGTACTGCTCATCAGTCTCTGAGAGGGAATAGCCTATTAATTTATGTATTTTTATCTTGCCTTAAATAATAAATTATTTTTTATAAATAACTCAAGGTGGCAAATATACATAATACTCCTTCCTCCTTCTATGTTCCCCTGACAACAACTTGTATTCCATGGAAGTAATCTCAATTGACATACAGGTGATTGCACTCCTATTGCAATGATAAGCCACATTTCATTTCACAGAGAAGAAATTATTCACCTTTTAATTAATCAAATATTTAAAAGTGAGATACTTTTTTTTTTTTACTAAAGGAAACACTTTAATTGTGAAAGAAGGACCATGAAGGAAGGAAGAAAATCCACTTCAAATGTACTTCATTTTAATAAGGGATTAGAGGTAGGTTTTAAAATTTTCCAACTCCATTTTTAAAAGCATTTTTTTTTTTACAAAACTTGCATGCTTTACGCTATGGGCAGAGAAAAGGCATTCGGATGCATGAGGACCAAAGGGTTCAAAAAACAAACCACTTTTACCTTCACCTGTATGGGTACCTACATCCCTATATGGTGGCTCTAGATATATAAGATTGATAATGCTGATAAGAAATATCTAATTCCACCTGGCCAGGCTGCTATAAAGAAGTTTCTTGAAAGAACAGCAGCATAATTTTATAGACTGTGATTCCGCAATTCTAGAATTGTGAAGCCCATCCAGATTCCTATAAGAGTGAGAGCCCAGTTTTATAAAGAACTAAATTATAAATAAGTTTAGCACAGTGGTTAAGGTGCTGAACAATGTGCTATTGTATACGGTTTAATCATCTCTTAGGAATGAAAGCCATCTGGATTACTTTTGGCGAGTCACTGTCTTTCAGCCCAACCCACCCTGCAGGACTGATGTTGAAGCAAAAGAAGGAGGCAGGAGCATTGTAGATGCAGTCTGGAGGTGCAAAAAAATAATGGTGAAATATAAGAATAATAATACTAAAAATGCAGCAATGGTAGGATTTCACATTCAGTTTCCATTCTCTTTTTCTCATTCAGTGGAAGTACAAAAGAGGACGGAAGAACTGGCCAGGGACATCCAGTCTATGTGGTACGCATGGATACCTGCAGACGTACATGCAATCTGGATCAGAAACAAAGCTTATGCAGTAGAACTTAATTTAAACTTCAAGCAAACCAGAAACAAGATTTTAAGGTTTTCTGTGTAGTAGTTTCTTGAGGTCACAAAACAAGGTTCACAAATATGTGTGTTTCTGTGAGGGGGGAAAAAAACTCAGGAAAGAGTTATGTCCTTTCCTGTCAGCCTTCTATATGTGCTTTGGGACTGTCAAGAATGTCCTGTATTATGAAAGTTCAAGCAAAGGAAGTAAGTTCTTTCACATTTAATGGATAGATTTCTGTGAGAACCATAACTAAAATCTGTGATTAGATTGTTCTCTTGCTGTTTAAATCAATAGCAACCAGTAATGATTGTGGGAAGGTGGGTGAGAGTGAGCATATGGGTAAGAATTCCGGCTCAGGAGTAACTATTCTTCCATGAACCATTTTCTCTTGTTAATCCAAGCACAATCCAAAAATATAATAACATTATAACTGTTTAATAGATGGGATGCCTTTATGGATAAATATGGATGCAATGTAGCCATAGGCCTAAGGCAAAAAGCTCAGCAATTTAAAAGATGGCTTTAGGATACTGTCAGAAAATATCCAGGTATATGGTAACCAGGCAGTCTTGTAATTAGAGAGCAAATTCACTGACAGCACAGCTCTGCATAGAATTTACACCTTGGGGGAACATGTTACATTCATCAGAGGCACAAGGACATTGCCTAGGTGCCACTGGTTTTCCTTTATATCTGCCATCCAAAATGCTCATTTTTGCATGGAGTAATCAACAACATAATTTTCCAAACTGTGCATTCAGTTTGTTCTCAGGTATCTTTCTAGGCTTTTCAGATCTGTTTTGTGGTGATTGAAAAAGAAAAGAGATTTTAATCTACTGCAACTATGCAGAATTTAGAATTTAATGCAGAATGTAGGGGGCATGCATAAGCGCACCAACGTGCCTACCATCCCTGTCCTATTGTTTCTTTTATTTTTTATTTTTCTTGTATGTATCCATGTATTCATAACTATGTTTTTACTTATATCTATTATCTTATAAGCAATTGACAAATAAATAAATAAATAATAAAAAATAAAAATTGAATTCATAACATTGTAATATAAGTATTTATAAACTTAGAAATCCATGCTAGACTTTTGTAAATAAATACTTATCTATTGTCCTTCTATCTTTTTTATTTTATTTATTAGTCAAATATATAAGGTTGTCCAACGCCATAAAGATTATGGGCAGTAGGCAACATTAATTAACACTAGAAAACAATATACCAGGGAAAGCAACAATTATTGTCCAGTGGTTTCTCCATTTGTTAAATAAAGCTTTGCTGTTCCAGTCTGTCAAGGATGCTGTAGTTGTTGATTTGCAAGGCACACTCAGAGCAATTCCAGCCAAAGCCAAAATAAACATGTATGACAACCTTCATTGCCTAAAAGAAATCCTTCTTATCCCTGCTATTTCCTTGATCTTATCTAAAACTTTTCTTTCCTCAACAAATTCCAATAACTTGACACTGCCTAAATAAACAAAGAAAGTTTTTCACTTCCAGCTCTTGCTGTAGCTGACATTGATCAGAACTCATATTATAAACCTTTTATAAAATATTAATGAGATAATATTTGGTATTTTTCTTTATTGACATATGTCTAACTACTTTCACTAAAGTAATACTCAGAATATATTTCCTATCTTTTTATCATTGTCTGATTATTGCCAGAAATCATTTATTTGCATTAACAGAAACTTGTACCAATGTGAAATAGTTCCTAATATCTTTTGTTCATTGGTGTTTCTGATAATAGTCCTGGATGCAATAGTCTTTTAAGATATATAATTTAGAACATAGAATTTAATCTGACATAACTATTAAAATCCTTTATTTGGAAACTTCCTTTCATTCTTATGTGTTTCCAGGTGAGGTTTTTTCTTTCTTTCTGTGTGATTCTTTCTGTGTAAGAGAAGAGCCTTAGACAATGCCATCTTCCATTTGTACCCATTCCAATTTTCCTACTTTTCTCTTTGATCCTTTTTTACTGGGGAAAATCTGCGAAGGAGAAAAACAAGAAATGATCCCCATGAATGTCTCAATGAAACCTGGCAGCTTGAAAATCTACTGCAAAAATAATTGGCATTACCAATTAATGCAATTATACACAGATTAGGAAATTTGTTTCCTGTGTAATGTTGGAATAAAGATGGTGCTGAAAATTGGTTGGCAGGTTTGAATAGGTGGAAGCTCTTGGTCAGAAGGCAAACTAAAGAACCAACACATGGCTATTTTGGAAGACTTGAAGAATACCATCAATCATTACCATCAGATCAATAGATTAAATTCATTTTCCCTGTTGAGTAATAAAGTTCAATTATTGGCATTCTAAATAGGAGGTAGTTGTACACAGAGGAATTTCTTATGCTTATCCATGATAATTGCTGGCCATAATTATGCAGAATATTGTTCTTACTGTCTATAATAAAAGCATGGAACAATTCTAGACAATTATGCTTATATGAGATCATGACAGCAGAAATGCTTTTAAAGACTAAGAAAAAGAAGGTGACTTTCAAGTATCAATCTAAATAGTAGAAGGCACTTTTCCCCAATCGAGGTTTAAGTAAAAGACTTGGCAACAAGGACTTGATTTATTATTTTTAAAATAGTTTTTTTTATTTCCAGTTCTCTGGATGTGCAGAAATAAATTATGTAAAGGACTCAGAAGGAAACTGTGAGGAACTAAAAGTAATTAAGGTACAGGATGCTGGTAGCCAGGAGGAAACTAATTCAGGAAAGTATGAAAAGGTCACTATTTTCATAATCCCCGGAGTCCGTTGGAATATTTTCAGTTGCTGAACTATAGTTGCTGAAAGCAGCAATCCTGAACATACTTTCTGAAATGGTATTGGAGCTAATGGGACTTAATTTTGAGGAATCATCTCTGATTGTAAGGAGAAATTAAACTCCAATAATTATTATGATGAGACAATTATTGTATTTCTACAACATGCTTGGAGAAAAACAATTCTTGGTATACACTGTTATTTTATAATGGTAAAAGTCAGAAGAATCATGCAATTCTGATTGCATGCCATTTCCAGTGATATATTTGAATGTTCAGTCTGAACATTAGCAACGCTCACATGGGAAGCAGAAGATTAAAATGTTCTTTTTCTCCTTCTTAGGGTACTTTGCAGTATTTTGCTTGATTGCTACCTTTTAATACCACATCTTTGCAAATCCACAACTGAGAACAGATGCCTTACTAGGGTTGCACAGCTGACTTGCTGACTAGGCAAAATAAGATGCCTGCCTGGATTGTGGTGCTACAAAAAGGCCGTATTTCAAACATTACATTGGGATTTTTACTGACGTTTTCAGCAAAAGAAGGGGAAAAATATTTGTGAGACTTTCTGTCTGAGCTGTCTAAAAAACTTGGGATAAAAAAACAAATATCCCAATATACTGTATATCCTAAGTAAGAGTTTGTTGCATTCAGGAGCAACATGGCTTTAGCCAGCCTAAAACAAACACCCTGGCCAGTGATGCACTGATTTGCTGTCCCTGCTCTTGCAAAGTTGTACCCTGTCCTGAAAATTCCAGATTGGAGCAAAGTTGGGCAGTCTTTCTGTTTGCTTGACAAGTCTACACAGGTACCCTAGCCTCCTGCCCTTTCTGACTTTATCACTTTGTTTTTTAATACTTGAGAGACAGACCCTGGATTCCAACCACTAATCATCTCTTTTTCTCCCCAGAATGTTTCTTGGATCCCAATCTATTGACCCAGAGAAGTTCACAATGATGGTAAGAAAAAGGAAGGAGAGCAGCAGGCTTTGTTTCCAGAGAAATTGCCTTTAAAATTAGAAGAAAAAGGAGACACGCAACTGGTTGTAAACCAGGGAGAGTTGGAGAAAGGCTGTCAATTCAAGACAATGGCTCCCCACAAAGAAACTGACACTTACATCCCACTCAATACTCATTTCAATCCTCATTTCAAGTGGGATGTATGTGTCAGTTTCTTTGTGGGGAGCCGTTGTTTTGAATTGTAGAGGTGGGATGCTTAGGGAAAAGATTTATTTCAGAATACCATCACATTCAGAAGTGGGTACTTTAATAATGGCAAGTGCAGGGTGCGGTTCTAGGGCCCAAAATCATTTAGAGATTTAAACATTTGGTTTTCTTTCTGAAGGCTTAATTGCATTCTCAGTGAATATGAATAAAATGGTTCTACGGAAGCCATTTTGCAGTGATGTCTATAAGAGCTTTTCAGGTTTCCTAATGAACTCATGGGCCCAGAGGATTTCTCCCCACCCGCTCCTGAATATCTCCTTAGAAAATCTCTGCTCTTTCATTGTTTTGATATTTCTTTATAAAATGACTTTGTAACGGCAACAACATGTCTCACAAGTAATTGGTGTTTCCAGCCATAGAGTTTAGGGTGACCTTTATAAAACAAAAGCCTAACCCAAACAATCTTTAATAGGAGAGTTTGTGAGAATGAGACCCTTTGAGATAAAGCCATGTAGTGAAAAACAGTAAGAATTATTAAGGCCTGAAGTGCCAGCTTGTCATGATAAAGATTTAGCAGCTGAAAAGAAACATTGACGTATATCCTGCTGGGGTAGAGAAAAGAGTCACCAATGGGTCACTGTAAGCAAAACAATATCAGCTAGTTGCTATGTAATTCATACATGCAACTTACATTTTGTT
Source organism: Laticauda colubrina (assembly GCA_015471245.1). Lineage (NCBI taxonomy): Eukaryota > Metazoa > Chordata > Lepidosauria > Squamata > Elapidae > Laticauda > Laticauda colubrina. The sequence goes on from BLBF01000025.1 coordinate 19,584,601, forward strand.
TATTTATTTAAACATTTTATAGAACCACTAATCTCACAGCAGTGACTCTGGGTGGCATACAAGCTTAAAACTATATAATAATAAAATTCCATGAGGCCTTAAAATAATAACCTCCACAGATCCAGCCTACCTGTACGCTAAGGACTTAGTTCATTTTGTACAGAATACATGCATTTACTAGCTTAAATGTTGTGGTAAGCTCATGTCAACATATGTTTTTTTTAAAACCAACACATAACACAGGTGAAACTTCAAAAATTAGAATATTGTGCAAAAGTTCATTTATTTCAATAATGCAACTTAAAAGGTGAAACTAATATATGAGATAGACTCATCACATGCAAAGAAAGATAATTCAAGCTGTGATTTGTCATAATTGTGATGATTATGGCTTACAGTTCATGAAAACCCCAAATCCACAATCTCGGAAAATTAGAATATTACATGCAATCAATAAAACAAGGATTGTACATAGAACAATATCGGACCTCTGAAAAGTATAAGCATGCACATGTACTCAGTACTTGGTTTGTGCCCCTTTTGCAGCAATTACTGCCTCAGTGCGGTGTGGCATGGAAGCTATCAGCCTGTGGCACTGCTGAGGTGTTATGGAAGACCAGGATGCTTCAGTTCTTCTGCATTGTTCGGTCTCATGTCTCTCATCTTTCTCTTGGCAATGCCCCATAGATTCTCTATGGGCTTCAGGTCAGGTGAGTTTGCTGGCCAATCAAGCACAGTAATCCCATGGTCACTGAACCAGGTTTTGGTGCTTTTGGCAGTGTGGGCAGGTGCCAAGTCCTGCTGGAAAATGAAGTCAGCATCCCCGTAAAGCTCGTCTGTGGAAGGAAGCATGAAGCGCTCCAAAATCTCCTGGTAGACGGCTGCATTGACCCTGCACTTAATGAACCACAGTGGACCAACATCAGCAGATGACATGGCTCCTCAAATCAACACAGACTGTGGAAACTTCACACTGGACTTCAAGCATCTTGCAGTGTGTGCCTCTCCATTCTTCCTCCAGACTCTGGCTCCTTGGTTTCCAAATGAGATGCAAAAGTTGCTCTCATCAGAAAAGAGGACTTTGGACCACCGAGAAACAGACTAGTTCTGGTTTTTTTTAGCCCAGGTAAGACGCTTCTGACGTTGTGGAGCGGCTTGACAAAAGGAATATGACATTTGAAGCCCATGTCCAGGATCTGTCTGTGTGTGGTGGCTCTTGATGCACTGACTCCAGTCTCAGTCCACTCCTTGTGAAAGTCCCCAACACTTTTGAATGGCCTTTTGCTGACAATCCTCTCCAGGCTGTGGTCATCCCTGTTGCTTGTGCACCTTTTTCTTCCACACTTTTCCCTTCCACATAACTTTCTATTAATGTGCTTTGATACAGCACTTTGGGAACATCTAACTTCTTCTGCAATTACCTTTTGAGGCTTTCCCTCTGTTATATATTTGCATACTTACCTATGATGGGTTGGTCCATGGTGGCGGGAGATTTGAAGAGCCGTCATTGGCCACGAGCCACAGGCAGCCGGCTATAAAAAAGACTGCTGCGGTTTTTCCATTTTCAAATTCTAGAAGGAACTAAAGAGAGAGAAAAGGTCAACTGGGTCTCGAGTCTCTTTTCCTGCAACGCAACACTGGTGACAAAGGTGGGATACTGAGACAAAGGAGCCCAGTTGAGCATGTGGCAATGAGGACCAAGCGAGATGAAATGGCCAGGAACAACTCACCACCCGCACCATTCAACCCAACAACTGAGGACTGGGAATAATACATTGACCAATTCCTCATGTTCCTAGAAAGGAGCGACCTCCACGAAATATCCGATAATAGAAAGAGAGCCATTTTCCTCACCCATTGTGGTCCCCAGTATTCAAAATGGCAAAGGCATTATTGGCACCCACCGATGTAAAGACGATGGCATAGACAGACCTAGAGAAATTACTGCTAGCCCATTACACACCAATTGTTTCATGCCTCATCAAAAGACATGAATTTTATCTGTGCAATCAAAAGGAAGATGAGAGTATCAGAGATTTTGTTGCAGCACTAAGAGACATTGGCGGAGCATGCAAATTTTAAACATGGATGAAGCCATGAGGGACTGTATGGTCCTCGGATTAAAGGACCGTACACTACAGGGTCGACTACTAACAAGACCTAAGATAACACTGAAAGAGGTGATAGAAGAAGCTACCGCAGCTGAAGCCACACAGAAATCGGCAGCCATAATGTGACAAATGAATAAAATACCAAAGGAAACCAAAAGAGCCACTGATCAAATGCACAATAAGACACCAGAGAAAACTCAAAAACTTATCACCGCTACACACCACGAGGACATTGAATCCCTATCAGAAGATGAAGAGGAAAAAGAAGAGAAAAATCAACTCCAGTCGGAAAAAGGTAGATGGGAGCGAAATGAAAGGTCAGAATTTTGTTGTGCCGGGTGTGGAGGAAACCATCCATGTTCCGAATGCTGTTTCTTCAATGCTATTTGCAGATATTGTGAACAGCAGGGACACATAGCTAGGACATGCCAAACAAGAAATAACTATGGCCCTAGACAAAGATGGAACACACACACCCCGGGAGAGGGAAAAGCAAATAGGGAGCCATTGGAGTCAAGAGAACAGAAACAAGCGAGGAAAAGAAACAAACAGAAAAGAGGAAACACATCAAACAATAACCACTAGGCACTCAAACTCAACCAATGCAAAAAAGGTACATGTACAAGTCACCATAGAAGGCCAGCCATGCAAGATGGAGGTGGACTCAGGCTCGTATTTATCAATGGTATCATGGAATACCCTAAAAGGACTAATACCTGATATAAACAAGGGCGAACTCAAAATACAAAAGCTCACACTAAAGGACTACCAGGGAAACAGAATTCCTGTAGTTGGTACCGGACACTTCAAAGTTAAATTCAAAAAACATACTAAAGTCCTCCCATTAACAATACTCGACTGGGATCAACCCAACCTATTGGGACTTGAATGGTTTGCACCATTAGGAATCGAAGTAACCGAAATAAACAGTATTACTGAGACAGATTGGGAAGAGGACCTGATGAAAGAATTCCAGGACATCTTTAATGGAGAACTGGGCAAGTACTGGGAGTCCCCTATCTCATTTAATTTAAATCCAAATATATCCCCTATAAGACTAAAGGCGAGGTGAGTCCCTTTCGCATTAAAACCAAACATTGATGAACAACTAGATAAACTTTTCGCACAGGGGTTTTTAGAACCAATAGATCACGCAAGGTGGGAAACCCCAATTGTTACCCCTATTAAACCAGATGGGTCAGTACATATTTGTGGGGACTACAAAGCAACCCTTAACCACGTGCTACAGCAAAGCGCATACCCAGTTCCGGTGGTACAGCACCTATTACATTCTATAGGAGGAGGTAAAATCTTCATGAAATTGGACCTTGTGCAAGCATACCAATAATTACCAGTTGACCCAGAAACAGCGGAAGCACAAACAATTGTGACACACAGGGGACCATTCAAATGCAAGAGATGGCAATTCAGAGTTAGCGTGGCCCCAGGGGTATTCCAGAGTTTAATGGAACACCTATTGCAAGGAATAAAGGGGGTGGTACCATACTTTGACGATGTATTAGTATCAGTCAAGGATAAAGAACAACTGAAAGACTGCCTAAGGGAGGTCTTTAAAAAGTTTAAAGAGACAGGACTTAAAGTAAAAAAAGAGAAGTGCCAATTAACCACCAACAAAGTCAAATTCCTGGGATACCTTACAACAAAGAAGGGGTCCACCCCACTGAAAAAAAAATCAGAGCAATAAAGGAAGCTGCCAGACCCAAAAATAAAACAGACTTTTAAATCTTCTTGGGACTTATTAATTTTTACAATGCATTCTTGCCACAGAAAGCAACAATAGCAGAACCACTGCACAGGTTGCTTGACAGGAAAGCTACCTGGACCTGGAGATGACAAGAAGAAATAGCATTCCAGGAAATAAAAAACTTACTAACATCAGACTGTGTGCTAATACAATACAGCAACAGCCTTCCAATAACACTAACATGCGATGCATCACCATTCGGCATTGATGCCATACTCAGCCATGTATTACCCGATGGAAGAGAAGTACTTATCGCATTCTATTCAAAAACTCAATCTAAAGCGGAACAGAATTACAGCCAACTTGACAGAGAAGCATTGGCTGCAATAACAGGAATAAAACGCTTCCACAAGAATATCTGTGGCAGACCTTTTTCACTTGTAAACCTCTCCTAGGAATCCTCGCAGGAAACAAAGCTACACCTAACATACTGTCACCACGAATGAAGAGGTGGTCCAAATTCCTAGCTGCCTATAACTACAACTTGATCTACTGACCAGGAAAGAACATAACACACGCTGAGGCCCTGAGCCGTTTCCCCTTACCCGACATAGACGATGATCCTGCACCAACCACATCAACCCTTCAAATCGAGACATTGGCAAACCTACCCATAACAGCAACAGACATTGCTATGGAAACTGCGAGAGACAGAAACCTGGCGCAGATTTTAAATTGGGTTGGTAAAGGGTGGCCAGAGACTGCAAGTGACGAGACTGTTAAACTGTTTCGAAATAGGCAAATGGAACTATCAGTCTGAAAGGGAGGTATACTATGGGGGGATAGGGTGGTCATACTGAACATATTAAGGAAATGAATACTTGAATTATTTCATGAGGGTCACCTGGGTATTGTCAGAATGAAATCCCTGGCTAGGAGTTATGTATGGTGGCCAGGGATGGATAAAGACATAGGAGACTGGGTAGCAATGTGCAAACAATGCCAGGAATCTAGACCTACACCCCCTTCTGCACCTATACACGAATGGGAAACACTTAGGGGACCATGGTCTAGAATACACATTGATTTTGCAGGACCAACTAAAGGACACACATTCATAATCGTCGTAGATGTTTACTCAAATTGGTTAGAGGTAAGCATCATGCATTCAACCACAAGAGAAGTTAAGGAAACTTTTTACGACACATGGATTGCCTGATTTAGTTGTTTCCCACAGCGGCAATAACATTCGAGGGGTTCCTGGCAGAACAAGGTATAAGGCATGCACTAACAGTGCCGGGACATCCGGCTATGAATGGACGGGTGGAATGCATGGTCCATTACACAAAGGAAACACTACACAAATTGGGACCTGGAGATATACAAGAAAAAATAGACAAGCTACTAAGTATACAACACATGACACCCAACACCACAACAAATAAAAGCCCAGCAGAATTATTAAGGGGAAGGAAACTAAGATCAAACCGTGGCAGATTTCATCCCACATATAGCCCAGAAAAGCCAGCAGACTCCTCCAGTAAGTGCCACACATTCAAAACAGGGGACCTAGTATATGCAAAGAACCTCACGGGGGAAACATTGTGGATACTGGCAAAAATAACTCAAATAACGGGGCCCCACTCATACAGGGTAGACACAGAGGATGGGAGGAAGTGGAGGAGACACATAGACCAAATCAGATCGAGAACCACACTGAGAAACATAAACAATCAGGAAGAAGAAGGAGAACCCTCAGATACAAACAGAAGGGGATGGGGAGACCCTCCGCAAACCTCTAACAAAAAGAACCCAACCAGAGAGGGGGGAGACCCCTCAAACATAAACAGAAGGGGAGGGGGAGGCCCTCCATAAGTAAAAGAATAGACAAAACAAACCCTAACAACTATACAACAATCAATACTAACATTAGCCCCGATCGGAAATTGCAAACAAGTACCTGAAACCATAGAAGAAGAAAACAACTTGGGGAGACTGGAGCAGGCTTTGAAGAACCATCAGAAAACCACTCCTGGCGGGAGCAGCTGAGCTGACTCAGCCAGCCAGGAAAGGCCTGGTGGGAGCAGTATGGCCGACTCTATCTTCCAAGAGGCTCCACGCAAAAGGACAGGAGAAACAGCAACCCCGTCTGAACAGGTGAGAGGCGAACTCACGACTGAGTTGCGCAGGTCCAGTCGGAACCATAAGAGCCCCGCCTACCTACGTGACTATGTAATATAGGCGGGGTGTGGATTGGTTAGACTGGACCACATGGGGAGGAGTGTTATATATTTGCATACTTACCTATGATGGGTTGGTCCATGGCGGCGGGAGATTTGAAGAGCCATCATTGGCCCCAACCACGAGCAGCCAGCTATAAAAAAGGCTACCACGGTTTCTCTGTGTTCAGATTCTAGAAGGAAATAAAGAGAGAAAAAAGATCAACTTGGTCTCGAGTCTCTGTTCCTGTGACGCAACACCCTCCTTATGGAGGGTGTCAATGATGGTTTTCTGCACAACTGTCAGGTCAGCAGTCTTTCCCATGATTGTGATTCCTACTGAACCAGACTGAGAGACCATTTAAAGGCTCAGAAACCCTTTGCAGTAGTTATGGCTTAATTAGCTGATTAGAGTGGGACACTTTGACCCTAGAATATTGAACCTTTTCACAATATTCTAATTTTCTGAGATTGTGGATTTGGGATTTTCATGAGCTGTGAGCCATCATCATCTCAATTATGACAAATCATGGCTTGAACTATCTTGCTTTGCATGGAATGAGTCTATCTCATATATTAGGTTCACCTTTTAAGTTGCATTATTGAAATAAATGAACTTTTGCACGATATTCTAATTTTTCGAGTTTCACCTGTTCACCCATGTGCACAGAACATTATGAGAGACCAGAATTGAGAGAAAGGGCAAAAAGCTTTGGTGCTGGAATAACACATCTGGTAATTTTAAAGGGTCCTTCAGCAACAAACAAAAGAAACAACGTGTATTTGGGGCTCAAACTGAAATGTTTAGGCTCCAACATTGGCTGCCTTATTATAATTTGTTTCTTTCAAACAATAAAAAAAGCTGGATCACAAGGCTAAGTTATACATCCAGCATAGATAAGATGATTAAATGTACAATATTTTATGCAGTAGTCATACCACTTTATCTTGGGTGTGCTTGGCATGGTTTTCAGCTTTAACCTCTTTCATCCATTTTCACCATGTTCGACCACCAAGATTAAAGGTATCAGTTTGTCACTTTTTTTTTTACTTCCTTGTATTTCACAAAACAACAACTGGCCCTGAAGGTTTTGAATCATAGAATCATAGGGCTGGAAGGAACTTTAGAGGTCTTGTAGCCAAAGGCAAGGAACTCTACTGCATCCTGGAGAAATGGCTGCTCATTTTTTTCTCGAAGACTTTCAGTGATGGAGTACTTACAACTCAAGAGAGGCAAGCTGTTCCATTGATTAATTGTTTTTACTGTCAGTAAGCTTCCTTTAGTTCCAGGTTGGGTTTTTCTTTAACGAGCTTTTACCCATTGCTTCTTGTCTTGCTTTGGAAACTAAGTCAAGCTTTTCTTCTCTCTGACACTCCCTCAAGTGCTAGATGATAGCATTTTCCTTCTAATCCTAATCTTTCTTAGGTTAGTTCCTTTAATCATTCGTCATACAGTTTAGCTTTTTAGATCCCACATCATCTTCTTGCTCTTCTCTGCACTCTTTCTTGGACTCAGCATCTTTTTTGCATCATGGCAACCAGAACTGAATGCAGCATAGTGCAGTATAGAGCAGTACTGTCACTTCTTGTGATCTTGATGATATCCCTCTATTGATGCAGCCTAGGAGTTGTTGTTTTTGGCAGCTGCAGCACACTGCAGGCTCATATTTAAGTGAACATCCACTAGGACATCAAGATCCCTCTCACAGTTACTATTGTTGAGCCAGGTATCACCTATTCTGTATCTATGCATTCAGTTTTTCCTGCCTAAGTGCTTTTCCGACTACTGCACTGCGTCTTATTGGATAGGGCCTAATACTCAAGTTTGTCAAGATCCTTCTGAATCTTGAGTCTATCTTCCAAAGTGATAGCAATTGTCCCCAGTTTGGTATTATTTGTAAATTAGATGACTTCCCCTTCTATCCCCTTACCTAGATCATTTATGAAGATATTGAAGGATACTAAGCCCAAGTCAGAACCTTGAGGTATCCCACTTCCCTCTATGAAGATGTAGTTCCATGAAAGATTACATGCCAAATGCGATTGGCCAGCTAGTGAGAATCCAACTGATGATAAAACTATTTATCCCACCTTGTTCAAAATAAACTGTGGTCTACTTTGTGAAATGACTTATTGAAGTCCAAATAACTATAACCACAGCATTTTCCGATCCACTAATTTAGTTACTTTGTTAAACAAAGGTTTCTCAGAACACAAAGCAGTAAAAAAAAAAAAAACAGGTAGTAAAGAAGAATCAAAGAAGGACAGTAAGGTTTATCTGGCATGATCTGTTTTTAACAAACCCTTGCTGCCTTCTAGTGATCACTTTGTTTATTTCTAGATTCTCACAAATCTGGTGTTTGATTATCTTTTCCAGGATTTTTACAGACATTGATGTCAAGCTGATTGGTCTATAGTTTCCTAGATCCATTCCCCCCCACCCTCATTTAAATATTAGATTAGCTCTTTTCTAGTCCTCTGGCATTTCAATTCCAAGATCAATTTCTTACCTATTTTGACTTGCATTCCTGTTTTGTCTCCCACTATTTTGTTTTTCATAAGTTGGGTTATTTTTTCCTTTTGCATAAATACACATACAAGGAAGGAATTAAACAACTCTGTTTTCTTCCTGCTGCTCATCATCTTCTTGCCATCTTGCCCGCCATCTTCCCCCAAGGAAAGTCATTTCCTTGACTTTTTTCTTGTTCCTTACATATTGATTTTTTTATTTGGTTGCAACTCTTAGTTCATTATGAGTCTTCGCTTTCCCAACTCCATCTCTGCAGAGTAAGGCTATTTACTGGTATTCTGTTTTAGTAATGACCCAGTTTCCATTTTTTATATTTGTTTTCCTTGTCCCTCAGTTTGTCAGATAACTCTTAGTTCCTCAGATAACTCTTGTGTCAAGCCTGACTCATAATATACCTCTACTCTGACAAGAGAATCAAAGGGAGGATTGGAATGCTTGGAATGTATTGGGAGCTGGGAGAGAGAGATGAGGAATTTATGTGAGCTATTTACAGCCTGAGAAGATCCTGATACTTCAAGGTTGTGCGATGGGAATCTCACAAGAGGGCAGACTATTTTTCCAATATAAAAAGAAATTGTAGGATTGGTGGACAATGGACAATGAGTGGCCAAATGGGGTAAAGGGAAAATTAACTATGCTGTTTTTTTGCAGGAAAACCTCAGAGCTAGCTTTGTTTCTTCTTTGCCTGTACAGATCTTTCAGTAAATTATATTATTGGTAAAACAATGTCCCAGGAGTTTATTTTGCTGCATTTGCCAACTGGATGGTTGACGTCTTGCTTGGTATCCTTTATTTTAATTTCTCTATAGTATTTTGTTTAGACCCTTAGTATTTCACTTTTTAGTTTCCCATGCATCCTGAATTATTTTTCCATCTAGGATTTCCATCCATGGAATATTTCCCAAGCTCTAAATTTGTGGAAATCAGCTCTCTTAAGTCTCTAAGAGACTATTTTTTTATTTTATTTTTATTTGTCAATTGCTTACAAGATAATATGTATAAGTATAAACATGAGTAAGTGTTCCGTCCAGAAAAATGCGAGGTAGACCGGGTTCCAACAGTAAAAGTCTTTATTTCAACTGTTTAAGTAAAATGGAACAGTTTGGCTCTAGTCGCAGTAGCCTTTATATACGGCTTGCCTGCCAGCTTGTAGCCAATGACGGTTGTTTGATTTGGATTGGTTCCTAGTGAGCCAATCCCTATGCTGTCTTTTCTAGCCAATCATATTTAGAGGATTTGGAGTAAACTATTTTATACAGAACACCCCTCCCCCCTTGGTTTAGTCCTACGTGGTGACGTAGTCGCGCAGGTAGGTGGGGCTTCTTCTGATTCTACTGGACTTGCGCGGTTCATTTTCGCTGGAGACTTCAACCGGTTCCGATGGGGTTGCTGTCTCTCCGGCTCTTCTCCATGGAACCGCCTGGAAGGGTGAGTCGGCCATTTTGCTACCGCTTGAGTTTCTCAGGCCGGTGGTTTTGCCGCTCCCTCCTGGCTTCTCCGGGCAGGTTGAGCTGGCCTGGCTGGCCCCTTTGTCTGGATTTTTCCCGCAAGTCTCATCTAACCGTAAGTTTCCTTTTTGCTCTTTTTGATTGTTTAGATGTTCTGGGTTTATTTTAAAAAGTTCTTTATTATTTTCTTGGATTTCCCCCCCCCCTCTTTGGTTTTGTTTTCGTCGTTTTTTATTATTTGTGGTTGAGAGTTTGTATTTCTTCCAAAGTTTCGGGAAAGAAACTGGTCTATGTGCCGCTTCCATTCCCTGTCATCATCTACGGTTAGTCGGTAGGACCGGGGGCCTGTGAGTTGTGTGATTGTGCCTGGAAGCCATAAGGGGTCCCCGGTGAAATTTTTTGCGTAGACTAGGTCGCCGATTTCAAATGTTCGGAAATGGCTGGAGGAGTCGGGGGGTCTTTCCAAAGTGTAATTTGGGTGCAACCTGTCTAATTGCGACCTAAGTTTTCTTTCCATTAATAATTCCGCTGGGCTTTTGTTGGTTACAGTGCTGGGTGTGATATATTGGAGGGTGAGTAGGCAGTTAATTTTATCCTGGACATCTCCAAGGTCCATTTTCTCTAAACCCTCTTTAGTAAACCTGACCATTCTTTCTGCCCTACCATTTGCAGCCGGGTGAGCCGGCGCGGTTAGTGCATGGCGTATACCTGGGGAGGCTAGGTATTGTTCAAATTGGATGGCTGTTAATTGTGGCCCATTGTCGGACACTAGGATGCCCGGCAATCCATGGGTTGCAAAGAGTTTGTTAAGTTGTTTAATGACTGCCTCGGTTGTCGTAGATGACATTACTACAACTTCCAGCCAATTTGAGTATGCATCTATGACAATTAAAAAGGTATGCCCCCTAGTAGGACCCACGAAATCAATGTGGATCTGAGAACAGGGGCCTCGTGGGGTCTCCCAGTCCCTTATGGGTGCTTGTGGTGGGGAAGGCCTGGTTTTTTGACATTTAGTACAAGTAGCAACCCAGTATTCGATGTCTTTATCTATACCAGGCCACCAGACATAGCTTCTAGCTAGGATTTTCATTTTTACAATACCAGGGTGGCCCTCATGAAGCATTCCCAACACTCTAGTCTGTAATTTAGGAGAGATTACTACCCGATCACCCCACAATAAACAACCTTTTTGAATTGAAAGTTCAGTTTGTCTGGTCTGGAAAGGTTTAAAGTTTTCAGTTTTTTGGTTTTCCGTCCAGCCTTTACCTACCCAGTTTTATATGCGGGCAGTCATTGGGCCCTTTGCGGTGGCTCTGACGACATCGTTTGCAGATATTGGTAGTTCGGGGCATGTTTCTATTTGCAGGGTGGTCATTGTTGGTGCCGGGTCTTCCTCTGTCATCGGCAACGGTGCTCTGCTTAATGCGTCTGCATGGGAGATTTGCTTCCCGGGTCGATGTGTCAATGTGTAAGAGTATGCTGCTAGGAATTCTGACCATCTAGTCATCCACAGGGATAAAATGTTCGGTGTAGTCTTGTTTCCCGCCAGAATTCCTAGTAACGGTTTATGGTCCGTTACTATCAAAAATGTTCTTCCATAAAGGTATTCGTGAAAATGTTTCACTCCGGCGACGATTGCCAGGGCTTCACTGTCTAGTTGACTATAGTTACGTTCTGTTTTAGACAGAGTCTTTGAATAATAAGCGACGGGTGCCTCTCTCCCATCTAGTAATTGGTGGCTCAGGATGGCACCGACTCCAAATGGTGAGGCATCGCAGGTTGCCGTCAATGGGAGTGTGTTACTAAATTGGATGAGAACGGTGTTTGATGTTAATAATTTTTTTATTTTCTGGAATGCCTTTTGTTCTCTATGACCCCAAGTCCAATTAGTATTCTTATCCAGCAAATGGTGTAATGGTTCTGCTATTGTTGCTTTTTGGGGGAGGAATACGTTATAGAAATTTATTAGACCCAAAAATGCCTGCAATTCCGTTTTGTTTTTTGGCTGTGGTGCGTCTTTAATGGCTTTCACTTTTTTTTCGGTAGGGTGTATACCCTCTCCGTCAATTAAGTAGCCCAGAAATTTGATGCGATCAGTCATTAAACAGCATTTTTCTTTTTTAACTTTCAGACCGGATTCTCTAAATTTTGTTAGTACATCTCTTAGTCTTTTTTCTAGTTGGGTCGTGTCTTTAGCCGAAATCAGGACGTCATAAAAATATGGTACGACCCCTTTTATTCCATTTAATAGGCATTCCATGAGGCTTTGGAAAATGCCTGGGGCAACGCTCACTCCAAATGGAAGTCTGTTACACTTGAATGCCCCTTTGTGAGTCACTATTGTCTGTGCCTCGGCCGTTAAGGGGTCTACTGGAAGCTGTTGGTAAGCTTGTGCTAGATGTAGTTTGGCAAAAAAATTTCCTCCCCCGAGTGAGTGTAGCAAATGTTGCATGACTGGCACCAGGTATGCGCTTTGTTGCAGCGCATGGTTCAGGGTAGCCTTGTAGTCTCCGCAGTTGAGTACCGACCCGTCAGGTTTAACCGGTGTTACTATTGGCATCTCCCATTTAGCATGGTCAACAGGTTCCAAAACCCCTTGGTCAATTAATTTATTCAATTGTTCCTCTATTTTTGCTTTTAATGCAAAGGGGACTCATCTGGCCTTTAATCTTCTAGGGGCCACCTGGGGGTCTAAACTAAAGGAAATTGGGGTCCCCCGATACCTGCCTAGGGAGCCATTGAAAACGTCCTGGAACTCGTGGATTTGGTTTTCTTCCCAGTCGATTGCGGCCACTCGGTCCACTCCGGTAATTCCGATGCCCAATGGTGCGAACCATTCGATGCCCAGGAGGCTGGGTCGGTCTCAGTCGACTATTGTTAGAGGAAGGACTTTGACATGCTTCTTGTAAGTGACTCGGAAATGTCCTAGACCTACCACAGGAATTCGATTCCCCTGGTAGTCTTTCAGAGTTAATTTTTGTTTCTGGAGCTCTTTTAGTTTGATATTTGGGACCAGTTGTCTGATTTTGTCCCACGGCACCATTGACAAGAAAGTCCCTGAATCAACTTCCATCTCACAGGGGCTGCCTTCAATTTTTACGATGACTTTAACTTTTTTCCCGCTTTCCGTCTGAGCGCTTCCGATAGTGACAGTTTGATGGGTCTTTTCTCGGTTACTGTCTCGTTTGTTGCGCTCCCACTTTCTCTTGGCTTGTTTCGATTCAGCTTGTGTGGGAGAGTTGCTGCGTCTGTTAGGGCTGTTATTTTTTCGATTCCTACAGACTTTCTCGATGTGTCCCCTTTTCTTGAAAGCTCGGCAGATGGCATCAAGGAATCTGCAATCAGCTCGAGGGTGGTTTCCTCCGCACCTGGCACATTCCTGCCAGTTTCTTTTTTCGCGCCTTTTTTTGGCATACAGGCAGTGGACCTCATCGTCATCCTCTCCGGATTCTGATGTCTCGTAAAAATCTTCATGGTGTGTAGTGGCGGGAAATTGCTTCTTCCCTCTGGTTAGGCTCGTTTCGTCGTTATTCGCGTTCATTTGTTTCATGGTGGCCGCTGACTTTTTCGCGGCTTCTGTGGCAATGGCTTCTGCGATTGCTTCAGCCACAGTTATGTTGGGTTTATTTAGCAATTTACTTTGTAAATTAGAGTCTTTTAAACCCAATACCACTCGATCTCGCATGGCTTCATCTAAGTTCAGGAATTCGCACGCTCCCCCCAGTTGTCGGAGGGCTGTCACAAAATCAGCAATGGTCTCACCTTCTTTTTAGTCCCTTCGGTAGAATTCGTGCCGTTTGATGAGATTTGACACCACTGGTGCATAGTGAGCCTTTAACATTCACTGGAATTCGGGCCAGGTCATTAGTTTTACATCTCTGGGCTTCGCCAATGCTTTGGCCATCTTGAACACAGTTGGTCCGCAATGCATTAAGAAGACAGCCCTCTTACGCTGGTCTGAGATCTCTTCCATCTCATTACTTTCTAAGTACATTTGAAAGCGGTCTACGTAGGATTCCCAATCTTCTTCATTGGGATTGAAGGGTGCGGGCAGTGCATTATTTCCGGCCATCGCTTCAAGCCTGGATTTCAATTTGCCGCGTGCACAGTCTCATGTTTTAGGATGATCCCATCCTTGTCACCAGTGTTCCATCCAGAAAAACGCGAGGTAGACCGGGTTCCAACAGTAAAAGTCTTTATTTCAACTGTTTAAGTAAAACGGAACAGTTTGGCTCTAGCCACGGCAGCCTTTATATACAGCTTGCCTGCCGGCTTGTAGCCAGTGACGGTTGTTTGATTTAGCCGCCTTTTGGCGGCTCTTTTGGATTGGTTCCTAGTGAACCAATCCCTATGCTGGCTTTTCTAGCCAATCATATTTAGAGGATTTGGAGTAAACTATTTTATACAGAACAGTAAGAATACAGGAAATAGGTATGAATAAATGGGGACAATAGGACAGGGATGGTAGGCATGATTGTGCACTTATGCACGCCCCTTACAGACCTCTTAGGAATGGGGTGAGGTCAATAGTGGTTAGTTTGAGGTTAAAGGAGTGGGGGTTAGAGGAAGTAACAACAGAGCCAGGTAGTGCATTCCAGGCATTGAGCACTCTGTTGCTGAAGTTGTACTTTCTGCAATTGAGTTTGGAGCAGTTAACATTGAGTTTTTATCTGTTGTGTACTCTTGTATTGTTGTGGTTAAAGCTAAAGTAGTCATTGACTGGCAGGACATTGTAGTAGATAATTTTGTGTGCTACACTTAAGTCCAATCGTAGGCGGTGTAGTTCAAGGTTGTGCAAGCCCAAAAGTTCAAGCAATGGGTGTAATACTCTTACTGTGAAATATCTCTGAACTTGCTCAATTTTATTAATGTCCAATATACAATGTGGATTCCAGACAGATGAGTTGTATTTGAGTATTGATCTCTATTACTTGTGACTACATTACATTGAATTCCTATATCACATGATTACTCTCCTCTAAAATACATGTGACTTCAACCTCCTCTATCATTTCATCTCTGTTAGTGAGATTTAGAAAAACAATATAGCTGGCCCTCTAGTTCCCAGCTCTACTTTTTTGGGTGGACAAAGTTGTAGGCAAGGCATGTCAGAATCCTGTTCAATCTCCAACTCACTGCAGAGTTTGCCTTCCAGTTGATGTCAGGGTAGTTAAAGTCCCTCATTACTATTTTGGTGTGTTTCCTGCACACCTCGGCTAATCGCCTGGTAAAGGCCCTGTCACACTGGCCGACGGATGCAAAACGTTTGTAAAAAGGACACAG
>BLBF01000025.1:19600296-19675056 GCA_015471245.1 Laticauda colubrina
TCCGCTCTCAAAAGTGCACCGAATTTGCATAACCAGAGCGGACAACACGGAAAGGAACGGACGGGGGGAGGACGCAGGGTGGATGGAAAGCGGATGCTCCACGGAAGCCTAGCGGATGGAAGCGGGTGAGAGCAGATGGCACATCCGCAAGGCTTCCGGGGGAGCGCAGCAAAGTGGATGCGGAATGGAAAGAGCGGATGCAGAGTGGACGCTGAGTGGATGAAGCGGATGCACAGTGGAAGCCTAGCGGATGCCTAGTGAAAGCCTAGCATTCACTGCGCATGCGGGGAGGATGCATTGCGTCAGCCCCGTGGATATAAAGGGAAGCAGCTCCAAGCAGGTCACCATTCAGAGGAAAGACCTGCTTCCAGACACATCGCCTGCCTGCCCGCCTGCCTGCCTGCCTGCCTGCCTGCCTGCCTGCCTGCCTGCCAGCCAGCCAGCCAGCCAGCCTGCCTGCCAGCCTGCCTGCCAGCCAGCAACGCCACAACCATGGGGAAGAAGAGAAAGCCTCAGCCATCTGCTGCCAGCCCTGGCAAGAGGGACAGGGCCACCCTCCCACCCCCTGGCCCTCACTCTGCTTCTGCTGGGGCTTCTGCAGCACAGGCTCGCTCTTCTGGGGCTGGGGCTTCTGCTGCTTTTGCTTCTTGAAGAGCTGATGATGATGCTTATGGCAGTGGTGCTTCTGCTAATGCTTACTCTGCTGATGCTGCTTCTGGCAGTGGTTCTTCTGCTGGTGCTTACTCTGCTGAAGCTGCTTCTGGCGGTGGTGCTTCTGCTGGTGCTTACTCTGCTGGCACTGCTCCTGGTGCTGGTGCTTCTGCTGGTGCTTACTCTGCTAGTGCTGCTCCTCATCCTGCTGGTCCTGCTGGTGCTCCTGGTCCTGCTGGTGCTCCTGGTCCTACTGGTCCTGCTGGTGCTCCTGGTCCTGCTGGTGCTCCTGATCCTGCTGGTGCTCCTGGTCCTGCTGGTCCTGCTGGCGCTGCTGGTGCTTACTCTGCTGCTGCTGATCCTAGTCCTGCTGGTGCTGCTGGTGCTGATGCTGCTGGTGGCCCTGCTGGTGCTGCTGCTGCTGCTGGTGGTGGTGTGGAGGAGCAGCCCCTACAACCTGGAAGCCCCTCTGATGAGGGCCCATGTGGTCCTGCCAAAGGGAGGAAGAGGCAGATGCGAGAATGGGAGAAGAGGCAATACAACATCGAGGAGGAACATGAGGATGAGGTGCTGGAGTGGCTGATAGAGAATGACTATCTATGGCGGAAGGGACACAGGCTCTACAGGGACACCAAAAGGAAGCAGGCTGCTTGGAGAGAGAAGGCGGAGAGCCTGGGCTACACTTCGGAGGTCCTCCTCAGCTGGTGGAAGCACATGCACACCTGGTACGGGAAACTGCACCTCAAGAAATCTGGCCAGGCCGCGGTCAAGCTGACGGACAGAGAGACCTACATGGTGGCCAAGTGCAGCTTCCTGGAGGGTGAGATCCGCCACCAAGGAGCAGCCCCTCTCACAACCCTCTCTCTCAGGCAGCCTGCTGAGAGCCAGTCTTCTTCCGGCTGAGAGTCAGCTCTTGTCTCCAGGCAGGTATCTGTGGAGTGTGCCACGACGGAGACCCCCCTGACAGCTGTACTAACCATGGCGGAGTGTGTGGAGGACTCCCTGACGCAGTGGGAGAAAGGAGACGGCACTTCCAGCACAATCCAACCCGCATACACCCCCCAGCTCCACCTCCACAGAAAGGCAGAGAGGCAAACCGGAGGGACAGAGCCACACTGTCCTGCTAGAGAAAAGAGACACCATCAGAAGCAGTGTAGATTTCCTCTCTCAGCTGGTACACACTGACTCCTCATCCTCCAATCGCAAGCCCTTCCTCACCTATGTCAACCAGACCCTCATGGACATGGCGGAACCCCAGTACCAGGTGGTGAAGGACAGGATCACCGATCTGCTTCACAACCCTCCAGATCCAGATGAACCTGCTCCCACCCAGTCCAGGTCTGTTCCTCCACCCCAGGTGATGTCCCTCCCATTCCAAGGCTTTCCACAGGCCCTCACCTACCAGGGCTACGGCTACCAGGAGGTCCAGCAGCACAGGCAGCAGCCCTTCCCAGTCCAGGCACAGGTTCATCGGACGCCACCGTTGCCACTAGTTCCACTGATGCCACTGATGCCACCCATGCCACTGCTGCCACCGATGCCACCGATGCCACCCACGCCACCGATGCCACCCACGCCAGTCCTCACCCAGCTACAGACCAGACAGCCCCACTACACTGCTCCTTCCTCTACCCCACAGCCAAGCCCGGCCTCAGTACATCTGTCATCGGTACTGGGGCTGACACCCCATGGCATGGAGGAAGGAGCTCTCAATATCACGGGGCTGAGCCAGCTGTCTGAGAGCTTCCTCAACACACCGGCCCCTGTTGTCCTCTCGGGGCCAGGCACCCCAGTGGCGCTTCAGACCAGCACTCCAGCAGCAGCCACCTCCAGACCACCTGGACCCTTCACCCCTGAGACTGGGCACACCTCCGAGTGACCGAGAAGAGTGCCAGAGACTGGGTGGCTACCTGTAGACTTTCTTTGGACACTTGACTTGGGTCATTTTTCTTTTACAGCTTGTTATTAATAAAGATTATCTTTGCTTCACACACTTGCTTCATTTATTTTTTTCAATAAAGTCTTGGTGGAAACTTTTAGAAATGGTTTAAGCCTTTGCATGCTTGTGGGATGGGTTAAGATAGCAGAGGGATGGGCAGGGATACCTTTGGGATGGGTTAAGATAGCAGTGGGATGGGCAGGGATACCTTTGGAATGGGTAATAGCTGTGGGATAGATATACCTCCAGTGGAAGCATAGTGGGACTGTATGGTCCACCCTCCCAGGTGCCACACCTATGGCCCTTCATTATCAATAATAATGTAAGCATTGATCCACACATGTCAACATAAACACAACTCTTTATTAAATGCCCTGTTCATTGTAGGCCAACCAAACATACATGGCCCAATCTCATCAGTGTGATGAGACAGGCTGAAGGAAGCATCCATTAATCATCTATCATCCTGTCTTGCCACTCCACTGCTCCAGCTGGGGTGTTGCACCAGTGTTTCAGGAGGTTGCGCTGGTTCTTCCCTTCACGTGAGGCTCTGTTGGGGCCTTGCACATCCTCAGTGTCTATTAGGTTTTGCCCTTGCCTCCATTCCCCAGGCTACATGTCCCCATTGCCTTGTTGGAGGTCCACGAGCCTGTTCTGCAACACTGGGTAGCGAGTGCGCATGAGATTGTGCAGGATGCAGCAAG
Source organism: Laticauda colubrina (assembly GCA_015471245.1). Taxonomy (NCBI): domain Eukaryota; kingdom Metazoa; phylum Chordata; class Lepidosauria; order Squamata; family Elapidae; genus Laticauda; species Laticauda colubrina. The sequence continues at coordinate 19,603,591 of BLBF01000025.1, forward strand.
CTTCCACGATCCTCCTCACGGTCTCTGGGCGATGCTGCATGGTGGTGAGAAGTACCTGGAACCTGTTGGCCAGGATGCCAAAGGCATTCTCCACCACCCGCCTTGCCCTGGACAGTCTGTAGTTGAAGATCCTCTCTTCACGGGTGAGGTATCTTGAACTGTAGGGCTTCATGAGGTAGGTTCTGAGGGAGAAGGCGTCATCCCCCACGATGAAGTAGGGCACATCTTGTGTGTCATTGGGCAGGGGGTCTGGATCTGGGAAGCCCATGATGAGGTTGCGTTCCAGCCCCTCCTTGAGGTGACTGGCATTGTATATCTGAGCATCTGAAGATGACCCGTTTCCTGAAGCATCGATGTACATGAACTTGTAGTCAGCATCGACCATGGCGAAGAGGATGATGCTGAAGAAGCCCTTGTAGTTGAAATAAGTGGACCCTGACTTGGCTGGAGCTTTGCAGGCCACGTGCTTGCCATCTATGGCTCCAATGGTGTGGGGGATGTTCCACTTCTGATACCACTGCTCTGCAACTTTCTTCCAGCCTTCTTCAGTGGAGGGGCACTGGAGGAGCTCCTCCAGGTATTCTTCGATGATGGCCTGCACCACTTCTCTGACCACAATGCTGATGGTGTTGTGTGGCACCCTCCAACCATACTGCATGCTCCTGTAGGTGGTCCCTGAGGCCAGGTGGCGCAGAGTGAGTGCAACCTTGAGCCCAGGGTCCAGGCTGGGCCGGAAGTTGGTGCTCTGCTTGGTCAACCTGGGTGTCAGCTGCTCCACAACTTCGTCAAACATGGCTGGAGGCATCCTCATGAAGTGCTGGAATGCACGAGGGTCTTCGTTCCTCAGCTCCACCATCAGCTTGTTGTACAGTCCGTACTCTGCTCTTCTCCCGATCCATCTTCGGACCCAGATGCTTCTTGGCTGCCTCCTTTTCTTCCCGTAGAACAGTTGAAAGAGCCTGTAGATGGCTTCACACTGTTGCAGAATGATGGTGGCTATCAAGAGGACTGTGCGACGATCCATGGTGGACATCAATGGATGCTGTGGAAGAGCAAGATCCAGATGACGGCTGCAGAGGTCTGCACAGCAGGGCTCCTGGACTGCAAGTGAGATCCAGGTGAGTTGCTCCCCCTTTTTATAGGCAATATAGGTTTTCCACTATGTGTCCTTTTGCATCCTCTAGACATCCTCTAGACATCCTTAATATTTGAGATAGGTCCCCTCTGCAAACGTTTTTTCCATTTTAAATGCTTTCTTTGTGAACTACATCCGCTTTCATCCTTTCTCCGTCTGTGCTACTAACACTGCGCGTCTGTTCCGTGTCCGTTTCACTTCCTCCCTGTGTCTGTTTTCCGCTGCAGCAGATTTGAGTTGCGCGGATGCGCAGCGGATACCTATCGAATGTAGCGGATGCTTAACAGATGACTACGGATGCAGAACGGATGTTCCCCGTATGCGTTGCAGATGCAGAATGGATGCGTTGGATACATTTTCCGCTGAAAAAGTTTTGAGCAGCTCAAAACTTTTTGAGTGGATGGAACCTCAGTCGACGGATGCTGGATGGAGAGGAAGAAAAACGGGCACAGAACGGATGCATCGCGTTAACCAACGGATGGCAAGTGTTTCTCTCCGTTTCTCTCTTTCCATCCATTGGTGCAGTGTGACATGGGCTTAAAGAGTTCATCTATTTTCTTCTCTTGGTTGGGTGGCTTATTTCAATGTTATTTCTTTTTCCTCTGATATTCACCCATATAGTTTCAGGAAGACATTCATCCCTAGTATTGTGTATTTCTGTAAATGTGTAGTAATTCTTTACACACAATGGAACTCCTCCCCCCTCTCCGTTTTTAGTTGATTCTGTGATGGTTCTATTTTTGATAAGAAATATTGTTGATATAATAATTACTTGCTGCAGACACTTTTGGTACAATAGGAAACTAATCAGAAAATTGTACTTAGATGTATCATATGTATGCCATATTACTTGAACAGAAAGTGTTTGGAGGATATTTCACATGTTATAGAAATAGCAGATGAGAGCCTTAGACTGCATATCATCCTTCCTATTTCACTGAAATAGACAGGGTCCTAATGAAGCTTTTCTCTGAGCTTTCCATGCAGAATGTTTTTGCAGCCATTTTAGATTGCTGCAGCATGTACACATAGTAAAAAGAGAAAAAGAAGAAATAAATATAACTCCTGTGTTTTGAAGAATGTACTGACATTGAATAGAAAAATGTCCTGTATAATTTCTGTCATTAAGATAATTGGGACTAGGTTTCTCAACTTTCCTCCTATAAGTTCCCAAATTGTAATAGCTAGTACAAATGGTGTACTTGTTGCCGTCTATATATAAGATTTATATATCTGATAATTATGATAAACAAACATGAACACTCAACAGTATTTTGAGTTAATTTCATTTTGAACACATGCGTGAACATGCCACTAATTAAAAGAACTTCATAACCCCTTCCTACTTCCAAAGAAATGCTCAGTATCTTTGCCTGCCTTCTGGGACAGGGATGTAAGGTGGAGAAAAAGAAAAATTTCAGAATGACTTCAGCCTTCTTCTTTGGCAGGATTAAGACAGTACCTCAATTCCATAAACTCTGAGAATACAGCATTGGAGCTGTACAACATCAGCCTCCCAGGAAAGCTGCTAGGTCCCTCCCCTGAGAAAGCAGGTGCCCCTTGCAGAAGAACTGATATCCAGAATGAATGAGGCTTCAGAGAATGAAGGGTGAGTGCTTGGAAAAGCAGTGAAGTCCTAGAAAGTCTAGTGATAGGATACTTCCTGTTTAATGCAGCTCATTAAACTTTTCTAAAAGCCTTTTTCCTGTTATTGTCAGAAAGTTGCTGAAAAGGCATCAAGGCAGCCAAGCCTGACCAGCCCTGCCAGAGAGGTCAGGCATGCAGGTGTTACTATTCCATATTTACAGAATTTAGTAGAGGAGGCTAAAACAGTTTCCTGAATGGAATATTAACACTGCTACACCTAGCAGCCACATTTCCAAGTACAAAATGGTATGCGGTGCCTGACACGTAACAGATTCTAGCTTTTAAAATTCCTAAATCCCAGTTTAGACAAAACTAAGCTATTATAGAAGTAACATTATCGAATCTAAAATTATATCTGCAACACATCAACAGTCAACTATTGAAAGGTTTGCTTTTCAGAAGTACAGTTGAAGTTTTGTAGGCATTAGAAGTTCCCTTCTAAGCATAGTATTACTTAGACGTTCATGAGCCATTTTGAATGTTTAAAATTTCTTCATAAAGATGACCCAAAAATCTGTTCTCCACATGTCTTGAAATTAGAAAATAAGAACCCAATTAAATAAATTAGTGAAAAACATCATGTTGTTTCTCGAGAAAAATAATGCAAAGCCACATATTTGTGTGTGAACCACTAGGATCAGTTCACTTGAAGGGGAAATTAGGTATTTCCTATGGGATGAGATGCTAATCAGGCTTGGGTGTAAAAGTCCTATCTTATTTAACTTATTATGGTTATTCACTACCAAAGTCTGATCTTCACCAGACAGATATGTGGAAGTATGTCATGACTCAAAGAAAGGACATTTTTGAGGAAGTCAAAAAAAAACAACAGCAATCAGTGGTTGATGTTCATCAGGCCGGAAAATGATTTACAAAAAATGTGAACTTCACCAGTCTATTGTTAGGCAGGTTGTACACAAATGGAAACAATTCCAATGTTATTTTTCTCAGGAGTGGTTGATCAACTAAATTGACACCAAGAGTAACATATGTTAATACTCTGGGAACTCTCAAAGGAGCCAAAGACCTCTCTTGCTTTGGTGAATGTCAATGTCCAGAAGATTACTATCAGGAGAACACTAATTGACAATGGTGGGCATTGCAAGATTATTTTATGTTTATGTTTAAAAATAACATTAAAAAACACAAGCTAATACAGAATAAAGAAAGGAGGAAAAAGAAAAAAAGATGCAAAAGAAAAGATAAAAATAACAAGAAGCAGTATCTGATTTCCTTTGCAGCAAATACAAGTATTAAGGTAGTCCTTGATTCATGACTGGTTGTTCAATGAACACTTGAAATAATGTTGGAACCACAAAAGCTACTGATTACTGATTTGCAAGGTCTGCATACACACCTGTGTGGTCATGTGTTCACATATTGGGTGCTTGGCAAACAGCTCACCTTTATGGCCATTTGCAATGTCCTATGTCACACAGTTGCAATTGTCAACATTTTTGCTAGTTTCCGATGTTTACTTCCAATTTCCAGCAAAAACACCCATAGGGTAAACTTGAAAACTTGATTTGCTTAATGACAGTGTCCTTCATTTAATGACTACTAAAAAAAGTGAGATAAATAGGGGCAAATCACATGGTGACTTGCTTAATGATTGCAAAGATGACTCAGATGTGCTCAAATACAGTGTTAATCGAGGAATACCTGCAGTTATAAAAGCATTCCAAAATAGCATTTGGCTTAAATAAAATTGCTATCTGTAGCTTCATTTTGCACCGATGTCATGATCTTTTTCAAAGATATAGAGAAAACTTACATATTAGGAGAAAGATTTTGGTTGAATCTTGAATGACTATGGTTTGTTGCTACTACTGAAGGCATTCCGCTTGGGCAGTCAAGGCCTAAATCAGTGTTTCTCATCTTGGCATCTTTTAAGATGCATGGACTTCAACTTTCAGAATTCCCTAATCCTGCAGTGTATGTGGAGAAAGTCCCATTCCAACTGATGCATCAGATACATGATTCTAATGCCATGAAAGATACAGAATACACAATCATACTGTCTTCCTCACTTGGTCCATGCCCATTTTTGTCACATATTTGAACTACAGAGATCTGATACACATCTTAGAGGAGAGATGGAAATCTGTACTCCACAAAGATGCCTTTTTCTCATTTATTGGTAGGTTGCAACATTTTAGGCAAAACAAATCAAATGATTAATAATTATCAGTATAGTTTTAGTGGTAACATGTGGCCATGCCATGCTTTGTTTGTTGTGCAAAAATCACAATCTGCATAGAAACAACTGAATCCTTTCCATACTCAAAAAAAATATAAGAGCTGCCGTGGCTCGCTAAAGGCTACACAGATCTATACCTTGAATAAAGAGCTGAAGTTACACTGGTCCCCTGTCTCCTGATTTCCCGCGCTTCTACACTGGTGACGAAGGTGGGATACTGAGACAAAGAGACCAGTCGGGCACGTGGCAACCGAGCTGAACAACCGACGAGATGGCCGGCAGAACTCACCACCCGCACCATTCGACCAGGCAACCGAGGACTGGGAATCTTACATTGATTGATTTCTCATGCTCCTCGAGAGCAACAATCTCAAGGATGCAAACCACCACCGAAAGAGAGCTGTGTTCCTGATCCATTGCGGACCAGCTGTATTCAAGATGGCCAAAGCGTTGGCCAAGCCAGAGGATGTGAAGGAGATGACTTGGCCAGATCTAAATCGATTACTTCAGAAACACTATGCCCCAGCCATGCCAAACCTGATCCGGTGACACAAATTCTACCATTGAGATCAAAAGGACGGAGAGAGCATCGGGGATTTCATGGCAGCATTGAGGAACATCGGAGGTGCGTGTGGCTTTTCAGATATGGACGAGGCTCTGAGGGACCACGTGGTTCTCGGTCTCAGAGACCCCATGCTCCAGAGCAGGCTAATGTCTCGGGCAGACATTACATTTACTGAAGCCATTGTTGAAGCCACCGCAGCCGAAGCCACAAAGAAATCAGTGGCCGAGATGTGACAAATGAACACAAGGGACCAGCCAACAACATCGAAGACCAACACATCTCCTGAAAAACGAACTGAAACTGGTCACAAAGCAACAACGGCGCACAACAAGGACATCGATCTATCACCCAACACCAACGATGAGGAAGAGGAGATCCACAGATTTCAAGTGGAGCGAGACTGGCGGAGAAGTCGTAAGTCAGGGTTCCAGTGTGCCGGATGTGGTGGCGACCACCCCCATTCTGAGTCCTGGTTTTTAGATGCCATTTGCTGGTACTGTGAAAAACGGGGGCATCTCGCCAAGGTCTGCTGAAACAAACGGAACTCCAGCCCAAGACGACATGACAACACGCCTCCTAGAAATTGAGACAGATTCACAGAGAACCGATGGAACCATGAAAACTGAAGCAAGAGGCTCAGCAAGACCATACGACGGGAAGAAATGCATCAAACGGTCACAATCGGCCATTCAGACAACTCAGGCGCAAGAAAAATACACGTGCAGGTCAGCATTGAAGGCAGGCCATGCAGAATGGAGGTGGACTCCAGATCATACCTCTCCATGGTGTTCTGGGACACAATTAAGAGGTTAGTGCCCAGTTTACAGAAACAAGAGCTGGAGAACCAGAGACTCGCCATTAAAAACTATCAAGGGAACAGAATTCCCATAATAGGAATTGGACACTTTCAAGTAACCTTCAAAAGGCATGGAAAAGTACTTCCACTCACTATTGTCGACAGAGACCGCCCAAGCCTGCTGGGTCTGGAATGGTTCGCGCCATTAGGGATCAAGGTGACAAGCATCAATCATGTCGAGGAAACAGACTGGGAAGAGGAGCTGATGAAGGAATTCCAGGAAGTGTTCGACGGACAATTAGGCAAGTACCGGGGGTCCCCAATATCATTTAGCTTGAACCCCAAAATTTTCCCATTCACCCTCAAACCAAAAAGAGACAAACAATTAGATAAGCTCATCGCACAAGGGGTCCTGGAACCAATAGATCATGCACTCTGGGAGACCCCAATAGTCACCCCAATAAAACCAGACGGGTCCATGAGAATTTGTGGGGACTATAAAGCGACACTTAACAACGCACTGCAACAAAGTGCATACCTAGTCCCGGTGGTACAGCACCTCCTACACTCACTCGGGGGAGGAAAAGTCTTTGCAAAGCTCGACTTGGCACAAGCATATCAACAGCTGCCCGTTGATGCCGAGACTGCGGAAGCGCAAGCTATCATGACCCACAGGGGGGCTTTCCAGTGCAAAAGGCTCCAATTCGGAGTCAGTGTGGCACCAGGGGTGTTCCAGAGTTTAATGGAACGGTTACTCCAAGGAATTAAGGGAGTCATGCCATATTTGACGATGTGTTGGTAGCAGCCAAAGACAAAAGACAATTGAGAAGCCAACTCAGAGAAGTCCTATAAAAATTTTAAAATGCAGGACTTAAAGCTAAAAAAGAAAAGTGCCAGTTATGCATTGAAAAGGTTGAGTTCCTGGGATATCTGGTGGACAAAGATGGAATCCACCCTATCTACAAAAAAATAAAAGCAATAAAGGAGGCCCCGAGACCTCAAAATAAGGCAGAATTACAAGCCTTTCTGGGACTAATCAATTTCTACAATGTCTTTTTGCCACAGAAGGCAACAACAGTGGAACCCCTGCATAGGTTGCTTGACAAGATGTCCGTTTGGTCCTGGGACAAGCAGGAAGAGGCCGCCTTCTGGAACATAAAAGATCTCCTCACATCACAATCAGTCCTCATCCAGTACAGCGAGACCCTACCACTAACAGTAACCTGCGACACCTCTCCATTCGACATCGGAGCTATACTAAGCCATACCCTTCCAGACAGGTGAGAAGCACCGATTGCTTACTTCTCAAAAATACTATCAAAGGCAGAAAGAAATTATAGCCAGCTCGACAAGGAGGCAGTTGCAGCGGTTACCGGTGTGAAGCGGTTTCCCGAGTACTTATACGGTAGGGACTTCACCCTCATCACCGACCATAAACCACTACTGGGAATCCTGGCGGGAAACAAGGCCACCCCTAACATACTGTCTCCCTGGATGACAAGGTGGTCTGAGTTCCTTGCCACCTACATCTACCAGCTAATACATCGCCCAGGGAAAAACATCTCGCATGTCGACACACTAAGCCATTGCCCCTTAAAAGATTACGAAGATGACCCTGTACCCACCACATCCACCCTGCAAATAGAGACATTGCCCAACCTACCAACAACTGCATCAGACATTGCAAGAGAGATGAGCAAAGACGGCAAACTGGCGCGAGTTTTGAACTGGGTGGTAAAAAGGTGGCCAGAAACAGAAAGCAGTGACCAGTTTAAACCCTTCTAAAACCGGCAAACTGAATTATCCTCCCAAAAGGAATGTATACTATGGGGCGATAGAGTGGTAGTTCCAGACAGCTTACAAAAACAAATATTACACATGTTGCATGGGGGACATCCGGGCATTGTGAAAATGAAATCCCTAGCCAGAAGCTACGTATGGTGGCCAGGGATAGACAGAACCATTGAAACCTGGGTGGCTACATGTGACAAATGTCCGCAATCCAGACCAAACCCGCCCGAAGCACCAACCCTCCAATGGGAAACACCAAGGGGCCCATGGTCAAGGGTCCATATAGACTTTGCGGGACCCACAAAAGGGTACACTTTCTTGATCGCAGTAGACGCTTACTCCAACTGGTTGGAGGTAAGCCTAATGCGATCTACCACAACGGAGGCGGTTACAAAACAACTAAACAGACTTTTCACTACCCACGGCCTACCTGACTTGATAGTATCTGACAATGGGCCACAATTTACAGCATTGGCATTTGAGCAATTCCTCGCAGAACGGGGAATCCAACACACACTGACAGCGCCCGTTCATCCGGTGGCGAACGGGCGGGTGGAATGAATGGTCAGATACACCAAAGATGCTTTAGAAAAGATGGACACTGGTAACATACATGACAAAATAAATAAACTATTAACAATACAGCACATAACACCAAGTGCCAAAACCAATAAAAGCCCAGCAGAACTCCTGATGGGAAGAAAACTCCGATCCCATCTAGACAGACTTCACCCGACTTACAATCCAGAAAAACCACCAAACTCATCTAGCCGGTACCGTACATTTAATCCGGGAGATACAATCTTTGCTAAAAAATTTTCAGGGGACCCACTATGGGTACCCGCTACAATAACCCAAATAACAGGCCCCCGGTCGTATTAGCTGGAAACAGAGGATGGAAGAAACTGGAAATGGCATGTTGACCGACTATGATCAAGAATAATTTTAAACAGCACCAAAAACCCACAAAACTCACAGAGACTCTAATAAAAAAAAAACTAGAGGGGGGGAAACCCCAAACAATCATCCAAAAGAAAGAGAAAATACAACTACAAGACAACGACAAACCGAACGGGCCCAACCAATGCAAATCGAACCAGAAATACAAACACCGCTAAATAAAAGAAGAAACCAATAATACTCACTGGAGAATGAAGGCAGCCAAAGGGTACCAGAGGAAGACGACCCACTCGGAACCTCACCTGGAAGGAACAGTCAAGCCAACTCAACCAGCCCGGAAAGACCAGCCAGGAAAAAAGAAGCCGACAACTTGACCGAACCCAGTAGACCAGGTGGGAGTTGCGGCGAAAGGCCTGACTCACTCTTCCAGGCGGTTCCATGGAGAAGAGCGGGAGCAACAAAGATCCCTTCCGAACTGGCTGAAGACCACGCAGCAACTGAACTGCGTAGGTCAAGTAGACAAGTAAAAAGCCCTGCCTACCTATGTGACTACGTCACGTAGAATGGATCATACCAAGAGGGGATGGGTGTTACATATTAACATTCTTGTAATACCCTAACCTGATTGGCTGAAATGAACTACACTGTGATTGGCCTAGACACACAACGGTGATTGGTTAGTAAGGAATATCCCGTGATTGGACGAACCAATCGCAGGAGATTCAGAAAGCTGTCATTGGGTAAGAGCCGCCGGCTAGCTCTATAAGAAGAGCTGCCGCGGCTCGCTAAAGACTACACAGATGAAGAAAAACTATACCTTGAATAAAGAGCTGAAGTTACACTGGTCTCCTGTCTCCTGATTTCCCGCGCTTCTACAAATACCATTGTTATGACAAATGAAGCAGGCTGAGGCAAAATCTTTACAAATATTTCAAGATTGCTTTTTTCTTTTTTTTAACAATCAAAGGAAACTTTGCCCTGCCTGAGAAAATCCCAAGGAAATTCATTTGCACACCAATGCAAACAAAGCCCAATATGGATTAAAACATTCTAGAGTTGTTTTAACAGCTGCTGGCAGTGGAGACATTTTAGCTAACAAATGGCAATAGATGAAATGAAAGGGTCAAGCTTCTGCTTCTGATAGTAGCCCATTCAAAATAAAGAAATAAGTGGAGTTATAATAGAACTTGGTCTCACGTCTAGGTTTGCCCTAAAACAAAAGCTGTATTTATTGTTACAAACAAAAAGAACTTCCTTTCACTGAGGTTTTTTCCCCCCAGCTAAGCATTCGTCTTCTCTCCTGCACTGAAAGCAAAAGCAAAATATTAAAAAGTTTTTAAGAAGTTAAATTAGAAAGAAAGAGTGCGCTTTAAATATATTTTCATTTGAATTATAAATGTCCTATGTGACTTATTATTGACTGTTTCAGGAAGGGTCTTTGTAATGCTTTTAGTAAGGATTTGTTCATTGTCTTTTAAATGGCTTTGTAATTCCCCGTAGCTTTAGTTATTGAATTAATTAAAATATACCCAATAAATATCAGTGTTTAAGTGAATCCATGGGTCAGATAGTGATTGAGAATTTCTGCTTGAATGATCATTATAGAAAAGGAACTCTTCATTTGAATCTGACTTCCTCAAATTCTGAAGTGAAAACCTACTTTAGTTTGATTTTAATTTGTTAAATTTTCCAAAGGAAGAAAAGTGGTTTTCACCTGATCCTGCTTAACTGGGCTCTTCCCTTTTGTCTCCTCCACCCCCCCTTTTTTTTTCTTGATCCAGAAGAGGCTAAAGCAGCTTCCAAGACAGCAACAAACACACACCTTTTTTTTTCTTTCTGCTCATACTATCTCCTCATTCTAGAAACTGTTTGCCCCCAAAATAAAGCCTTCTCTTTTTTTCATTCTCCGTTTCTATGTCCTTTCTTCTCTTTTCACACCTGTATTTGTGTTATGTTGTTCCAAAGAATAACATAACATATTATGTTATAATGAAAGTAATAACATATTACTTTCTTTGCTCTGGCATAAAACCTTGATGTCACTCCATGCATCCCTCATCTTTTCTTGCATATGCTCTTTTTAATCTTTCTGTCATTCAGCTGAATGTGCGACATAGCCCATTGACTATTGACTGTATTAAGGTCTCTGGGTCAGCCTGCAAATTGTTAATTATAATTACTTGATTGTTGAATGATTGTCCTATATGAAAACAGCTTCAAATATTATTTATTAAATTATTTTGATTAACCCTTTATAGTTTAATTTTGGGGCTTGTGGAAAACAAGCTAATTCAATAAGCTAGTCCCAACAGACTGGCACTTTGAGAGGCCACAATTTATTACAATTTATATAGCAGCTAATTGAAAAATGAGTAAAAAGACAGTCATGCAACAGCAAAACAATTGTAGGCACCACAATTTAGGAAGGATTCAAAGAAACTGGAGTAGAAGGATGATCAGAGGATTAAAAATTATCCTATAAAAAGAGTTTGATGGAGTGCAGAATCTCGAAAAGGTAAAGTTTCCCCTGTCCACTTGTGTCTGAGTCTCGAAGGGCAGTGCTCATCTCTGTTTCTTAGCCAAGGGAGCCAGAATTTTCTGAAGATATTTCTGAGGTCATGTGGTTGGCACTGTTGGAAGAAATATCCTTCTGGGTTCAGTTCCAAGTGGGGGAAAAGATACTGGAAACATGGAGGCTGTTTGGAAAGATGGTTTAATGGTGGACAGGACCACATGGCCTGGAGCTCCAGAGTGAGAAAGGAAGGATGGTCACATGCTTCAAGGTGAAGGAAGAGATCAAGAAAAAGGAGGAGAGCTGAAAGTTTTATACCCTATTGAGATTTGAATTTGAGCTTGTATTCTGATTGGACTCTGAGTCAGCTCTGTAGGGACCATGCACAGGCAGCTCTGTAGGCTGTCCTGAGTTCCATGCTTGGTTGAGCCTTGCTGGATGATGCACTGAAAGGGGTTTGGGCAATTACTATAGTTTTATCTGGAGATCTTTGTCATGTAAAATATTCTGGCCCAGGTTGTTCCATATTAACATTCTTGTAATACTCTCACCTAATTGGCTAAGACAGACTGCACTGTAATTGGACGGAAGAACGACGGTGATTGGTCAGTCAAGAATCTGCCGTGCTTGGCCAAGCCAATCGTGGGAGATTCAGAAGGTTGTCATTGGGTAAGAACCGCCGGCAAGCTCGATAGGAAGAGCTGCCGCGGCTTGCAGGTCCAGCACAGATCTATACCTTTTATTAAAGAGCTGAAGTTACGCTGGTTTCGAGTCTCCTTTTTCCCGCGCTTCTACACTGGTGACGAAGGTGGGATACTGAGACAAAGAGACCAGTCGGGCATGTGGCAACTGAGCTGAACAACCGATAAGATGGCCAGCAGCAACTCACCACCCGCACCATTCGACCAGGCAACCGAGGACTGGGAATCATACATCGATCGATTCCTCATGTTCCTTGAGATCAACAACTTGAAAGATGCAAACGACCACCGTAGGAGAGCTGTGTTCCTGACCCACTGTAGGCCAGCCATATTCAAGATGGCCATTAGCCAAGCCAGAAGACATGAAAGAGATGGCTTGGCCAGACCTAGATCAGCTACTTCGAAACCACTATGCCCCGGCCGTTCCAAATCTGATCCGGAGACATGAATTCTACCGTCGGGATCAGAAGGACGGAGAGAGCATCGGAGAATTCATGGCAGCACTAAGGAACATCGGAGGTGTGTGTGGCTTCTCAAACATGGACAAGGCTCTGAGAGACCGCGTGGTCCTCGGTCTTAGAGACCCCGTAAGCAGACTAATGGCTCGGGCGGACATTACGGTTACCGAAGCCATTGCTGAAGCCACCGCAGCCGAGGCTATGAAGAAATCAGCAGCCAAGATGTGGCAAATGAATGCAAGGGACTGGCCAACAACGTTGGAGACCAATGCATCCCCCGAGAAAAGAACCAAGGCTGGTCACAAAGCCACAACGGCACACCACGAGGACATCGAACTCTCACCCAATACTGAAGATGAGGAGGAGGAGATCCACAGATTGCAGGCAGAGTGAGACCAATGGAGAGGTCATAAGTCGGGTTTTCAGTGCGCCAGATGCGGCGGCGACCACCCCCATTCAGAGTGCCGGTACTTAGATGCCATTTGCCAGTACTGTGAGAAATGGGGGCACATCGCTAAGGTCTGTAGAAACAAAATAAACTACAGCCCAAGGCGACGCGACAACGCGCCCCCCAGGAACCAAGACAAATTTTCAGAGAACCGATGGAGCCGCGAAAATTGAAGCAAGCGCCTCAGTGAAACCTGACGACATGAAGAAACCCACTAAACAGTCACCATCGGCCACTCAGACAACTCCGACGGAAGAAAAGTGGACATGCAGGTCAGCATCGAAGGCAGGCCGTGCAGAATGGAAGTGGATTTCGGATCCTATCTCTCCATGGTATCCTGGGACACGATCAAGAGGTTAGTGCCCAGCTTATAAAAACAAGAGCTAGAGAACCAGAAACTAACCATTAAGGACTACCAAGGGAACAGAATTCCCATGATAGGAATTGGACACTTCCATGTTACCTTCAAAAAGCATGGAAAAGTACTCCCACTAACAATTGTGGACAGAGACCGCCCAAGCCTGCTGGGTCTAGAATGGTTCACGCCATTAGGAATCGAGGTGACGGGCATCAATCATGTCAAGAAACAGACTGGGAGGAGGAGCTGATGAAGGAATTCTAAGAAGTTTTCAACGGACAATTAGGCAAGTACCAATCCATCTTAAACCAAGATGAGTTCCTTTCGCGTTCAAGCCAAAAATAGATGAGCAACTAGATAAGCTCATCGCACAAGGGGTCCTGGAACCAATAGATCATGCACTCTGGGAGACCCCAATAGTCACCCCAATAAAACCAGACGGGTCCATGAGAATTTGTGGGGACTATAAAGCAACACTTAACAACGCACTGCAACAAAGTGCATACCCTGTCCCGGTGGTATAGCACCTCCTACACTCACTCGGGGGAGGAAAAGTCTTTGCAAAGCTCGACTTGGCACAAGCATATCAACAGCTGCCCGTTGATGCCGAGACTGCGGAAGCGCAAACCATCGTGACCCACAGGGGGGCCTTCCTGTGCAAAAGACTCCAATTCGGAGTCAGTGTGGCACCAGGAGTGTTCCAGAGCTTAATGGAACGGTTATTGCAAGGCATCAAAGGATATGTTCCATATTTCAACGATATCTTGGTAGCAGCCAAGGACAAAAGACAATTGGGAAGCCAACTCAGGGAAGTCCTGCAGAAATTTAAAAAAGCCGGACTAAAAGTTAAAAAGGAAAAGTGCCAGCTATGCACTGAAAAAGTTGATTCCTGGGATATTTGTGGATAAAGATGGAATCCACCCCACCCAAAAAAAGATTAAAGCAATAAAGGAAGCCCCAAGACCTCAAAATAAGGCAGAATTACAAGCCTTTCTGGGACTAATCAATTTCTACAATGTCTTTTCGCCACAAAAGGCAATGATAGCGGAACCTCTGCATAGGTTGCTCGACAAGACGTCCACCTGGTCCTGGGGCAAGTGGGAAGAGGTCGCCTTCCGAAAGATAAAAGAAATTATAGCCAGCTCAACAAGGAGGCACTAGCAGCGGTTATTGGCGTGAGGCGGTTTCACGAATACTTGTACGGTAAGGACTTCAACCTCATCACCAATCACAAACCACTCCTGGGGATTCTGGCAGGGAACAAGGCCACCCCCAACATCCTGTCACCCCAGATGACAAGGTGGTCTGAGTTCCTTGCCGCCTACATCTACCAGCTAATACATCGCCCAGGGAAAAGCATCTCACATGCCGATACATTAAGCTGTTGCCCCTTGCCAGATCCAGAGGATCAATCCGCACCCACTACATCCACCCTACAAATAGAGACATTGCCCAACCTGGCAACAACTGCGTCAGACATTGCTAGAGAGACAACCAAAGACAGCAAACTGGCGCGGGTTTTGAGCTGGGTGGAAAAAGGGTGGCCAGAAACAGAGAGCAGTGACCAGTTTAAACCCTTCCAGAACCAGCAGACTGAACTATTCTCCCAAAAGGGATGTATTCCATTGGGCGACAGAGTAGTGGTTCCAGACACCTTACAAACAAGAATATTGCACATGTTGCACGAAAGACACCCGGGCATCATAAAGATGAAATCCCTAGCCAGAAGCTATGTGTGGGTGGCCAGAGATAGACAAAACCATTGAAACCTGGGTGGCAACATGTGACAAATGTCAAAGATCCAGACCAAACCCTTCCGCAGCACCAACCCTCAAGTGGAAAACACCCAGGGGCCCATGGTCAAGGGTTCACATAGACTTTGCGGGACCCACAAAAGGGCACACCTTTTTAATCACAGTAGACGCTTACTCCAACTGGCTGCAGGTAAGCCTTATGCAATCCACCATGACGGAAGTGGTTATAAAGCAACTAAACATACTTTTTGCCACCCACAGCCTACCTGACTTGATAGTATCTGACAATGGGCCACAATTCATGGTGTTGGCATTTGAACAATTTCTCGCCGAGCGGGGCATACGACATGCATTGACAGCGCCCATTCATCCGGCGGCGAATGGGAGTGCAGAACGAATGGTCAGATACACCAAAGACGCTTTAGAAAAAATGGACACAGGGAGCATACACGAGAAAATAAATAAACTATTAACAATACAACACATAACACCAAGTGCTAAAACCAATAAAAGCCCAGCCGAGCTCCTAATGGGAAGAAAACTCTGATCCCATCTAGACAGACTGCACCCGATATACAATCCCGAAAAACCACCAGACTCATCCAGCCAGTACCGTACATTTAATCCGGGAGGCACTGTCTACACCAAAAACTTTTCAGGGGATCCACTGTGGGTACCTGCAACAATAACCCAAGTGACAGGTCCCCGGTCATACTGGCTGGAAACGGAGGATGGAAGGAATTGGAAATGACATGTCATTCAACTAAGATCACGAATAGCTTCAAACAACGCCAAAAGCACACAAAATCCACAAAAAGACATTAATACAAAAACTAGAGGGGAGGAAGAAACCCCAAACAATTATTTAAAAGAAGGAGAAAATCCTCCTATGACACAGCGGCAAACTGAACACGACCAACCAACACAAACCAAGCAGTCAATCCATACACCAATAAATAGAAAAAGAAACCAACAATACTCACCAGAAAGCGAAGGCAGCAGAATGGTACCAGCAGAAGATGACCCACACAGAACCTCACCTGGAAGGAACAGCCAAGCCAGTTTAACCAGCCCGGAAAGACCGGCCGGGAACAGAAAAGCCGACAACTCAACTGAGCCCAGTAGACCGGGTGGGAGTTGTGCGAAAGGCCTGACTCACCCTTCCAGGCGGTTCCATGGAGAAGAGCCAGGAGCGACAAACCCCATCCAAACCATCTGAAGACCACGCAGCAACTGAGCTGCACAGGTCAAGTAGGCAGGTTAAAAGCCCTGCCTACCTATGTGACTACGTCCCCAAGAGGGGAGGGGTGTTCCATGTTAACATTCTTGTAATACTCTCACCTGATTGGCTAAGACGGACTACACTGTGATTGGACGGAAGAATGACGGTGATTGGTCAGTAAAGAATCTCCTGCAATTGGCCGAGCAGATCGCAGGAGATCCAGAAGGCTGTCATTGGGTAAGAGCTGCCGGCAAGCTCTATAAGAAGAGCTGCCGTGGGTCGCAGGTCCAGCACAGATCTATACCTTTTAATAAAGAGCTGAAGTTACACTGGTTTCGAGTCTCCTTTTTCCCATGCTTCTACACAGGCCTTAATGGCCCACCCATTAACAAAGGTGGGGGTGAGCTTCTACTTCTGAAGTGAGTTTTGCCTCAGAGTTTCTACTCTTTTTAGGGAAAATATTCTGCCTTTTTAATATTTCCTAGGATATTTCAATTTTCTAGGAGAGAGGTGGTTGCTAACTTCCTACAGTATGACTAATACGCCATGGCACACAGAACACTGTTACCTTCCCATTGAAGGTATTCCCACCTATTTATCTACTTGCATGCTTTTGAACTGCTGTGTGGGCAGGAGCTGGGGCAAATAACGGAAGCTCACCCCTTTGTGCAGCATTTGGGTCTCAAGCTCAGCATCTTTAATCACTGAGCAATCGTGCCTCCATACAGGAAGTTGAACCTTGAGAAATGACAACAGGGAGGGCATGACAACATATTCAAATGACTGAAAAATGTTACAAAAACATAAGGTCAACTCCTGTTCTCTTTGATCTCAACTCAGGATACAGATTTACAGGAAAAAGGTTCTGATGGAATGTAATCCTAATAGAATATTTCAACAGTGAAACCAAGTATCCAGGAGGTGATGGGGTACCCTTCACTCAGTGTGTCAAACACAGGTTAGGACACCATTACTCAGGGAAGTTTTAGTGCGGATTCTCACATTGAGGAGATGGTTGGAATTGATTATTAAATTTCTCCTTCTCATCCATGTGATTCCAATGAAACACAATCGATACTCTGCCTCCCACATAGCCTACTTAACAAATCTTAAAGTGCCTAATCATGAAAAGATTTTACTTTGGCATGACCTCCCCTCAGTGGCTCTTGAAGGCTGATCTAGCAGGATTATCTACAGTGGTGGGATTCAAATTTTTTTACTACTGGTTCTGTGGGCATGGCTTGGTGGGCATGGCAGTGGAAGGATACTGTAAAATCTCCAGTCAGAGGTGGTATTTTCTGGTTCTCTGAACGACTCAAAATTTCTGCTTCTAGTTCTCCAGAACTGGTCAGAACCTGCTAAATACCACCACTGATTATTTAGCAGAGAGAGATGGTCCCTGCATCTCTGTACATATAGAAACAATGGAACATATGCTTCTCCAATGCCTATACTATCAAGTCACTCGTATTAGTCTCACTTCACTATTATTGCATAAATACCAGGGCATATAAGACATTTCTCCACTTCTCAGATACCAACTCTGCTGTAACATACAGTGTTACCCTGCTTCTGTACAGCAGCACTTAAAATATGTCAGATGTGCCACACCTGTGCCACAAATTAGTTTTCACTTAAACTGTTATTACAGGGTATTTTGTTTATATGTATTGCATTGTTTTACCCCCTCCTTTTAGATTTTTTTTTTTAATTAATATTTTTTAGCTTTTTATGTCATTTTATTTTTGTGTCTTGTATGTTTATGCTTTTAAATTTATTGTATCACATTCTGTTTATTCTGGCCTTTGATTGTAATAAAGATTAATTTGATTTGACTAATGAAATGCTAACAAGTTAAAGAACAGGCCATGCATTTCCTCAAATAATAATGGAGTTCTATTACTACAGATGGCATGCAACACAAAACACTTAAAATACAAAAATTTAAAATCTTGTGCTTTATTTGCAATAGCTATTGTAGAAAAAGATGCACAAATTCAGATAGGCAAACGGAAATGCGCATCTTGATTAAATGGGTGCAGTCTCCTAATATTATAGATTTTATTTATCAATTCAAAATTAGTCTTACTAAGTCAGGGAGGTTTAGATAAATGTAAGATGTGGCCTAATTATGCTTACCCAATGGAAAAGAATTATGTTGTAATTATGTGTATAAATATTAGCCAGTGTGAAGGTTCAATAATGGCAGTATGTGTGTGCCACAAGCAGTAATCTGATAATCTATCCTTCAGACTGGATGAATGGGTTAAAGAAAGAGGAATTTTAGTTTGGTTTCAGTGTGTTCCTTTGTGCTTAACAATCGGAGGAAGCTCTGCCTTGCTTAAGGAATTTCCCATGCCTCAAATTCAAACAAGACATTACAAAACTGCTATGTTAAACTCATATTAGATATGTTTACAAAAAGACTAAACAACTAAACATTGTAAAGCAATTATCTGGAGATATCATGGCTTATTTGAAAGTGAGTATTATGATGCTGAATGAAAAGCAGCCAAAACAATAAGTTAAACTGTGGAATGGTTATCTTGATATCCCGTCACATGCCCTTGCTCCAGTTTATTTAGATGGAACATTGAGAAAAATTAAAGACACATCCATAATTATATCTTTAAAGTCTTCATTAGAGAAGATCTGATGCTATTTCACCCAAATAGATATTTCACCCAAAATATTTTATCATTGGTTTTTCTTTCCATCAGATACTGTACCTGTTTTATATGTAAAGTGGGTGACTCCAAATCTACAAACCTGATTGGTCAAATAAAATAAGCATTGGATTAGTTCACTAGGAACCAATCCAAAGAGCTGCTAAAAGGCGGCAAATCTAAACAACTGCCATTGGCTGCAAGCAGGCAAGCCAGCCTGTATAAAAGGCTGGCCTCAGCTTCAGCCAAGTGTTCCTATTTACTGACTAGTTAAAGAATAAAGTATTTGTTGTTGGAACCCGGTCTACCTCGTGTGTTTTCCGAACAAAACACTGGTGACGAGGGTGGGATCGTCCTGAACAGAAAAACCTGCACGCGGTGATAAGAAGTCCAGATGACAACCAAGATGTCTGGAAACAACGCACCACCCGCACCCTTCAATCCCAACGAAGAGGATTGGGATTCCTATGCTGATCGCTTCCAAATGTATTTGGAGAGCAATGAAATGGAAGACATTTCAGAGCAACGCAAGAGAGCTGTATTCCTGACGCACTGCGGGCCAACAGTTTTCAAGATGGCAAAGGCCCTTGCGAAGCCCCGGGACGTTAAACAACTAATGTGGACAGAATTGCAAAGACTCCTCAAAGCACACTACGCTCCGATGGTGTCCAACTTCATAAAGCGACACGAATTTTACCACAGAGACCAGAGAGAGGGAGAGACGGTCGCCGATTTCATCGCTGCCCTTAGACAATTAGGGGGTGAGTGTGAATTTTTGAACATTGACGAAGCAATGAGGGATCGCGTGGTGTTGGGCCTGAGAGACTCGACCACACAGAGTAAATTACTCAACAAGCCCAACATCACCGTTACCGAAGCCATCGCGGAAGCCACAGCCGCTGAAGCCATGAAAAAATCTGCCGTAGCCATGAAAAAGATGAACACACACAGCGAAGAAACACCAACCAAAGACAGAAAGCAGCCTGCCACCACAACCCACTACGAAGAGTCAGGCAAAACAGTTGAATCGAGCGAAGAAGACGACGAGGTCCACCGTTTGCTCACGAACAGAAAAGAGCGCAAAAGAAGAAATTGGCGGGAATGCGCTAGCTGCGGAGGAAACCATCCCTGAGCCGAATGCAGATTTCTCGATGCCATCTGCCGGCATTGCAAGAAACGAGGGCACATCGAGAAGGTCTGCAGGAACAAAAAATACTACAGCCCGACGAGACGCAGAAATTCCCCAACATGAGCTGAGCCTAAACGAGCCGAGAGAAAGTGGCAACAAGAGAAGCGAGCCAATACACACCAAACTGTCATTATACAGAGCGCTCAGACGGAAAGTGGGGAAAAAATTAAAGTCATCGTGAAAATCGAAGGAAAACACTGCAAGATGGAAGTGGACTCGGGGTCCTTCCTCTCCATGGTATCGTGGGACACAATAAAACAGCTAGTCCCAGGTATCAAACCCAAAGAATTGAAGAAGCAGCACCTAACCCTCAAGGACTATCAGGGAAACCAAATCCCTGTGGTAGGCATGGGACAATTCCGAGTCGCCTACAAACATCACGTCAAGGTGCTTCCGCTGACCATAGTCGACCAAGACAGACCAAGCCTCCTGGGCATCGAATGGTTTGCGCCATTGGGCATCGGGATGACCGGGGTCGATCGAGTGACTACAACCGGCTGGGAAGACGACCTCATCCGAGAATTCCAGGACGTTTTTGACGGCTCACTTGGCAAGTATTGGGGAAATCCCATTTCTTTCAATCTAAACCCCCAAATAGCCCCACGAAGAATAAAAGCCAGGCGAGTTCCTTTTGCACTAAAGGCAAAAATAGAGGAACAGCTGGACAAATTAATAGCCCAAGGGGTGTTAGAACCTGTGGCCATGCCAAGTGGGAAACGCCTATTGTCACACCCATAAAACCTGACGGGTCCATTAGAATCTGTGGTGACTATAAGGCTACCCTGAACCACGCATTACAACCAAGCACATACCCAGTGCCAGTAGTCCAGCATTTGCTTCATTGCCTGGGAAAAGGCAAAGTTTTCACCAAACTCGACCTGGCACAAGCCTATCAACAACTCCCAGTGGACCCAGAAACAGCAGAAGCACAGACTATAGTCACCCATAAGGGCGCATTCAAATGTCACCGGCTCCAATTTGGAGTAAGCGTGGCCCCTGGCGTTTTCCAGAGTCTGATGGAACACCTCCTAAATGGCATACAAGGAGTCGTTCCCTATTTTGACGACGTCCTAATCTCGGCCAGAGATGAAACTCAATTAAGGAACAGACTCAAAGAAGTATTAACTAAGTTTAGGGAATCTGGCCTCAAGGTAAAAAGAAAAAAGTGCTGTTTAATTAAGAATAGCATCGAATTCCTGGGCTACTCAATAGATGGAGAGGGTATCCACCCTACAGACAAAAAAGTTAAAGCAATCAAAGACGCTCCTGAACCAAGAAATAAAACCGAACTACAAGCATTCTTAGGACTAATTAATTTTTATAATGTGTTCCTGCCAAACAAAGCCACTATAGCAGAACCGTTACACCGTCTGCTAGACAAGAAGGCAACTTGGACTTGGGGTTACAAAGAAAAAAAAGCCTTCCAAAATATTAAAAGCTTGCTAACATCAACAAACGTTCTCATCCAATTTAGCAACACACTGCCATTAAGAGTGACCTGCGACGCCTCACCATACGGAGTAGGTGCCATCCTGA
Organism: Laticauda colubrina; assembly: GCA_015471245.1. Taxonomy (NCBI): domain Eukaryota; kingdom Metazoa; phylum Chordata; class Lepidosauria; order Squamata; family Elapidae; genus Laticauda; species Laticauda colubrina. The sequence continues at coordinate 19,625,469 of BLBF01000025.1, forward strand.
GCCACCAACTACCTGATGGCAGAGAAGCACCCGTCGCATATTACTCTAGGACTCTATCAAAAACCGAGCGGAATTACAGCCAATTGGACAGGGAAGCCCTAGCAATTGTCGCTGGAGTAAAACGCTTCCACGAATACTTATATGGGCGGACTTTTCAAATCATAACAGACCACAAACCGCTAATGGAGATTTTGGCGGGAAACAAGCCAACACCTAATATACTGTCCCCAAGAATGACTAGATGGTCAGAGTTCCTAGCAGCTTATTCCTACACTCTGACACATCAGGCAGGGAAACAAATTTCCCATGCGGACGCTCTGAGCAGAGCACCCTTACCAGCAACTGACGAAGACCCGGCACCAGCGATGACAACACTACAAATCGAGACTTGCCCTGATCTACCCATATCAGCTAATGATGTCGCCAGAGCCACCGCGAAAGACTCATTGACTGCCCGCGTTCTTAGCTAGTTAGGTAAAGGCTGGCCGGAGAATCAAAAAACTGAAAACTTTAAACCTTTCCGGTCCAGACAGACTGAGCTTTCAATCCAAAAGGGGTGTTTGCTGTGGGGTGATCGGGTGGTAATCCCTGCCAAATTACAACCCAGGGTACTTAGGTTGTTACATGAAGGGCACCCGGGAATGGTTAAGATGAAAAGCCTTGCTAGAAGTTATGTTTGGTGGCCGGGTATTGATAAGGACATAGAGTATTGGGTAAGCTCATGCCACAAATGCCAGGCAATTAGACCGTCCCCACCAAAAGCACCCATTAAGGACTGGGAAACCCCTCGGGGACCTTGGTCAAGAATACACATTGATTTCGTGGGTCCTACCAAGGGGCATACCTTTCTGATTGTCGTTGATGCCTATTCGAATTGGCTTGAAGTAAAAGTTATGCCATCAACGACAACAGAAACTGTAATTAAAAAGCTGGACAACTTTTTTGCCACCCATGGCATACCGGACGTTCTTGTCTCAGATAATGGGCCACAGCTAACCAGCATACAATTTGAGCAATCCCTAGGCTCCCTAGGTATAAGACATGCCCTAACCGCGCCGGCTCACCCAGCTGCGAACGGCAGGGCTGAGAGAATGGTCCGGTTTACTAAAGAAGGTTTAGAAAGAATGGATGCTGGAGATGTCCAACAGAAAGTAAACCGTTTGCTCACACTCCAGCACATAACGCCCAGTACCATAACCAACAAGTCCCCAGCAGAATTACTTATGGGGCGAAAGTTAAGATCTCACCTTGATAGGTTACACCCAAATTTTACCCCAGAAAACCCCCCTGACTCCTCTACACGGTTTAGACAATTCGAAATAGCCGATTTGGTATACGCTAAAAACTTCACCGGGGACCCGGTATGGCTACCAGGACAGATTACCCAAATCACAGGCCCCAAATCCTACCAATTAAAAATAGAGGATGGCAGGGAATGGAAACGGCACATAGACCAGCTTCGATCCCGAATTATAGAGAGAACCACAGACTTACAACCATTCACCGAAAAAAACGGCGAATTGCAAACCAAGGTGGGGGGGGAAAGGCGAGAAATAAATAAAGAACTGTTTAAAACCAAACCCAATGAAACATACGAACAAAAAGAGCAAATAAAAGACTCACTGTTTGGAGAGACTTGCGTGAAGAGCCCATCGGAAGGGGCCAGCCAGGCCAGCTCGACCTGCCCGGAGGAAACGGGAGGGAGCGGCAAAACCGCCAGCCTAAGAAACTCAGGCGGCGGTAAAATGGCTGACTCACCCTTCCAGACGGTTCCAAGGAGAAGAACGGATGACACAGCAGCCCCATCCGAACCGGTCGAAGTCTGCACTAAGAATGAACCGCGCAAGTCAAGTTGAGTCCGGAAAAGCCCCGCATACCTGCGAGACTATGTCACCACGTAGGACTGAACTAAGGGGGGAGGGGTGTTCTATATGTAAAGTGGGTGACTCCAAATCTACAAACCTGATTGGTCAAATAAAATAAGCATTGGATTGGTTCACTAGGAACCAATCCAAAGAGCTGCTAAAAGGCGGCAAATCTAAACAACTGCCATTGGCTGCAAGCAGGCAAGCCAGCCTGTATAAAAGGCTGGCCTCAGCTTCAGCCAAGTGTTCCTATTTACTGACTAGTTAAAGAATAAAGTATTAGTTGTTGGAACCCGGTCTACCTCGTGTGTTTTCTGAACAAAACAGTACCCAAAACACATACACATTTTGACTCGATCTTTGTGTTAGATTAGATGTTTCTGGAATGTAGATAAAGTGCTAAAGGGTGACAGTGTCGTTCACAGTACGCCTGTTGTAATTTCTAGTTCTTCAACATGTATTGAACATGCTATGGCTTAAGACCACAGCAGAACCCTACCCCCACAAAGAAACTGCTATGGTGTCCTCAAAGCTTACTTAAGAAAGACATGCTTTTTAAAAAGTATTGTATTCCTTTCATTCTATGGCAGTCTGTCTTTTCTTGAAATTGTCTTTGTGAGCATCTTGTTTTCAGGCACAGACAAGTTGGAAGATTGTGCCCTGATTTAATAAAATGTAATCGTATATTTGGCATATATCGATATGTTACTTCAACCTGTCTTGTTCTTTTCTTTTTTAACTTTTTTATAATATTGGCTGATAAACCAGAAGTGAGTTGGAGAAAAAATCCACACATACTTATGATACAAATGGATGACAAAAAGCTCTCAATTTTATTATCTTGTTGATCTGCTTCCACTTACATGTTTTTCAGGCACACTACAACTATCCAACTCTAAATAAAGGGATAATTTCCTTTATGGCTATCAGTAAAAGAAAGGTTATATGCGTCTTATAATATCTGGGGCTTGCCAACACCATCAAGGAATGAAAGGACAAAATGTGTTCCAGAGAAGGTGACATAACATGCAATCTTGGATGCAACATATAAAACCACAAATCAAAACTCTTTGATCACTAGGATCATTCACGTGGAGCCACAAGTTCATGGTCTGTCTGCTTTCTCTGCATTCTTTGTTTTGGTTGTCCCTGTTCTGATAAGTTTGTATTCTTTATTTATTGACAGACTGGTAGATCAATTCCTGTCACAACCAGTTGAGCAACACTATTGTTGATTTGAAAAAAGAGCAGATCCTGTACTTGCAAGAAAAATGCTTGATAGAAAAAAAAATCTAACACTAATTGCTAACAACAAAAATGTAATGCAATATAAACAGTCCAGAACAGCAGTCAGAATACAATAAATAAGAAATGAATATTTTGTCTACTTCAAAAACAAACAAACCCAAGAACAGCTGCTCTAACTTGTTTTAAAGTACAGTTAGTATTGTGAAATCTGTGGCATCCAAATTATAACAAAATGTCCATTGGCTGAAGAGATGGAGCTGAACTGTCACAAAAACAAAAGTGTACTTTCTAACAGTTCAATGAAAGATTAGATGTATATAAAATTACATGCTTAATTTCAGATGCATAGAGGGATGGAGTTGTTTTTTCTTAGAGGTTATTTTTTTTAAGTAATCAGATTGGTACAAGGGGGGAGAAAAACATAGAGCCTCAGGGGAGTCATAAACTACAGGAAGGCATCATTGCTTAAGCATGGTTAACCCACAAATGGCTGTGTTCAAATAGAATGTTTACCTTAAAGCAATGTTTTCAAACTTCCACACATCATGCTCAATCAGGTGTGAATCCAAATCTTCTCTGGTCACAGTTGTGTTGCCCTCTGGAAAAAAAATCTATCAAAATCTCTGTTTGCAATATAGGGAATTGATATTTAAAAGAAAAAAAATCAGTGATGTTCTCAAGTCATTTGTGCAATCATCACTGCTGAAATACGGGGAGGAAACGTGTTATTTATATCAGTCATGTTTCAGCCACATTCCAGGTATGCACTCAATCTGAGATCAAAATCATTGTTAATTTTTACTGAGTTCTCTTTCTGTAGAAGGTGAGTCAGTCTACTTCCTCATGGTTCTTAGATTTAGATAAGAGTAGAACTTATTTTATTCTTCATTTATTATTTTTATAAATAACTCAAATATACTGAATACCCCTTCCCCTTCCTATTTTTCCTGAGAGAGTTTTGTGAAGTGACTTTTATGAGGTGATTTTGGCTGAGAGAGTGATTGGCTCAAAGTCACCCATGCCTAAATGTTTTCATGCCTAAATGTGTATGTGGGGGGAGGGAGATACACACACATAATCTCCTTGTTTTTCGCCTGGTGCCTTTATTGCTATACCAAATTGGCTCTCAAACTTTCTTCTCATCACTTAGCATGTGTTTTTATCACATTAGCAGCATTTCTCAGTATAGTGTAAAATGAATACCGATGCACCCATATCAATCACAGATGGTCCCTGCAAAATTTGGATATTAAATAAAGAAATAGTAAATTGTATGACTTTGGGCTATATGTCCACAGGAATTTGGAGTTCTATGAAATCTATGAAATAAAAAACTTGAGGCAAGAATTAAAAATAATGCAAGAATTTGGACAAAAATGTCAGATACAGTGGCCAGTACCTGCAGACCCCTCTGATCTTTTTCTATCTCCATCCCTAATAATGCTGCAGTATTTATGAGAAGCATCCAGTGTCTTGTGTCCAACACATGTGCTGAGTTGCCTGGTCCCACTGGCCGACGGACGCAAAACGTATGCATAAAGGACACAGCGGACGAGCAAAATTTTGGGGGCGGCTCCATCCGTTGTCATCCGCTCCAAAAAGTGGTGAAAATTTGCATAAACAGAACGGAAAAGAACGGATGTGTGTAGTATGTAGCGGGGATGTTAAACAGATGTTCATAGGAAGCCTAGCGGATGGAAGCGGATGAAACCTCTGAACGGGTTCTGGGGGAGAATTTCAAAGCGGATGCATAGTGGATGAAGTGGATGCAAAGCCCAGAGGATGCAGAGAGGATACAGCGGACATTTAACGGATGATAAACGGACATAGAATGTTTGTTGCTCGTATGTCGTGGATTTACATCGTACATGGTGGAAAGTTCATCCGTTCACAAAGTTTTGTGCATCTCAAAACTTCTTGCACGGATGAAATCGCAATGGATGGATGCTGGAGGGATAGAGCATATGAAACACGTATGCAATGAGAACACAATGCATGCATAGCGTTTTCCAACGGATGGCAAGATTTTTTTAACGTTTTACATCCTTTTTGCATCCGTAAGTGCAGTGGGAAAGGGCCTTTACTGCGGTAAGAAACATGTCCTATTTCAGGCCAAGCAGTTTGAGCAACACCTTTTTTAATTGGTTGAAAAGCACCCCAAATTGAGTGAGTGGGATCGAGGTTAAATCAGAGAGCCCCCAACCCCAAAGCAGAAATTATGACTCTCTTGCACAACCCATTCACTATGTTACTTGGATATCACCAAAATTGACCGCATCCCATCCCATTACTAGGTAACTAAATTACTAGGTCAGCTAAAACCAGAACTTGCTCAATTTGAGGTCAAATGATGGTTTATGTCTGTTACATGCCTACCACCTACTGGTGAAAATTGGTTAATTCATTTTAGTAAATGATTTGATATGAAGCTTGTCAATATCTGGCCTGAAAAAAAAAAAAAGATTGAGGCAGCCATTAGATGGCAGCAGAATTTTTAAAGTGAAGCACAGCAGCAGCTCTGTGGCTTTTTATTCATCTAATGCAAAGATCTCCAAACTTGGCAACTTTAAGCTATGCTGGCTGAGGAATTATGGGAGTTGAAGTCCACAAGTCTTAAACAGTAGTGGGATTCCATTTTTTTTTACTCCCGGTTTTGTGGGCGTGGCTTGGTGGGCGTGGCAGGGGAAGGATACTGTAAAATTTCTAGTCAGAGGTGGGATTTGACGGTTCTCTGAACCAGTGGTCGCCAACCAGTGGGCTGGAGAGCACTGGTGGTCCGCGAGAAAATTTTGGTGGTCAGCAGAGAAATGTCACCCCAAAGCCCCCCTCCAAGCAATTAATCCACATTGCACAGGAACACAAGGCTGTGCTGCCCACATGGCCCATGAGAATGCAAAGCTTGTGTCGCTTGTGTTAGATCGCGGGAAAGAGACTCGAGACCAGTATGACTTTCAGCTCTTTATTTAGTTCCTAAAGTCTGTTCTAACCGCAGAGCTGCGGCAGCCTCTTTTATAGCAGCTGCTCGCGGCTTGCGGCCAATGACGGCTCTTTAAATCTTCCACCGATCTGGCGGACCAATCAGAATGCGGCAATGGGAACCAATCAGGGTAGTGTTTCTGAACCAATCACCAAGCAGTATTTGCAGTCCAATCAGAAGAGGGTATTTCAAGTATGTTAATATAGAACACCTCTCCCCTCTTGGTTTAGCCCGACCTACCTTACATAGTCCCATAGGTAGGTGGGCTTTTTATGGTGTCTACTTGACCTGCGCAGTTCAGTTGCGTTGTTGTCTTTGGCTGGTTTGGATGGGATCGCTGTCTCTCCTCTCCTTCTCGGTGGAACCTCCTAGAAGGGTGAGTCAACCCTGCCGCTCCCACCCGGTCTACCCAGGCTGGTTGAGTCGGCTCTGCTGCTCCCGCCTGGTCTATCTGGGCTGGTTGAGTCAGCTCAGCTGCCTCTTCCAGGAGTGGCCTTGTGTTGGTTTTCCGCTGCCAGTTCCCTTCTACCGAAGTCTCCTGCCGGTGAGTAGTTTTGGTTTCTTGATGGGCCTGCTGGTGGTGTTTGTTGTTGGTTTGTTTGTTGTTGTGTTATTAGCGGGTTTTCTCCTCCCCTTTGATTTATGTTTGGTTGATTTCCCCCCACCCCCGGTTCTGTTATAGTCTTTTTGGTGTGGTCTTTGTGTGTGTGGTTGTTCTGTGTTCCTGGTGTTGTCAGTGTTTCTTTCTTTCTGGACCTTAGTTGGTCTATGTGTCTCTTCCAGCTCCTCCTGTCCTCCATTTCTAATCAGTATGACCGGGGTCCCGTTATTTGGGTTATTCTGAACCAATCACCAAGCAATATTTGCGGTCCAATCAGAAGAGGGTATTTCAAATATGTTAATATAGAACAGCTTGCATTTCAAACAACACAAGGTAGTGAGGGGCGGGGGGGAAAGGGTGAGGGGGGGGAGCTTGCCCCATTCACCCCACACACCTGGCCTAGCCACTGGGCTGCTTCTTTCTGCTTCTTTCTTCTTCTGCTTTTGGCTGCATGCAAGGAAAGCAGCAAATGTCTTTCTTTCACTCCCCCAAACTCTGCCAGAAATGAGTCTTTGGGACCCTGAAAGACATCCTGCTCCAAGAGGCTGTGCCGGCATGACAAGTCTCACAAAGACTCATTTCTGGCAGAGTTTGGGGGAGAGAAAGAAAGACTTCTGCTGCTTTTGCTGCTTTCCTTGCATGAAGCCAAAAGTCTCTCTCTCTCTCTCTCTCCCCCTGAGAACAGAGCTGGAGATGTTATCTTGCAATCCCAAATAAAAAATGATTGAATGGTAGGAAAACAGGGTGGGGAATTTTCCTGCAGACTTTTTTGGGGATTTTCCCAGGGTCTCTGCTGCTTTCTGCAGAGACCATGGGAAAACATCAGCAAGTCACCGTCAGTCAAAATTCATAGTAGTGGTCCATGGGATTTAAAATTATGAGTTTGGTGGTCTCTAAGGTCCAAAAGGTTGGCGACCCCTGCTCTGAACTACTCAAAATTTCTGCTATCATTTCTCCAGAACTGGTCGGAATCTGCTGAATATCACCTCTGGTCCTAAAGTTGCCAAATTTTGAGATCTCTGATCTCATCATTTATTTTACCTTGAAATCTGTGTTCGCTCCGCCTCCTTAAATTCCTTTTGAACCAGATTCTTTTCAAAGGAACTTCAAAATTAATAAATGCACATACATCCTTGCTACCCACCCCATTATGTACTTAGGTAAGGAGAGATTGTGCAACCTTTGGACTCAAATGGCTTCTGCATTCTCAGCCATCCTCTGCTGGTGGGAGTCAGTATTAGATTGTGCTTTGTTCATGGAGAACTGCAATTAAAGATTGTTGTGGGAAAGGGGGGGTTAAATTAATTATTTATGTTTATATTTTTAAAAAACACAGTTCTCTTTTGAAATGCTGCCATTGCTTAATAGTGCAGTTCTCTCCTCAAAGCAATGCTTGTTAAGCCCCTGTCCCACTGCACCAACGGATGCAAAGAGGATGTAAAATGGACAATAAAGCTTGCCATCCGTTGGAGAATGCGATGCATCCGTTGTGTACTCATTGCATACGTGTTTCATACGCTCTATCCATCGAGCATCCATCCACTGAGATTTCATCCACGCAATAAGTTTTGAGCTGCACAAAACTTTTTGAACGGATGAACTTTCCGCCGCGTACAATGTACATCCGCGAAATATACGGACAACAAATGTTCTATGTCTGTTATCATCCATTAAATGTCCGCTGTATCATCTCGGCATCCTCTGGACATCCTCGCAACTCACATCCGCTCCAGCTGAAAACGGAAAGAGGGAGGAAACGAAAAGTACATGGAACGTCCACATAGCATTAGTAGCATGGAAATAGAAAGGATGTAAGCAGATGCATCTCATATATAAAGCATTAAAATGGACAAAACGTTTGTATATGGGATGTATCTCAGATATTTAGGATGTCTGGAGTATGCCTAGAGTATGTGGAAGGACACCTAGCGGACAATCGATATTTCCTATAAAAAGGGGGAGGAAATCACCTGAATCTCAGTATGAGTCCAGCAGCCATGGTGTACAAACCTCTTCACCCTTGGTCTTGCTCTTCCACATCATCCATTGATCTCCACCATGGATCATCACACAATCCTTATGATAGCTGCGATCATTCAACACCAGAACCAAGCCCTGTTCAGACTGTTTCACCTTTTCTACACAAGGAGAAGAAGGAGACGTTCAAGAGCTGTGTGGGTCCGAGGATGGATCGGAAGAAGAGTGGAGTTTGGACTGTATGACAAGCTGATGGAGGAGCTGAGGAATGAAGACCCTCGTGCATTCCAACACTTCATGAGGATGCCACCAGCCATGTTTGACGAAATTGTAGAGCGTCTGAGACCCAGGTTGACCAAGCAGAGCAGCAACATCCATCACAACCTGGACCCTGGACTGAAGGTGGCACTGACTCTGCGGCACTTGGCCTCTGGAACCACATACAGAAACATGCAGTATGCCTGGAGGGTGCCACACAACAGCATCAGCAAAATGGTCAGAGAAGTGGTTCAGGCCATCATCGAAGAATACGTGGAGGAGTTCCTCCAATGCCCCACCACTGAAGAAGGCTAGAGGAAACTTGCAGAACAGTGGCATCAGAGGTGGAACTTTCCCCACACCGTTGGAGCCATAGATGGGAAGCACGTGGCCTGCAAAGCTCCAGCCAACTCAGGGTCCTCTTATCACAACTACAAGGGCTTCTTCAGTATCATCCTCTTTACCATCTTCTCAATCGCTCTGAGGCATGTCCATGGTCTCCATGGGACTGTGGAGGTGACTGTGGCTGGAGTGCTGGTCTGAGGCGCCATTGGGGTGCTTGGCCCCGACAGTACAACAGGGGATGGTGTGTTCAGGAAGGTCTCAGAGAGCTGACTCAGTCCCGTGAGGTTGAGAGGCCCTTCATCAAGGACCTGGGATGTCAGGCCCAAGACTGATGACAGATTGTCCATTGAGGGGCTCGGCTGTGGGGTGGAGGAAGGAGGAGTGTAGTGGGGCTGTCTGGTCTGCAGCTGGGCGAGGTGAGGTGTCTGTGGCGTGTGATGAACCTGGGCCTGGACTGGGAAGGGATGCCTCTGTTGTGGGAAGTCCTGGTACTCGTAGCCTTGGTAGGTGAGGGGCTGTTGAAAGTCGTGGAAGGGCTGTAACATCGCCTGGGGTGGAGGAGCAGACCTGGACTGGGTCGGAGCAGGTTCATCTGGGCCTTGAGGGTTGTGCAGAAGTGCTGTTATCTTTTGCTTCATCACCTGGTATTGGGCCTCAGGTAGGTCCATGAGGATCTGGCTCACATAGGTGATGAAGGGCTTCCGGTCCGAGGATGGTATGTCGCTGTGGACCAGCTGAAAGAGAAATTCTGTGCTGGTCTGGATTGTGTCCCTGATCTCCAACAGGACAGTGTGGCTCTGGTCCTCCAGTCTGCCTCTCTGCTGCATCCTGTGGAGCTGGGTGTGGTTGTGGGTGTGGGTGTGGGTTGATCTCTGGTGGCTGCCGCTTCTTGCTCCATTTGTGACAGGGGATCCTCCAAGTCCTCCGGCATGGGGAGTGCAGCTGTCGGGGAGGGTCTCTGCCATGGGGCCCTCCGAAGACACCTGCCTGGACAGGGCAGCTGTCTCCTTGCTGGAAGAGGACTGGCTGTCTGTGGGCTGTCTGAGGGAGAGGGGTGTCAGAGGGGCTGCTCCTCGGTGGCGGATCTCCAGGAAGTTGCACTTGGCCATGACGTACATCTCCTGGTCAGTGAGCTTGACAGCGGCCTGCCCAGATTTCTTCAGGTGTAGTTTGCCATATCAGGTGTGCATGTGCTTCCACCATCCCAGGAGGACATCCACAGTGTAGCCCAGGCTCTCTGCCTTGTCTCTCCACACTGCCTGCTTTCTCTTGGTGTCGCAATAGAGTCTGTGGCCCTTTCTCCAGAGGTACTCGTTCTCCCTCAGCCATTCCAGCACCTCCTCCTCATGCTCTTCAGAAACGGTGTACTGTTTTCTCTCTCCCTTCTCCTTTCCTTGCCTCTTCCTCCCTCTGGCAGGGCCTTCAGCAGCAGGGGCTTCAGGGGCTTCACTAGCAGGGCTTTGAGGGTCTTGGGGCTGGTCCACCACAGCAGCAGCACCAGCAGCACCAGCAGCAGGAGAAGCACCAGCAGCACCAGCAACACCAGCAGCACAACAGCACAACAGCACCAGCAGCAGGAGAAGCACCAGCAGCACCAGCAGCTTCAGAGTCAGTGCCAGAGGGTGGGATAGTGGTTCTGTCCTTCTTGCCAAGGCTGGCAGGAGTAGGCACAGGATTTCTCTTCTTCCCTGACTGACGAACCATGGTGTTATTTGAAGATGTCTGTGGCAGCACGTCTTTCCTCTGAATGCTGACTGCGTGCGAGCTGCATCCTTTTATATCCGTGGAGCTGACGCAATTCATACTCCCCGCATGTGCAGTGAATACTTTGCATCCGATATACATCTGCTATGCATCCGCTTTGCTTCCTATAGGCGTCCGTGATGCATCCGCGTCATCCGCTACGCATCCGCCTCTTCCGCTATGCGTCTGGTTCGCAATTCTCCCCTGGAAGCCCTTTGGATGTGTCATCCACTTTCATCCGCTTCCATCCGCTAGGCTTCCTGTGAACATCCGCTTAACATCCCCGCTACATACTACCCCCGTCCTTTCCTTTCTGTTCTTTTCCATTCTGTTTATGCAAATTTGGGGCACTTTTTGGAGCGGATAACAACGGATTGGAGCCACCCCTGAAATTTTGCTCGTCCGCTGTGTCCTTTTTGCATATGTTTTGCATCCATCGGCCAGTGGGATCTAGCCTTTAGCCAGCGTGACAGAGAGAAAAGCGGTATCTGCAGAACATTCATATTTCTTTAAATATTTAAATATTTAAACATTTAAATATTTGTATTTAATGTCTAGTTAAGAATGTGTTCAGTTTAGATTGTTGTTTTAGTATTTCAAAACCGATATATGTCTGTGTGTGTGAGTTTTGAAATATTCAAATGTCATATTTGTCCTATACACAGGTTTTGAAATAAAGTTTTCATATATATAAAGGATGAAGGCCTCTTCCACATGTTTCCAACTAATAAGGTCCTGAGGTTTCTTTGCCAGTTGGGCCTGCAATACTTTCTGATGCTGTCAATCCATCTCACTTTAGGCCTCTTTCATGAATGCTTTTTACCAACTGGAATCCATTCTATGGCTACCTTGGTCCACCTGCCATCAGTTCTTCTTGCTATGTGACCAGCCCATTTCCATTTTAATTGTTTTACTCTCTTGATAATATCGCATGCTCTCATTTGTTCTCTAATCCATGGGCAGGTCTTTCTATCTTGTCTTGTAATGCTGAATATGTATCTTTCCATACTCTTGTGCCACTTATTTGACACACACACCCACCCACCAATATTGGTGTCTAGAATTGGCAATGATCTTCTGGGATTTTAGATCTTTTCCAATAATCTTATGAGAAGATGGCAAGAATTCAACCATGGGACCTTTTACAGATAAACCGTATGTTGTACTCCTAATATTCTTCCTCCAAAATTATTGGTTCCAAACAACTTGCTCCACCTCTCTTCTGTAAGCTTGCTACTCTTGGTGAAGGGTAGGTGAAAGATGCCGGACAGTCACAACAGATTCATTGACAAGTTTAAGCCATTTGTGTTTGGAGGGAGAGTGATTTGGTTTTTTGACTGGCAGCAAAACATATAATATTAATATAATTCAGCAGTTCTGGAGAAGTTCTGACCAGTTCTGGAGAACCGATAGTAGAAATTTTGAGTAGTTCAGAGAACTGGCAAATACTACCTCTGGCTGGCCCTGCCACCATCTATTCTCTGCCACTCGAGTCCCAGCTGATCGGTTGGCTCTTCATTTGTTGTCCTGCATGGGAGAACAGAGCTGGAACGCAAGTGGAGAAGGAATGTGGATTTTGCAGTAAACTTCCCATAGGAGTAGGGTGGGAATGGAGATGTAACAGTCTTTTTCTCCTGCCATAGCCACCAAGCCACACTCGCAGAACTAGTAGTAAAAAAAAAAAAATCCCACCCCTGGTGCAATGGTAAGATACCAAGACAAATAGTGGCATTATCTTAACTAGCAGTTGAGAGTAGATGATCTGCTGGTCAAATCTGCAGTGATTGGTTTGTCATGCTGAAAATCTGGTCTGGATGCCATCACTCTGCTCCACAGAGAAATGGACAGAGAAGAACCTGATGTGGATTAGCAGCTCCATTGTTGATGAACAGCCTTGCTGTTCTTTAAAAGAGCTGAGTGTCACCCTTGTCTCCTTTCTCAACAGCAAAGTCAACAAAATTTTCAACAGGATTACAAAAGGAAGGGGGTGTTGCACAGGGCAATATCTCAAATTATCATGAGATGTTCCTGTTGGAGTTTAAAATGTTTAGGAGGGATAATTTGTTCCAGGATTGGTGTTACAAAATAGACTGAGCTCTTGAAATCAATCCCTGTCTGATTAAACAGAAAAGAAACCAAACCCTTATGAACTGCATATCTGCTCAGAAATCATCTGCAGCCTTAAAGCTGTAGTAGCTGAGTGAACAACCTTAAAATAGGCCAGCTCTGCCTGATTAATCAAATCAAAATAAATCTTTGAGGGGGAATGATCTGAATAACCTGGCAGGTGTTTAGAAAACAATTTCTTTGATATTTAATGGAAAAGAAATGTTAAAGATGTTAAGATTTTAATGATTACTAATGATAGAACTGAACTGGAATGGAATAAGGGTTTATAATTAGATATATTTACAATCTTTCTTTTTTTAAAAAAATATAGTATGTATTATAAGAATGTACCAAGCAGAATTTGATTGGAAGTTATGTATTATGCATTATATTGAAAGTCATAACCTTAAGGTATATATTGAAGTTTAAATAAGAGTTGAATGGATGTAATTAAAATATATAAAGGTGTCATACTCCAATTAGTAACTACAGGAGAAAACTTGTTTAATGAGAAAAGATAATATGAAATTGAAACAGAACAGACAAAAGTATAAATATAATGATTTGAATTGAGATGAGATAATCAAATTAAAATCGAGAAAATCAAAAGAGAGGAAAAACTACATAGAAAATGTAAAATAGTATAGGATAAGGAATAGAATACAAAAAGGAGTATGAAATTGAGTTTTGTGTCTGTATAAAGAAGTTCAACCCGGGACCATGCTATTTTCAAAAAAGATGTTTTACTTGTATTTTGAAAAACTCAAATAAACTTTATTAAAAAAAAAAAAGAAAAACATTTCTGGCAGTTCCTTTTTCATGCCATTAATAGCCTGGTCAATAATTATCCCAGACAGTAAAGGCCAGACTCTTAATACTGTAAATGATTGGCACATATATCTCCCGCCTGCACTTTAAGGTCAGGTTGCTGTAGTGATCAGCATGACCTCATCACATTCCAACAGGCAAAATTTACCTTGAGTGCCAAGATATGACATGCCCAATTACTTTCAAAAGTGTCAGTATATATGCGGTTATATAAGATTGGACTGTCTGTCCCATATCCCATCCATGAAGCAGTGTCACTCATGACCCAGGAGGCCTGCTTTCGGATGGTTTTTTTGGAAAAGCAATCCCTGAGCGATCACACAATCTTGATCCTGTTGACCTTTCAGACAGCATTAAAAAAACCTACATTTTTACACAGGGACAGAGTTGATGATAGTATGTGAACCAGTGATGGGATTCAAAAATATTACTACCAGTTCTCTGGGCCTGGCTTGGTGGGTAGGGCAGGGGAAGGATACTGTAAAATCTCCAGTCAGAGGTGGTATTTGTTGGTTCTCCGAACGACTCAAAATTTCCGCTACAGGTTCTCCAGAACTGGTCAGAACCTTGTCATGCCCTTGGTAGAGTCAGACTCTTGAAGGAGAGGAGGAACAGTTGACAGGGAGTGGAGGTGTGGCTCTGGAGGTTGTGGAGGAGGCTGGAGAAGGGCAGAGGCCAGTTGGGCAGTCAGAGGAAGAACCAGGCCCATCCCCTCTTCATCCTAGGACACGCAGGAAGGAATGGAGAAGGCAATAACTTGGCTTACAAGAGAGGAAGCAGCCATGAGCCCCCTCATTAGTTGCAGCTAGGGAGAGTAATATATAAGAGAGACGGTTACAGCATTGCCAGAAACAAAACGTGTTTTATTTTGGGCTGAAGTTATCTTGGTTGGAATCCTTCCAACAGACTGTGCCTTGTTATCTCCTTGAATTTGGTAATTACTTATTCTGGTCCATTGTGGAAATTTCTTCATTGTAGTTTGTTTGGTTTTTTATTTCACCTCTATCTACTTATTAAGTTCGGACTGTATTGCTTTCTTTTGAAGACTATCTTTAAGTAAGTTTTATCTCTAACTGAGAATTATTGAACAGTGGGGCCAAGTTGGAGGCATTAAAGGACATTTTTTTACATTTTGGATTTTGTTACATTTGTGTTACACTTCAGGTAATCACAAACTTGCTGAATACCACCTTTGATGTGAACCTATTGATTGTGGTACATTGCCGTTGTTTTCACATTGTTATTTCATTAGTTCTTACCTATTTTTAACCCTCTGTAAACCGAGATGCATTGGTTTGTGGATAGCCTTAGAAACTAACTAACTAAATACAAAAAATGTAGATGTAAAAATAAACATCATCAATATTGCAAGTGCTTTTGCCTGTGAATTGCAATATTACTTTAATGTCTTGTGGTAAACATTTCTTTAGTGCTTGTGTAAGGAGGGAGAAAACGAAGAAACCTTCAAAATCCTTTTCTTTTTAATACTGATTATAACAAAGGAATCCTGTCAAATGTATACAATTAACATAAGTTGAAGCCAAACAAAAGAGCAATCAAGTTCAGAAGAAATGCACAAAATATCTAGTTTAAACCCTGGGCCCACACCAGATGTATATGAATGTGAAGATGTTCATTTTTACTTCTGGTTATAAATAAAAATAACTGAGATAGAAAATTAATGTGAACCAGTTCGTTTTGTTGGCAAAGTCTGGAAATATTAAAATTTGTAATTTCTATGGAAAATTTAGAAGCAAGGACGCACAATTTTGTCAAACCACTCTTTAAAAACACCTTTGACAAAAATTCCACCAAATTGCTAGCATTCATATTGAGAAATATTTGCATTATTCCCATTTGGTGTTGCCATCATTATTATATGAAGCTACATGCTAGATTCTTTTTGTTCCTTTGCACTTTTTCAATTTACAGAGTTTCCAAGTTATCTAAAATATGCAGTAGGATGAGAACAACTGTAGTTATCCAAGAACATTATAATCCCTCAACTAAAACTGTGCTAGTTTGAGATCTTTGGATAAATGACTATGAAAGAGGAAATGAGGGACAGAGGTGAGGAACAATTCAGCCTTTTGATCTGCAACTTCATGTAGTGGACTGCTCTATTTTTGTTTCTATATATTTCATCACCTTCCATAAGAAAGTAAATGTAAATAAGCCCTACTTCAGGAGCTACTGAGTATTTAAATTCAGCTTATTTAATTTTCACTTCATCCATCTGAATATCAGAAGAGCTGCTTTTAAAATTCGTTTTTAATGCAGGTCTTTTGTTTTAAATATTGAATATTTGTAGATCACATTTGAAACATTGATGAAAGTCCTGGTAGTCTGCAGGGAGAAGTCTATCAGATATGCTATTATTGCATGGCCTGATGAGGAGAGTTTTATATATATAGGAAACTTTTCTGATGTTGTTTCAGAATTGCAACCAGTTTCTTCTCTGAGTATATTTTTTTCTGAGGTGATGACAATTTTTCACATCATTTACATGCCATTGAAATGATTTTCACATTTAGACTGTTTTACAAGAAAAAAAGAAGAACACTATATGCTTTTGTTTTGTTAAATACTATTTGGATTAGAAGCACACAAAAATGTAGGCCAGTATAAGTATCTATACATTTCTTGTTAACCTTGGATTCCAATTCACTAAGTGGTTCCCTTTAAAACCTACCTAGAGGAACAGCATTTTTTTCAATCAACCTTGAATTAAGAAGGTACACCCTGAATGGAGAGTAATATAGAAGGCAATCATGGAGGCACAGCCGAAAGAGCACTGTCAACATGTTAAAAAAATCTAATTCTGAAAAAAGTTCATCTCCATCCATGTCAAGAGTGAATATCACTAGCTCCTTCCCAAACATTTTGAATATAAAAGGAAAAATGAGTGTGAATTAAAGGCCCTGTCACACTGGCCGACAGATGCAAAACATTTGTAAAAAGGACACAGCAGATGAGAAAAATGTTCCATCCGTTGTTATCTGCTCTCAAAAGGGGCAAAAATTTGCATAACCAGAGCGGATAACATGGAAAGGAACGGACGGGGGGAGGACGCAGGGCGGATGGAAAGTGGATGCTCCACGGAAGCCTAGCAGATGGAAGCGGATGGGAGCGGATGGCACATCCGCAAGGCTTCCGGGGGCCGCAGCAAAGCGGATGTGGAACGGAAAGAGCGGATACAGAGCGGACGCCGAGCGGATGAAGCGGATGGACAGCGGATGCCGAGCGGATGAAGCGGATGCAGAGCGGAAGCCTAGCGGATGCCTAGTGTTCACTGCGCATGCGGGGAGGATGCATTGCGTCAGCCCCACGGATATAAAGGGAAGCAGCTCCCAAGCAGGTCACCATTCAGAGGAAAGACCTGTTTCCAGACACATTGACTGCCTGCCTGCCTGCCTTGCCAGCCTGCCTGCCTTGCCTGCCTACATGCCTGCCAGCCTTGCTGCCTGCCTGCCAGCCTGCCTGCCAGCCTTGCTGTCTGCCTGCCTGCCAGCCTTCCTGCCTGCCTGCCTGCCTGCCAGCCAGCCTTGCTGCCTGCCTGCCTGCCAGCAACCTCACAACCATGGGGAAGAAGAGGAAGCCTCAGCCATCTGCTGCCAGCCCTGGCAAGAGGGACAGGGCCACCCTCCCACCCCCTGACCCTCACTCTGCTTTTGCTGGGGCTTCTGTAGCACGGGCTCGCTCTTCTGGGGCTGGGGCTTCTGCTGCTTCTGCTTCTGGAGGAGCTGATGATGCTGCTTATGGCGGTGGTACTTCTGCTCGTGCTTACTCTGCTGATGCTGCTTCTGGCGATGGTGCTTCTGCTGATGCTGCTTCTGGAGGAGCTGCTGATGCTGCTTCTGCTGGTGGTGCTTCTGCTGGTGCTTACTCTGCTGAAGCTGCTCCTCGTCCTGCTGGTCCTGCTGGTCCAACTGGTCCTGCTCGTGCTCCTGGTCTTGCTCGTCCTGCTGGTCCTGCTCGTGCTCCTGGTCCTGCTCGTGCTCCTGGTACTGCTCGTGCTCCTGGTCCTGCTCGTGCTCCTGGTGCTGCTGGCGCTGCTGGTGCTTACTCTGCTGATGATGATCCTGGTCCTGCTGGTGCTGCTGGTGCTGCTGCTGCTGCTGATGATGATGATCCTGCTGGTGCTGGTGCTGCTGCTGCTGATGATGATGATCCTGCTGCTGCTGCTGCTGCTGGTGGTGGTGTGGAGGAGCAGCCCCTACAACCTGGAAGCCCCTCTAATGAGGGCCCTTATGGTCCTGCCAAAGGGAGGAGGAGGCATATGTGAGAACGGGAGAGGAGGCAATACTCCATCGAGGAGGAACATGAGGATGAGGTGCTGGAGTGGCTGAGAGAGAATGACTATCTATGGCGGAAGGGACACAGGCTCTACAGAGACACCAAAAGGAAGCAGGCTGCTTGGATAGAGAAGGCGGAGAGCCTGGGCTACACTTCAGAGGTGCTCCTCGGCTGGTGGAAGCACATGCACACCTGGTATGGGAAGCTGCACCTCAAGAAATCTGGCCAGGCCGCAGTCAAGCTGACGGACAGAAAGACCTATGTAATGGTCAAGTGCAGCTTCCTGGAGGGTGAGATCTGCCACCGAGAAGCAGCCCCTCTCACAACCCTCTCTCTCAGGCAGCCTGCTGAGAGCCAGTCCTCTTCCGGCAGAGTCAGCTCCTGTCTCCAGGCGGGTATCTGTGGAGCGTGCCATGGCGGAGAACCCGCAGACAGCTGTTCTAACCATGGCGGAGCGCATGGAGGAGAAAGGAGATGGCACTTCCACTACAGTCCAACCCGCATCCACCCCCAGCTCCACCTCCACAGAAAGGCAGAGAGCCAGACCAGAGGGGCAGAGCCACACTGTCCTGCTGGAGATAAGAGACACCATCAGGAGCAGCATAGATCTCCTCTCTCAGCTGGTCCACACTGACTCCTCAACCTCTAACCGCAAGCCTTTCCTCACCTATGTGAACCAGACCCTCACGGACATGGCGGAACCCCAGTACCAGGTGGTGAAGGACAGGATCACCGATCTGCTTCACAACCCTCCAGATCCAGATGAACCTGCTCCCACCCAGTCCAGGTCTGCTCCTCCACCCCAGGTGATGTCCCTCCCATTCCAAGGCTTTCCACAGGCCCTCACCTACCAGGGCTACGGCTACCAGGAGGTCCAGCAGCACAGGCAGCAGCCCTTCCCAGTCCATGCACAGACTCATCGGATGCCACCGTTGCCACCGGTTCCACTGATGCCACCGATGCCACCCACGCCACTGCTGCCACCCACGCCAGTCCTCACACAGCTGCAGACCAGACAGCCCCACTACACTACTCCTTCCTCCACCCCACAGCCAAGCCCGGCCTCAGTACATCTGTCATCGGTACTGGGGCTGATACCTCAGGGCATGGAGGAAGGAGCTCTCAACATCATGGGTCTGAGCCAGCTGTCTGAGAGCTTCCTCAACACACCGTCACCTGTTGTGCTCTCGGGGCCAGGCACCCCAGTGGCGCTTCAGACCAGCACTCCAGCAGCAGCCACCTCCACAGCACCTGGACCCTTCACCCCTGAGACTGGGCACACCTCTGAGTGACAGAGAAGAGTGCCAGAGACTGGGTAGCTACCTGTAGACTTTATTTGGACACTTGACTTGGGTCATTTTTCTTTTACAGCTTGTTATTAACAAAGATTATCTTTGCTTCACACACTTGCTTCATTTATTTTTTTCAATAAAGTCTTGGTGGAAACTTTTAGAATTGGTTTAAGCCTTTGCATGCTTGTGGGATGGGTAAGGATAGCAGTGGGGTGGGCAGGGATACCTTTGGGATGGGTAATAGCTGTGGGATGGGCAGGGATACCTGTGGGATGGGTTAAGATAGCTGTGGGATGGGTTGAGATAGCTGTGGGGATAGATAAACCTCCAGTGAAAGCATAGTGGGACTGTATGGTCCTCTCTCCCAGGTGCCACACCTATGGCCTTTTATTATCAATACTAATGTAATCATTGATCCACACATGTCAACATAAACACAACTCTTTATTAAATGCCCTGTTCATTTTAGGCCCACCCAACATACATGGCCCAATCTCATCCGTGTGATGAGACAGGCTGAAGGAAGCATCCATTAATCATCTATCATCCTGTCTTGCCACTCCACTGCTCCAGCTGGGGAGTTGCACCAGTGTTTCAGGAGGTTGCGCTGCTTCTTCCCTTCACGTGAGGCTCTGTTGGGGCCTTGCACATCCTCAGTGTCTATCAGGTTTCGCCCTTGCCTCCATTCCCCATGCTCCATGTCCCCATTGCCTTGTTGGAGGTCCACGAACCTGTTCTGCAAGACTGGGTAGCAGGTGTGCATGAGATTGTGCAGGATGCAGCAATCTTCCACGATGTTCCTCACGGTCTCTGGGTGATGCTGCATGGTGGTGAGAAGTACCTGGAACCTGTTGGCCAAGATGCCAAAGGTGTTCTCCACCACCCGCCTTGCCCCGGACAGCCTGTAGTTGAAGATCCTCTCTTCACAGGTGAGGCATCTGGAAGTGTAGGGCTTCATGAGGTAGGTTGTGAGGGAGAAGGTGTCATCCCCCACGATGAAGTAGGGCACATCTTGTGTGTCGTTGGGCAGGGGGTCTGGATCTGGGAAGCCCGTGATGAGGTTGCATTCCAGCCCCTCCTTGAGGTGACTGGGGTTGTATACCTGGGTATCTGAAGGTGACCCGTTGCCTGAAGCATCGATATACATGAACTTGTAGTCAGTATCGACCATGGCGAAGAGGACGATGCTGAAGAAGCCCTTGTAGTTGAAATAAGTGGACCCCGACTTGGCTGGTGCTTTGCAGGCCACGTGCTTGCCATCTATGGCTCCCTCTGATACCACTGCTCTGCAACTTTCTTCCAGCCTTTTTCATTGGAGGGGCACTGGAGGAGCTCCTCCAGGTATTCTTCGATGATGGCCTGCACCACTTCTCTGACCACTTCTCTGCACCACTTCTCTGATGGTGTTGTGTGGCACCCTCCAGCCGTACTGCATCCTCCTGTAGGTGGTCCCTGAGGCCAGGTGGCGCAGAGTCAATGCCACCTTGAGCCCAGGTTCCAGGCTGGGCCGGAAGTTGGTGCTCTGCTTGGTCAACCTGGGTGTCAGCCGCTCCACAACTTCGTCAAACATGGCTGGAGGCATCCTCATGAAGTTCTGGAATGCACGAGTGTCTTCGTTCCTCAGCTCCACCATCAGCTTGTTGTACAGTCCGTACTCTGCTCTTCTCCTGATCCATCTTCGGACCCAGACGCTTCTTGGCCGCCTCCTTTTCTTCCTGTACTAGAGTTGAAAGAGTCTGTAGATGGCTTCGCACTGTTGCAGAACGATGGTGGCTACCAAAAGGACTGTGTTACGATCCATGGTGGACATGACTGGATGCTGTGGAAGAGCAAGAGGCAGATGAAGGCTGCAGAGGTCTGCACAGCAGGGCTGCTGGTCTGAAAGTGAGATCCAGGTGAGTTGCTCCCCCTTTTTATAGGCAATATAGGTTTTCCTCTATGTGTCCTTTTGCATCCTCTAGGCATCCTGTAGACATCCTTAATATCCGAGATAGGTCCCCTCTGCGAACGTTTTTTCCGTTTTAAATGCTTTCTTTGCGAGCTGCATCCGCTTTCATCCCTTCTCCGTCCGTGCTACTAACACTGCCCGTCCGTTCCGCATCCGTTCCGCTTCCTCCCTGTGTCCGCTTTCTGCTGGAGCAGATTTGAGTTGCGCGGATGCGCAACAGATGCCTAGCGGATGTAGTGGACGCGTAACGGATGACGATGGATGCAGAACGGATGTTCCCCATATGCCTAGCGGATGCAGAACGGACGCGTTGGATACATTTTCCACTCAAAAAGTTTTGAGCAGCTCAAAACTTTTTGAGCGGATGGAACCTCAATCGACGGATGCTGGATGCATAGAGAGGAAGAAAAACGGACGCAGTGAGTACAAAACGGAAGCATCGCGTTAACCAACAGATGGCAAGTGTTTTTATCCGGTTTGCATCCTCTTTCCATCTGTTGGTGCAGTGTGACATGGGCTTAAAGTCCTGGATTGAGAATTGATGACCACTGCTTCATTATGGTATAATGTCAGATGTAATTTGATATCTGCAACATCTCCCAATAATTTTATTTTTAATTTCCACATTAATTTTGATTCTACGATTAGGCAATCTGACCTAATTTGGGGAACTGCTTCCACCATTCCTTCTTTTTTTGTATGACTCTAACTGGTATATTCTGGAGAATTTAACCCTTTACACACTTCTTGCAGTATTTTTTTTTTGGGGGGGGGAGGTTCATAGCATAAATATTACTTCATTTTGGGATTTGGATCTTTTAACATAATTCATGTTTCTTTATGAAATCTCCATTTCTCCATGCAACTGGAAATCCAATATTCAGAAAGATTATTGAATATTCATGGACTCTGATATCACCCTTATTTTTTTTTAGAAGAAAATTAGAGTCAGTCATAATTAAAGTCAATTCTATGGATAAATATATAGTGTCCCAATATACCCCATTTACTATGTACCCAAATATTTTTGTTATTCATCTGGTTTCCAAATATTTTTGATTTACTCTTAGTCCAATATGAGATCTGACATGAGATCTACTCTTCTTTTCATATTAACCTTCAGGATAAGCAATCTTGTCCATTGTTTTACATCTTATTTTACGTGCTCTATGATGTAACATGAGAAATAACATTAATACTTTAAAAAAATGTCACTTTTTGGTCCACAGAATCTCATGTCCCATAATTGAACATGAACAAAGAATACTGAACCATCAGCTTTACTTCAAATTCTCATTGATGTGTCAGCGTGATCTTATTTTGGATAACTTGGTTGGGCTGTCTCCAGGTGAAGCAAACAAAAAGCTTTTTGTGCAGTAACAACCCTAGAAAAAACTTGCTGGCAGGTGAAAGCAACCTTATTACTTGGCACCTTCTGTGTCCCACAAATGAGAATTTTCACTTTCCAAGCACTGTCTTGTTTACAGAAAGCAAAACAGTTTCTTCCTCAATCAGGCAGTGTGTCTTATTCCTTCAAGCAGTTTTTTACTAGCAAGCATCTAGTAATAATTATAAGGCTTTGCATGCACAGCAGCCTTGACAAATATTGGCATGACTGGCAGACTCCAGAATTAGGACAAAGTTTAAATGGCCAAGGAGGAAAAAACCCAGCTCCATTCCTAGAGGTAGCCTTCTGGACCATAAGAACAAAAATAGTCAGGAAATCAGAAAAATAAGTGTCCACTGTTTCTATCTATTCGATCTGCTAGTATTCCTTAACTAAATACTTTTGACCATTGTTTGGAGCAGATAGCTCAGTCCGGACCATAATTCTCAGAGACTCTGCAGTCCACATGTCTGGCCTTATGGGGTGGAAATTGTGAAACTAACATTACTGGAGAATTTTAGTAGGTTAGAAGATAGATGAGCAGTACTGATGGCAAGTTGCAAGGTATGTAGCAGCTGCTCTGTAGAGCCAAGGCCCAATAAACTATTTTAAGCCACAGCTTGAACAAAGTTGACATTTGTCCACAATAAGTATTTTACATAAGCCTTGAAAGTATCTTGTGAGTTCAAAGTGGTGCATTTTTGTTTGGCTAAGTGGAGATCCTTACTAACTTTATCAAAAGAAGACCTGGTTTATGATATCATGTACATTTTTCCAGCCATATGACCACGGAGACATCTTCAGACAGCGCTGGCTCTTCAGCTTTGTAACACTGCCTCCTAGAGCCAAAAACGACTAGCATGTACATACAAGGGGAACCTTTACCTTCTCTCTCTCTCTAATTTTTAATGAAAAACTTTTAACAAGATAAAATATTAACAATATTAGAAAAGAAAAAAAGAATATTAAATAAATATGAAAGAAAATAGAAAAAGAAAAGGTTTCCCATTTTTCTGACAGTGGTTATAAGTGCATTTATATTTCTCTCTCTCTCCTTCTCTCTCTAAGGTTGCATCATAATTTTCATAAACTACCCTTTCTAATCATCAAAACCATAAATTAAAGGTGTGGGTTTTTTTCAGCAAAAAGACCATAATGGTGAGCCTTACTGCTTTTATTTGCTGCACGGAATCACAATATGCTGATTTTTTTTCTTTGATGCATGAAACTACTTGTAAGAAGATTGTAATTATGGAACTGTGGAATAAAATGCCTTTAATATGTCTAGCAAGTACCATTAGATGAATAATAATAATACAACTCTTCCAAGATACAATGTTTTTTAAAATTATTTTTCTGTCAATCTTTACTTCTAGATGCTATTTCCAATCATACTATTGATTACTCCTCTCCCATAAACATTTTGGTGTGCTGCAGCATTTCTTTAGTTTTCTTGTCTGTTTTATTCAGATTGCAGCTGTCCTTGAAGAAAAATAATCTTGTTATGCTTTTAATGCTCAAAAAGCAGAAGGCCAGTTAATCAGAAAGTAGATGCTGGTGGATTTAGTGGACCAATTATGATCCATCCACTAATCCAAGCATTCCATATTGTACATGCTTGGATTTCAATTTATGAACCTGGCATCTTAATCA
The DNA here is from genome assembly GCA_015471245.1 of Laticauda colubrina. NCBI lineage: Eukaryota > Metazoa > Chordata > Lepidosauria > Squamata > Elapidae > Laticauda > Laticauda colubrina. The sequence continues at coordinate 19,649,996 of BLBF01000025.1, forward strand.
AGCATACTTCCAGAAACCTTATCTGGAGTTATAGAGAGCAATTAGGGGGCTAGGCTGAAAATGACACAAATTTGTTTAAATGCAAACAAATGTTCTGCAAAAAGCTTCAGAGGCATCTTTCCCAAAGTTCCTGGAATAGATGAAAATGCAGAGTAAACTAAATACTGTATGTATGATAAGATAGATATTGGCTTCCACCTTCCGTTCTCCACAGTTAGCATGAACATGTATTTACCCTCTGGTATTTTGAGGTCCTACTAGATAGAAAGGTAAATTGGAATACAATAAAATGTCCAGCTTGGTAGGTACAGTATTTATGAATTCTGTGGTTTGGTTTGCCTGAAATACCATAAATCTATCACAGTATAGTACAGTAGATAAAAGCAAGGGAATGTATTAGATACATTTGAGGAACATTCACCATTTTTGAGGCTTTTCAGCTAAAGAAAAATGGTGATGAAGAGGGGATTTTTTTTTAAAGGTCATTATGATTTAACTGACAGGGGTGGCAAACAGGCCACATTCACCCCAGCTCCCCAAATGGGAAAAATGTCACGAAACATCACATGATGGCAAGTTACGCCATGAGTTTTGACACCCATGATTTAACACAATTTTCATCAGATAAGTTTATAACAACAAACAATCTCCTTTTGTGACAAACACCTATTGCTAGTGTTGGAAAATAGGAAATGAGGTAACAAGCTGTGGCTCACAAAAAGCTGTTTAAAACAGGAAACCAACGGTGGGTTTCTTTGAAACTCAGCTGGGTGTCAAGAAATGGAGAAAGAAAGCAGGTGAAAGAAACCCAAGTATCCTGTTCCCTCCATGGAGGCCTGAGCAGGAAATTTAAGCCAGAATTCTTGTACTCTCTCAAGCCCTGTCACTTTACGTTAATTATAAATACATTGACAAAATCAAAGAGAAGCTTGAATTCTAAACCCACTGAATAATATTCCAAAATTTGCCACAATACCTAAAACCTTAGGTGCTTTAATTCATTTATCTGCTAATTTTTGGCAATTGACTGTGCCAAATTTTGTTCCAATTTATATAGATGATGATTAGAAATGTGCATATTTGGACTATGCAGCCATCAAAAATTATTTGAAAGAAATGCTTGCCCCTCCACCCCCACCCCGGCAAGCACACCAACCCTCTTCTGTTTCTGAAAGCAAACAGCTCTTCCATTTGAGCGTTAAACAAGTCATTGCTTAATGATCTCACTGAAACAGGTGCAGCTTTCCCCACGCACATTGTATGCAGAAATCAGATAAACAACATACCCACTTTAATCTACTGTGTACATTAGTGAAAAGATCTTATGCTGTTTGGGGTGTAAGGGATTTCTTCTGAATCATTTTAAGGCATTCTTATTCTTTAAAGTAGCCTGTCCTGGACTAGATGACCTACAAGGTCCCTTCCAATTCTGATTACTTGTTAGATCTGTCCATTTCCAGGCTTTATTATGACACTGGATAAAAAAAAATTTAGCTGCTGTCAGAGTTGCATTAATGTTAATCAGTAAACTACTGAAAGCATTAGTTCTTTTCAAGTTTACATTGAAGCCCGGAAAAAGTGAGGTTGCTTGGTTCCAACTTCCAGTGGAGAAAATGCCAGTTAACCATCTTCAGAGAGAGAGAGTGTCCCAGCTTCTGTCATCCTCAGTTACTCTTTATTATTACTTTATTATTACTTCTCAGTTACTCTTTTATTATTATTTTCATTGTAATATTCAGAAGCACCTGCAAACTTTATTATATTTATCAATTGTAAAACACATCCTTGAAAGCTGATTAGCAGGACACAAGATGGCTATTCAAAAGGAAATATTTAATTTATGGGCCTGTTCAGTGCTTGAATTTTTTAACCCTTTACTCTAACTAGAAGTTACTACTGAAGGGATGAATAGCCCCCTCTGGCATTCCTTCTGCCATCATGCAAGGTCTGAGGCACGTCCTCAAATCTTTTTCCAAGCCTGGCAAAGCCTTAATGCATTTTTGTCATCTCTAAGTATAAAACATGAACGTATTTATCATTTTGAGAGAGTAGCAACCAAATGACTCCTACTTGATTGCAGTAGCCCATATATTTTGTCAATAGCCCGAGTCAACTGCATTGACCTGTCCTGATCAGGAACAGGACAGGAACAAGAACAGGAACAAGAAGAGGTACAGGTCACTTAGAAAGTCACAACCACTGTTACCAATTAATCTCCATATATTTTTTGGGAAAAAAATGGGCCTTTGTTAAATTCTTGAGAAAAATGTGTGTTTTTGAGAAGCGTGCCTCACTATTGAGGACTAAACTCATACAGTTAAAATTGTTTTAATGCCCCTGCTACACTAGGCAAATCTTCCCTTTTCTGTTTTGGACAGAGTGAAGCCTGATGCTTTTGGAACACTTTGACCTGACAAGTCCTGCAAGAGAAATCAGCGTGTAGGCAGAAACACTACAGGGCGAGGCAGAGATCTAATCTTGCTGACGGTCAGGAGTCGGGGACACTGAAATTTGGTGTTGACATATGTGCAGCAGGTACCCTTGAGATGCAAACAATCAAATCTGGAATAAGTGTGTTCTAGGCTTTTCCTTTATATAGAGCAAAGGTTGCAGAGCCATGCTGTCTCAGGAGTATTCAACATTTCTAAGAACAAAGGACCAGTATTTTAACAGACTCATTCTATTTATGAGACAATGCAAAACATTCTATTAAAGCACATGCTGATGGCCTTTGTTTGAAAAATTGAAAGTATAATTCCTGTGGTGTAAAACATGGGAGCAGGGAAATCACTTCATTCCACTTGATTCTCAAAGGTTGTTGGGTGATTAGGCTCAAGCTATGATGTCACACCTAAAACTTCTATCAGCTTTGCATCATTAAGTGTTTTAACAAACTAACTTTCATAAATGGTTTGAAGGAACAGTCAATAAACACAGATGGCAAAGAATTTTCTTAAATGAAGAATGCAAACGCTTTCAGCAAACTAGGCAGCACCGAATAGAATGGATAGCTTTAAGGCCACATGAGCAACACAATAGAAGTTGCATTGTTTGGAAGATAATATTGGTTTTCCTCTCTCATAAACAGCAAATAATGTATTTAAATCTATAAGTGTATTGCCAATGAACATATGTTAACATGAATCATAAGCTATCCAAGATATGGACAAATATGTCATTTAATTTTTTAAAAAAGATATTGCTTTAAGTTGGAGGTTGTTGCCCTCTGTTTGGAAATTTAAAAAATATCCAGAGGTTGATTGAAAAGCTGTTGACTTGGCTGCATCCTAGTGTGGTTTTCATTGAAGCCAGGAGCTTAAACAAAGTTTCCAATTACCTGAAATCACACAGTAGTTTAGTGCAGGGGTCTGCAAACTTGTTAACTTTAAAACTTGTTGACTTCAACTTCCAGAATTTGTCAGCCATGCTAGAGAATTCTGGGAGTTGAAGTACACAAGTCTGAAAGTTGCCAAGTTTGGAGACCCTTGTTATAAAGGGAAAGTGTTTGCTTACGTACTGTCCAAATATGTTCACAGCTTCTGAGCCAAAGGTTCCTCATCTTGGAAAACCTTGGTCATGTATACAGTTAATCATTTGAGGAGCTCTCTGGTGTAGAAATACTCTCTCCACCCATTAGGCAGATTATTTTTTTGATCAGCTGCTATTTTTTTTATAATTCCAGTTGTGTCTTCTATTAAACCCTGGTTTGGAATAACATTTACTGCAATTAGGCGAAAATATAAAGTATTGCAGTTGGACTTTGGGGCACATTCCAGTTTCCATGCCAAGGGATCCAATTGACACAGTAAGGAATAATTAGCAGAACTTATAGATAAAAAATGTAGCAGATGTTTGGATAAAATAGTTAAAAATCTTGTGAAGGCTGCCTTATCCATTAAGGAAACAGCCATATCTGCTATAGAAAGATTACAATTCAAAGGGTTGCACAATATGAGGAATGCAGTCCTGTTTCCAAAATGCAGTGAATTCTGCAGATGTAGTTTCTATCCAGCCAAGTAGATTGTTCCCTTTTCAAATATGACCACAGCTTATAGCCTTCCTTTCTTTACAGACACCAAAACCCACACAAAGCTCAGCTCTTGCAGTCACTTAGGAGCATCCATGTGTTTTCTACAACCAAATCAGGAATGAGGAGTCTGCTTTTCTCAGACTCTTCCATTTCCCCCCAATGCTTTTCTCAGAAATAATCTCTGTAGCTAATTGCTGCATCTTTTATCAATGTATTGAACTTTACTGTTGAAGGCAAGCAGCTGGAACACCCATAGGAAATGAGGGCAAGCAGGAGATCTGTACAAGGTACCTACCGTAACATCACCATGTAAAACTCAAGAACAGCTAATTGTGTGCCCAACTCAAATGAGGAAACATTTCCGGAGTAAAGTCAACATTCTTGGAAGGTTAGACCTCATTGCTGTTACTTGATATTTGCAGAAATGTCAAGTCGCCATTCTTACCTGATATGAATTTCCAGGTCGCATGGAGAATCACTGAAAATAAAGTGGTTTTAAAGTGACGTGCAGTTTTAAAGGAGCTATTTCCATTTTTTCCACCCCAACTGCTGACTTTACCAAATATATGTTATGTCTCTGTTCCACTAGGGTCTATTCTCAGGCTTTTAGCCTTTAAATTAACTGGTAGTGTCTCACCTACTGTAAATGAACTTGAAAAATGAACGAATTCATAAAAATGAGTGAACAGTGATACATTTTGAAGTTCTAGTAAAATCTATTTCCCAAAAGGAACATGCTCATCCCTTTGCTGGCTCCTAGAGATTATGTCTTAATTTCTGATCGTTCTAACTGGCATCTTCTTCTTCTTTTAGCTGCCTACCAATTAGATGCAGATTGATATTCAAACTGCAAAAAAAAAAGCCCAATTGACTTTTCAGTGAGTAGAACAGATCAAACAGATAAGATTGCAATAGATTGAATCTCATACAGATTGCGGGACCACCCAAGAAAGAAGTCTGAGATTCTAAAGTTATAGAGGCAGTGCAGTACTTTGGATCTGAAAGCAAAATGATGCTTCAGTGCAGACGAGACACTTTACCCCGTTTCCCCTAGGATCCTTCCGCAATTGCTTTAAGAAGTTACCGACAGCTGCTCTGTGAGTACAGACAACCCACGAGCTCCAAATTTTTTGGCTTTGTAATTTTAGTGCTGCACAGCCTTTAGCACTAAAGGTCTCACTATTCTTCCTTCTGCTATAAGTTAAGAGTCACCCGAATGAGTCTACATCTGAGATAGATTAACTGCAGCTCCTTTACTTCTGAGAATCCCTTACAAAGGTTTTGAGTCTGAGAAATTGCTGAAAGACAGCCTCAGCCAAATGGGCACAATAAACCTTACTCAAGGTGCAAGACAGACTTTAATCCTCCAAGCAATAAACAATTTGCAACCCTAAGCTGCATGCCTGATTCTACCAGAAGAGATTTAAAGCCTGCTTACTGTAAGTTGTGAATCAAGGAATGCTATTATTTTACAAGAAGCAGTAAAAGTTATGTTTTCTACCAAAAAGCCCTGAATGCAAACAGAGTGTGCCAAGAACATTGCCCCTTAATCACTGTTACTCAGCTACAGGCCACAGGGCTGAGACTATTCAACTCCGTGCCTACCAACTGTACTAACTCTGCCCTTTGTGCCAAATCCAGAGGGTTGCAACACCCTGGAAAACTAATTTGCAATTCTCCTCCTCTGTGAAGTCAGCTTAATTGTAACATTCGACCAATGAAAAAGACATGAGAAATGTGCTCGTTTTGTTTTTTTTAATCTGAAGTTCTTGAATGTCTGTGTTAGGTTCATATGTAAGTATCCACCCTGAAAGTGCAATAACATACCATGAAAGCTCTGCAGGGCAGCCAGTTATGTCTAAAGGAGTTAAAAACAGTGAGCCTTTTGACTCCAGAATAGCTATATGACTTTCCATTACTTTCTCTTTGGGTGGGGTTTTCTTTTTTGGTGGTGGAGTGCCTTTGACTCCTGGCAACTTCATGGATTAGTCCCTGCGATTTTATGGGCAGGATTCTAGAAGTGGGCTTGGCCTTATCTTCTTCCAAGGGCTGAAAGAATGTCAGGCCAGGTCACCTCAGCCACCTTTGTGCCAGTGGTGCATTTCAAAAAATTTTTTTACCACTGGTTAGCTGGGCGTGGCTTTTGTGCGCACGTGTGCCAAATGCACACTTTGTGCAGGCACAGAGGCTTTCCAACTCACCTCCTGCAATCCTGCACTCTCCCTGTTGCTTCATCAGCTGCTGCGTGGAAATCTGCTGTGCCACGCAAAGCAGCTGCACTTCAAAACCAGGGAATGAAGGTTAGTATGGGAACCCAGGTGGCGGGTGGGCCCAACAGCAGAGTGTCTCCATTGCTCATTGGCGCTACCGAATTGGCTGAACTGGTTGAATAACACCACTGCTTTGTGCCTGAGGCAAGACTAAAACTCATAGTCTCAAAGTCTTTGCCTGATGCTTTAACCACATCAAACTGGTATGCCAGATTTGATAGCCCATCATCATTCCCATCTTCATAACTGCTCCTTTCTTACGCAGACACATGTACTTGAGCTCAGGGTATGTCATTTAAACCCCTGCCTGACAGCAAGAACTGCTTTTAAAGTCCCCAACTAGTTATGGAGGATAAACAGAAACATTATCACACAGCAAACACCTAGTATTTATTAATAAATTAGTACACCAGAAGGCAACTGTCTCCCCCAACCCCTTCAAAAAAATTATCTTCTCCTTCCATCGCCTCTTATCATGTTGCCACCCTGCAATATTGTCTCCTAAGTAAGCATGATTGTAGATCGACTTATTCCTGGAGCACAGTGGATGCAAATATAGCAGAGGCAGGATTTTTCACAATGCAGCATTTTTAATAAAAAGTGAGGTGGGGATGGGGAAGGATTTCAATGACCACATGAAGGCCTTGAAATATACTTATTGGCCACATCTGTATAAAAACCCACAAAAGGACAATTTTGAAGCACATGTCAATAAATCTTATAGAATGAGAAATGTGGCACCACCAGGGTTCTCCTTTACTTTCCAGAGTCCAGCTCCAGGTGCTCCTCCCAAGTGATTAAGCCTGCTGAGATCCTACAGGGGCAAGGCAACAATCTCTCCCTTAAGTCAAGCAAAACAGAATTACATTCAGCTGCAGGCCTCATCTTATTGTCTGGAAGGCTGAAGAAGTTACAGTTGAAAGGTTTCAACATCCTAGTTCCAGAGAAGTGCAAATCACTTATCGTGATCTGTTTGTTCATGTGAAAACAATACAATAAATAGCTGTGCTAGTAAAATATCAGTGAATGTGCATCATTCAGCAGTAGTTTTGTTTTTTTTCCTTTGAAGTCATCTTGAGGAAAAGCAGACCTATCTAACCATGAAAAGAGCAGAGAAGAGTTCAAAGTATCTGTAATGAGAGGGCAAAAGAAAAATCGAACTGAAATTAAAGAAAAAAATCCAAAAGGCTCCTGAAAAGTTAAAAGGATTAAAATGCAAGTCCAAATCCAACAAGTAAATTACGAATGCATATAATCCATGGTTTTTAAGTGGCAACAATTACAGCTCTGAATGAAAAATTAAAATGTTGTAATAGAAGAGGGGAAAACATCTTTTAATTCAAACCATAATCATGAGAGCAAACTACTCTCAGAAGACAAAAAAAGAAAAAAAAGAAAAGAAAAAGAAATCTTAAGAGGAAAATACTGGCCATGACTTCTACAAAATATCCTGCCCAGGTCTTATCTTTTAACATGTGCCAAGCGCATACAAGCAGCAGCCACGGTGTAGGTGCAGGGGCCTCTGGCGGCCCACATCTAAAGCAGATCAGGCAGGTGGCTATAAACTGAATCCAGAAGAGTCTGGCTGGCTTCCTGGCTCTTGACGCCGGCAATTTCAAAAAGCCTATCCAGTTTGTCCTCTGCTTGTGGAATCTCCTCAATAGTATGCAGTTCTTCAGGGTTTAGAAGATGAAGCATGTCGTCGAAGATGGGCTGCAGGTCGCAAGGGTCCAGGCGCACCTGGCGCAGCACCGTGTCTTTCTTTTCTATCAAAGGAGAAGACAAATTGTCTGTTAATCACAGACTTGCAAGGAGTGAATTGCCCCAAACTGTGCGAGCCTTCCCTAGGCTTGGCAGTCTTTTCAGTGCTGCTTTATGACTCAGATGCTGAATTCAGACTGGCCTGTTTTCATAGCCTGCTTACAGAGTGGCTTGTTTCCATAGTCCAAGCCACAGTCTTAAGACCATCAATGGGGGACTTTGGGAACAGGCCCTGCCACAAAAACATCAATAATTAACACTAGTTTATCCACTTGTAGGATCTGCATTATGGAACAAACTGCCACCAGGATTGAACAACCCCCTTCTTCCACTCCCCCCCCCCCCAAAGTTCAGCATAAAATTCTTGTCTTTTGTAGCATTTTATGTATATTCTTCTTTTGAAAGCTTTCAGTAGAATATTTATTTTTGTGACATTTTTTGCAAGCTGCCCAGAATCATAGGGAAGATGGATGCATGGCTCTCTATTCATCATGAGACCAGCGACTCATAAGACCCTGCATACCCCAACTGTCTAACAGAAGAAAGCCTAAATGTGGAGTAATTAAATGAGAGAATCAGGGTCACTGAAGTCTCCTTTCCTCTATATTAAAAAGCTATGACACGACTGATTTTTTTCTCTCTGCTGTTTTCCTTTTGTCATAGAATAAAATGCAGTTTACTCTTTTTCTGCTTGGGCTATGAGTCTGTTGCCCAGAGAGAAAGTAGTAAGACCCTCCCTCCATCAGGGCTGTGAAACTCCCGGCCCACCGGCCAGATGCAACCCACCCTGGCCACCACCCACACCCGGTTAGCAAAGGGGGGAAAATCCTGATATGTCACATGACGCTGTTGTGACAACATGGGTTTGACACCCCTGCTCTATACCACTGTGATCCAAGCACAATGTGATTTGATCCTCAAACTTATACAGCAGGTGAATGATGATTATGTTTACATGTGCATGTATGGTTGCCAAATTGGCATGTCTCCTTCTAGTATTGTTTAAGTCAGAAAGAACCAGTTGTCCTGTAACAGATAAATTGGGCTCAGAAGTCTCAGACTACAACTTATTTCCATAAATGACCTAAGTGTTTTAACAAATTAACAGAGTTGGAAGGGACCTTGTAGTTCATCTAGTCCAACCCCCCACCCAAGCAGGACACCCTACCTTTAGGTATTTCAGAGAATAGGTTGATCCTGTTCTTTGGGACAGCCCCTTAGTTATTGGAAGACTATCATGTCTCCCCTAGTCCTTCTTTTCACTAGACAAGACATATCCAAATCCTGCAAATGTTCTTCATCTGATTTAGATGAAGTCTAGTCTCCTCATTGTCCTTGTTGCTCTACTCTGGACTCTTTCTAGAATCTCAACAACTTTTTATACAGTGGTGAGCAAATACACAAACTCTATTTGTATAAATGATACAATACTAAGCAGACTTGGGCATCATACGGTGTTAAGCCAAAATCAATTTCTAAATAATTTGCCATATGTGCAGTCTATGTTTTTGAAATACGTTTGCAGGACAAACCTGAAGTCTGCCTTCCAAATATGCCCCATTTGTTCCCTTTATATCTGATTCTGAATGAAATTAAACAATGGCCCTATGAACAACTGATGTTCCAAACTAGTGGAGATCAGTACCTTTGCTAATAAAAGACCCTGTTCGGCTAAGAGCAGAAGAACCGCTGGAGGTGGAATCGCAGCGAAGAAGAGGTTCAGACTCATCCACAAAGAAGCACTTGTTCTTTTCCAAGGGAGACGGTTCCACAGGGATTATGGTTGCCTCTGGCTTTGGATTTGGGCTGGGAGTGGGGCTGAGTGGTCCAGAATTTACCGGAAGAACCAACTTGTCAGCTTCAAGCTGCAATAGGAAGACATAATATGGGGAAAAAAAAGTACATACTAATGTTCTGAGACAAGTTGGGCCAATTCACTTTCATTAGGACATACTGGTCCCTTCAGAAAAGTATGAAGATGACAACAGGATGGTTTTGCAGGCTAAGAAATTTCTTTCTTCACTACTCCAACAGACACGTCTGAAAACAATAAAGCTGAATGGTTTGAAATTATGAAATTAAAATTATGGGCAGACACAGAGAAGTACTACTTTATAGATCATGCTATAAAAATTTGAAATTCGTTCCTAAAAAATGTAGCGATAGACACTGCCTGGAAAAGTTTGAAGGGAGAATAAATAAATTTTGCATGTATACTGAAAGCTTATGCATTGTTCCTTGTCTAATCACACTTGGCTAAATAAAATACTGCCTGCACCAAAATGAAACATGTCATTTATCCGTGGTTTTTCGAATGAAACCCCTTTGCAAATTTGAAAGTGAGGAGAGGGGAAATCTACAAGTCCTAAAAGCACCAGGAAAGAGTACGTTTTTTGTTTTGTTTTTTAAACATAATTCATGAATAACAGGATTATTAACAAAAGGACAATGGAATTCTAGTACATTGCTGAAAGAGCACTCTGAGAAAGCACAGTCTCTGGCATTCACAAATCCGCTCTCAAACAAATATTTAATATAACTGTTCACCAGATTTTTGAAAGAAATATTATCTACCAAAGAATGACATGTTTTATATACATAGAGGGAGAAGACAGGGATAATGAGGAACAACATATGAGCTACAATGATTTGCTATTCCTGGAGCTTCAAAGGTTGCTTAGTTCCAACAATCTCTTTGGATTCTTCTGTTCCTATCAGCCAAATTGTTTGGTGCTATTACACCAACAATCATCCTGTGACCCTCAGAGTAGGATGCTGATTCACTCAGTGCCTTGTTTTCATCAGAAGGAGAGGAAAGCAAGAGAGACAAGGGTTCAGGAAAGCAAGGGAACACACACACACAGCTTTCATCCATCTAATTCAATTCACAATGTGCACAAAGCAGCATTCATATAAGAATGTCTGAAAACTCAGATGAACTCAACAGAGCATGTGCATCTCCCACATGCAAAAAGAGGAAAGCAAGAACTGATTTATTACACAATAGCTGTTTGAACTGGGATGCTGGATAACCACATGATGTCCTTTTGGGGGTAGACTCTTGTGCACCCTTTGTTCTTGTATAAGACAATACTAGCTTGGTTTACAAATATAATAAAATGTGATGAGGGAATGAACTTTAAACTGAAAGGATTTGTCTTGTTTAAAACTCTACCTATCTTCAGATGACCACAATGAGTGGTCTGGGCCAAAGGGATTTATTCTGTTTTCTTTACCTTTTGAGGAGTTCTTCATAATGTGATGCATATCTAATATCGTGCCTTTCTATCTTTATTCTGGCGACAATGATACAGTGTTGTACAGCCCCCTCCACTAGTCATGGCAGGGGGGCAGGAGAGAACTTGCTAAGGGCAAGGACGCTCCCTTGTTTCAGTAGTATGTTGATGTTATTTTTGGAGAGTTTTATCTATTCCCACTGTAATTTTCCTGTGAGTATCACTGTTTCAGGAACAGACCTAGCTAGATCTAGCCTGTTCTTCTTCTCTTGCCCCGTTTTACAGAGAGATATATGTTTAGACCAGGGGTCTCCAAACTTAGCAACTTTAAGACTTGTGGACCTGTTGAGGTCCACAGGTCTTAAAGTTGCTAAGTTTAGAGACCTCTGGTTTAGACAGATACTCAGAGGGTCTTTGGGGAAAGGTTCTTAGATCTATGGTAACACTAAATAGGGATCAACCTTTCCCAGGAATGCTCCATATGCAAATTTAGGTTCTCTGTCGCCTATAGTAGACATTCCCCATATCTATGGTGACTCTTTTTCTTCCTAGGAGGGACTGTTTCTGAACCTCCCCAGATGAAAATGAATGTAAAACAAAAACCATTGGAAGGCCATAATACCCTGTCCATCTTCAAGGAGAAACTTCTCTTCAGGCTCTAGAGTTCTCCAGCTTTATTATTATTATTATTAATTTGCAATGAGACTTGGTCTACACTCTAGAGCAAGGAGACAATATTGGCATGAACACGATTAAGGCTAACCTAGTTTTTACTGCTTTCTATCCTGTTTGCCAAAATTCAGGAAGGGCATCATGCAACTGGGTACTCTTCAATATCGTCACAAGTAAGTTGGATGAGGGGATAGAATCATCAAATTTGCAAATGATACTAAACTGGCTAGAGCAGCCTCAGAAGACAAGCTCAGGATCCAAAAAGATCTTGACGGACTTGAACAATGGGTCCTATCCAACAAACTGAAATTTAATGTGGAGAAAAACAAAGTTTTATACTTTGGCAGGAAAAACCAAAGGTACAAGTACAGATTAGGTGAAACCTGGCTCAAAAACAGTAACTGTGAGGGGAGCTTTGGAGTCCTAGTGGACAATCACTTAAACATGAGTCATCAGTGTGCGGCAACAGCCAAAAAAGCTAATACAATCCTTGGTTGTATAAACAGAGGCATAGAATCAAAATCACGTGAAGTATCAGTACCGCTTTATAAAGCTTTAGTAAGGCCACATCTGGAATACTGCATCCAGTTTTGCTCACATTACAAAAAAGATTTTGAGATTTTGGAAAAACTGCAAAGAAGAACAACTCAGACAATCAAAGGCTGGACTAAAACATATGAAGAATGGTTGCAGGAATTGGGTATGGCTAGTCTGGAGAAAATAAGAATTGGGGGTGGGATATGATTAGCAGTATTCCAATATTTGAGATATGCCACAAAGAGGAAGGGGTCAATTTATTTTCCAAAGTACCTGAAGGCGGGACAAAAAACAATGGATGGAAACTCATCAAGGAGAGAAGCAACCTGGAATGAAGGGGAAACTTCCTAACAGTGAAGACAATTAACCAGTGGAAGGAAGTGGGTGCTTTATCACTGAAGGTTTTTAACAAACTGGACAGTCATTTGTCTGAAATGGTATAGAATCTCCTGTTTGAGCAGCGGGCAGGACTAGGATAGCCCCAAGGCCCCTTTCAGCTCTATTCTGATTCTGATTCTAATTCTTCTCTTGATCAACACAAATTTCTTAGCTGTGGCACTCCTGACAAACGAAGGCCAAAAGGACATTTAAACTCAGAATCATCTGTGATCTTTTGTGTACCATAAACGTGCAAAAAAAAAAAAAATCCCTCATCACATGACAATATAAATCAAAATTCTAAACCTAAACTGAAAACCCAGAGATAAATTCAAATGCAATGAAGGTTTCATAATCAGTAACAGTTATTACTGATAAAGAAAAACAATTACTGCTAGCTTAAGCAGGCTGGGGTAATTTTTTAAAAAAAGAAGAAAAAATAAAATAAAATAAAAGGTGTTTGATTCGAAAATCAGGCCCCTTTTTTTCCCTGGGCAGAGAAACATAGCTGCAGCAATTCTGAAGTATCAAAATCTTCTTCCACCCAGAAAACAACAACCATTCAGTACAGGAAGACTGAAGATGGGTATCAGATGAAGGCAGAGTTTGAGGTAGAAGGGGGGGGGGGGGCTGGGGGATGCTGGATGAGGTCATGGGAGGCCAGAAGAGGAAGGGCAGGGACAGAAAGGATAACAGATAGTATTACTTCGAGATGTTCAAAGCCATTACTCCCATTAGTACTAATAAAACCTTTCCATGAACCCGCACAAACAACCTTATCTAATTGTTGTTGTCCGTTCTGGACAGTAATTTATGCTAAATCATTGCCAGCTCTTTATAAAAAGACACTTTCCCAGGACCCATAGATGCACACTCGTGGTTCTTCCCTTGAAACAACCATAAAAAAATGTCTAATTCTGAATACCAGAGCTAAAGTACAGCTGCCTCCAATGAAACACAAGACCTTGCAATGGACGACAACCAAGTGATCATGCATGCATTTGATGTGGTTATCATTACATTAGTTTCAAGAGGAAGCAAAGGTTCCCAAAGTAACATTATCAAGAATGAAATTATGATCTTTCAGTTTAACTATTTCTCTATAAGACAATTTCTGTCTCCCTAAAGCATGGGTAGGCAACCTAGCAACTGCTTTAGATTATAACTTAAGTTCCTCAATGTTTACCCTACTGTTCACTCTGAAAGTTGATTAAATAACGCTGGAGAAATAATACCAAATCCAATATTCGGAAAGTATGTTAAATTACTAAGGGCAGTAACAAGCATTCCAGCTCTTCCGTCAAATGTCATTATCACTAATTTATAACCAACTCAAAACAGTATGTGTACAATAAGAACTAGTTCTAATTTAATCATTTAGCCAATTTAAAGAATTAGAATGTGCATAAATCAAAGTTAACATATATACAGTACTCATCAGAAGAAAAAACCACAGTCAATAAGTGACGGCTTGGGAAACTGAAATATTGTAATCAATACAATGTTCTCGAAAACATTAGTATTTGATGGCACCTATGGGATGCAGATCAAGAGAGACAAATGACAAAAGTAATGTCATATTAAGGCATCATAAGCATTGCCAATTTTCTGTATGTGCTATGACATTATGTACAGATACAAAATGAGTAAATCTTGCACTGTGATGCAACTTTCGATGAAATCACTGGATCCTGCCCACACTTCTACTTTTCATGATACTCCAACACAAAACCTTATTTTGGTGCCTCGATGGTTACAATTTTCCCCCAGACATTCTGTACAGGACATGGAACTTAAATATCTACTCTTGAATGTAGGAGAAGGGAGATAGATAGAAGGCACAGATCGACTACTTAGATTATTAAAGCCTATCAGTATCCCGAATTGATATTACAGTAACAGCTTTACTGTATCTAAATCTTCAAAATGTGTGCCATGAGGGTGATAACTCAGGAAATATAAGCAGACCTGGGAAGATACTTTTATGTGTTGAAAACCTAGTATCAAGTTGATCTTTCAAACTATTATGCCTCTCAGTTCCAGTGGGAGAATGTTGCTACATTCATTTCATTTCAGGCTGACCATTATGGATTTGGTCTAGTCTTTGGTCTAGTCTACCAGGGGTTTTCTTATGCCTCTGATTTGTCATGGGAACAGGCTGCTTACCTGTCAACATATATTGAAGAAGATTAAAGAGTTCTGATTTCAAACAGATTTACAGTTCTCTATCATGAATTGTGACTTATTAAAAAAATAAGAATATCAAAGTATGATTTAGTCCATTTTTAAAATGAATAGTTGAACAAATGGCAATTTTTGTTTACAGATAACTATGTGAGTCTAATGGAGATGCAATGGATCTCACTGCACGCTGACAACAGGAGGTTAGTCATGCAGCATGATACTTGCTCCTTGAAAGCAATAAAACAGGGCTTGCTAATATTTATGTCTTCACTGTGGGACACAGTTGATAGCAAAACGTATTAATACTAGGACTGTGCAGAAATCTGAATTCAGCAGAAAAATGTGATGTTAAATTCAGCCCATTCCCCCAGGTTTTAAACCAAAAATATAGTTTATCAGGAGAGTACCTATTTTGCATATAAAGGTCACAAATGTGGTACCTTAACAGTTTTCTCTTTTTCCTTCATTTTGTACTAAGAATAGAGAAGATCTTAATGAAACCTCAAACAGACCTGCTTTGCTACTTTCTAATGTCCAGGATGTAAAACCAGCTTTTTTCCCTAAAGGCTAGTAAATATTATCACTTTAAAAAAATTAATGAATTCAGAATTAAAATCTGAGTTTAATTCCAAATTTCATGTAATTAATTACATAATCCCATTAACAACCATGCAAAAACTTGACAGACTTGAACATTGGACACTATCTAACAAAATGAAATTCAGTGGTGAAAAAAGTAAGAAAACCAAACAAGAAAACCAAATACACAGGTATAGTATAGGTGGTACCTGGCTCAATAGTAGTAATTGTGAGAGGGATCTTGGAGTCCTAGTGGACAATCACGTATATATGAGCCAACAGTGCGTGGCAGGTGCCAGAAAAGGCAACAAACTTCTAGGCTGCATTAACAGAGGAAATGGAATCAAGATCCCATGAAGTGTTAATACTACTTTATAATGCCTTGGTAAGACCACACTTAGGGGACTGGAGGCTAAAACATATAAAGAACAGTTGCTGGAACTGGGTGTGTCTAGTCTGATGAAAAGAAGGACTGGGGTGACATGATAGCAGTCTTCCAACATCTCAGGGGTTGCCACAAAGAAGAGGGAGTCAAGCTATTCTCCAAAGTACCTGAGGGCAGGACGAGAAGCAATGGATGGAAACTAATCAAGGAGAGAAGAATCTAGAACTAAGAAGAAATTTCCTGACAGAACAATTCATCAGTGGAACAACTTGCCTCCATAAGCTGTGAATGCTCCAACCCTGGAAGTTTTAAAGAAGAGATTGGACAGCCATTTGTCTGAAATTGTATAAGGTTTTCTGCCTGAGCAGGGGGTTGGACTAGAAGACCTCCAAGGTCCCTTCAAACTCTTTTATTCTGTTAGTCCTACCACATCCAATTCCAATCCATTCTGAGGGTTGTTTTTGAAAGAACAATGGACTTAATGGCATGATCTTCAAGTATCCAATGAAACCTAAAATCTGAAGAATATAAAGAGGTTTCCTAACATTTTAAAGTATCTCCAGTATGGGTAAAAATAGACTAGTCTTTAAATTTACAATGAACAGGATGAGAATTTTGTCTTCACCTTAACATGTTTTTCCCAAAAAGAAGATTCTACAAAATTACCACTAATTCAATATATAATTTAATATATTTTGGCACAGAGAGCAACAGCAGAGGAAAATGAGGTTAAGAACTGTGAGCTAAGAGGAAGACAAACAGCAGGACCTAGTAGCCCTGAGACAGAAAGAAAGCAATGAAGATTTCCAGAAGCTCTGAACAAGATCCCTTTCTGTAAAACAGACTGTATATAGTCATAACTTTATGAACACCCATACTTTAAAGTCCTCATAAAAGCTACCTCTTGTGGCAGAGTATTTTTTTAAATAAAATGAGCAGTTTGACATATTTTTTATTCTTATTCTGCCACTCCTAGCATAATAACAGGGCATTGCTCGAACTCCTTTGATCATGAAATAATACAGGAAAAAAATGTAAATCTGGGGAATTGTAAGATCTGTGAAATGGACTTTGCAGTAAATATTGCAGTTCCTTTAATTGAAAGGAATCTGATCTAGCATGTTTTATTCAGATTTAAGAAAAAAAAGGATATTCTGAAATAAGTTGAACAATAAAACTTTGATTTTTGTTAAAAATAAACACATTTACTTGAACATTTTTAAATTGATATTATCATGGGGATCTTCTCAGCATCTCCTTAAGACAAAGGTGTCTTTTTCTAGTATTTTGCTCCTGTCTTCCAGAGCTGCACAGTAATTCCTATGACTGACTGGTTTTAAGGATTGCTCATATGAATTCTGAAATACCCATTTCCATTCAAACCTGACCAACTATAAACTCAAAACTATTTTTAAATAAATATAGTGTAACTCAGTAGCATACTTGTTTTAAAATCTTGCATAGTTACTTTTTAAAGGGAAAAAAGTCAACTGCAACTCTTAACCGAGGAAGCAGCATTCATTTGGAATTTTGTTTATCAAGTTTAAGCCAAGAAAAGTAGAGGTGAGGACACAGAATTTTGCAAGCAAAATAAGCAAACATTTAGCTTTCCTTTATTAGTGAAATTATTAAAACCAGGTTTTATGAATTGTCTAAGTTCTTTCTTCTGAACTGCTTACCTGTACAACTAATGGATCTTTTACCAGACAAGGTTGCAAAGTCCATCTGTTTGTCATGTTTTGGAATACACCCTTTTCTTTCTCATCCTCGCTTACAAATATATTTTTTTTGGGGGGAAGTACTGGATTTAAATAGCTTGTGCCTTTTTCCTACCCATAATGAGATAAAAAAATTTTAACAGCTGCTATCTCCTCACTTATACTTAGACTACTGTCAGTGATGCAGCATTCATGATGAAGATTTTAGAAGACTGCCTCACCCTATATTGGGGTATATTGGAAAATCAGCACAAATTGTCAAATGAAAGTAAAACCTGA
The DNA here is from genome assembly GCA_015471245.1 of Laticauda colubrina. Classification (NCBI taxonomy): domain Eukaryota; kingdom Metazoa; phylum Chordata; class Lepidosauria; order Squamata; family Elapidae; genus Laticauda; species Laticauda colubrina. The sequence continues at coordinate 19,668,025 of BLBF01000025.1, forward strand.
AAGTACATAGTCCAAAAAGCATATGTATATATCGATGTCATATATACTGCTTTATTTGGATTAAAGTTCAGCTAAAGTCAGCTAACTGACTTTGTCTGAACTCAGAAGCTGAATTTACTTCTGGTAAGTTTGGAATGGTCAACTACCTGGGAATTCCAAGACTATTGGCAAAACTAAGAAACCAAAACTGTATTTCAGAGAAGCAAACTATTCTGTAGCTGTACCAAGAAAACTGCATAGATTTAGTCACCAGGAGTCAAAATCACCTTGAGGTTATATTTACTTCATTTATAGCTGTAGACATTGGATAATGATGAAGCTGGATCTGGAGAAACATGGTGATACAGTCCTTAAAAATGACTTTGATATCCAATTCTCTTTCCCTGTCTGTCATTCCCTCAGAGTCTCAGACACATTCCAAACAAGGCGAAAACCAAGTATCTCAAACCCATACTTGGAAATTCTTGCTTTCCCCTGCTGGGTTACAGCCCACTTGTTTATCTGGATTCCCTGATTACAGAGGAAAGATTTTAGGACAGTTGCTTGAATGAGGTAGATAAAGCAGGAAAAGAGAAATTCAGTTCCTACAATCTTCTTTCCTGCAGGGTTCCTTGGACCACATTTTGTAGTGGTATTACCTGTGTTCTAAAGTATAAAAATAAAAATGGGGAGAAGTGAGAAAGAATCATCATTGGGAAAATACAAGTACCAATAATAGCCAATTTGGTATTCTGACCTAAATTTCAAAAATGGTGGCATAATGGGAGCCATCTGTCATCATATTCAGGTCCAGCATCCTTCAATATCCCATTGCTACCCCTGAAGAGACCGGATTAAACATTGTGGTAGTATTTATTTTTTTTGACAGAACCTTAAAGCACTATTTTATTTCCTAAACCCTCTCCCACCACTTTGGAAAGGTTAAGGGGCAAACTATCAACTTTTATCACTTAAAATTTCCTAAAACCCATATTTCAGCCCAGCCCAGCCCAACTCATTCTTATAAACCATTGGCCATGTCTTTTGAAACTCCCAAGCAGGGCAAAATGGCAACCTGTGTGGCCCTGTCTCAGCCCTTCATACAATGGAAGTTATATATTCAGTTGATGAGTAAGATGTGGGAAGCTCCTGGATGGAAAATAAAATAAGGTCAAGATGCTGTTACTTGAACTTTTGGAATAAGTATAATAGTCGTTTTGCTTAGCCAGAGCAGAATATTTACAGAAGTTGGAACAAGGCTCTCCTCTGTGAATCTGATTCCCATACAAACAGAACTGAGAGTCCACAACTAAGATTTCAAAGAATTTTACTCACTTTTATCAGTTTCAAGATTCGTGTGTGTGTGTGTGTGTGTTTGTGTTCCTGCTTTCTAGGCGGGCATCTTAACCAATAGACCATTTTAAATTTAAAAATTTAAATTAATTTAAAAGCAAATTTATCAAAATTAATCCCACAAATTAATATTTCAGAACAACAGATCAGCAGACCTTTTGTGGTCAGGGGTCTGCACTTAGTATTTCTTCGGAGATTCAAGGCTACACTACATTGGCCAAAATACAAAACAGGCAAAGCTTTGTGGCAGGGTTCTTTCTGGTGTGTGCCATTCTGTGGATGTGTTTTAAAACTATGCCCAGCCACTGCTCTTGTTTATTTCCCGTTAAAATGTTTGAAAACTATGGGAGAATTTTGGCAGCTGTGATCATAAAGTGCTTTTAAGAACTTCAAAAGGCACAGCTGGGGACCACACCTGATACTAGTTCCCCAAAAACATTGCATGATGAGGACAATATGCATTGCATGTCACTTATCCTTGATAAATATTGGTAAAGAAATATTTGCAATAAATTCTGAACATTTTTACTTAGACAATGAGTAGATGGAGTAGATTTCCAACCAAGGGTCACTTTTCCTGGGGAACTAGAAGATGATGAAATCATGGAACACAAATGTCTGTATTCTACTTAAATTATTATGATGGGTAAAATAGAGGTTGTGAGGCTTTAAAGACAGTTTACAGCACTGTAGAGATTAGTGACCTAATTCCTTTATTTTCTAGCATAATACTCAATTAGCTTTGCTGGGAAGAGGCAAGTGTAGTTCTATAAAAACTGTCCAATTTTCTAACCAATAAATGAAAATACCTCTCAAAAAGAGGGGAGCTTAAAGGGCTCATCCAATTCTTTAGTACTTGTGAAATGTGATTATGATGAAATTATGCTAAATTTATAATTGTATTTCCTTTGGTTTCTTACACGACTTTGTTAAGCAAGCAGTATGTTGTCCAAATTTCTTTCTACACAATAGAAAGTATGCTACCCCAGTATTACAAAATGTTGTGATAGAATATGAACCAAAAATGGAATTAAGAGCATAATTTAACCAAAACGGATTATATTTAGTACTCATTTCTTTTCAGGAAATATAAATGGAGAGATTTAAAGACATCACTGCGCTGAGAGCATTAGGCATGTATTCCAAATATATGCTTGAATAAATATTAGCTAATATAACTAGGATTACTGGAAGAATTCATTAAGAATTCATTTTCAGGATAAGGCACTATATCATACAAACAGCTCCAATGAAGTATGTAATGCAGAGCAGACTCACAGATAAATATTTTGGTTCACTATAGCTAGACTTAAGACCCAGCTGCTGCTTCAGCAAATCCTAATCATAGTATTTATGAGCCACTTCCTTTTTTATTCCACAGTTGGTTTAACCTAGCAAAGAGACTATGTAGGCATCAGAAGACTATGGGGAACCATTGTTCTATTGTGAAACACTAACATGCTTGCTATTTAGGTGCTAAGCACAACCAAAAACAAACACTATTATCTGTGGGACACAAATCAGGCAATGCTGGCCTGGACAAACACTTGACAATGATAATTTGTTATCATCAGACCTATCAATTTTTATCACAGATCTCAAATCAACTGCAAAGGAGATTAAGGGAAATTAAGCTATAAAATACCCATTTTCATGTACAAAAAATGTTGTACAAAAAATTGTATTTGTCAGAATTTGTTCAGCCTTTTTTTCACATACTGTTGGAAGAGGTAGACTCCTGGATAACATTGCATTATATAGGAGAACCCTATAGTTTTGTGTTTAACTTTCATAAACATACTTGTTCTTTGCCATAGTCAGTAAAGCCCAGTCATAGCAAAAGTTGCTCCCAATTTCCATGAATCAATCAATCTTTAGATTGTTCTTATTATTTCCAAATTTTTCATTGACATGTCTGTGTTTTATTCTAACTTAACAACCTATAGATAGGAATCCCTGACACATAGTGGGGGTAGGGATGGTGTATCCTATATGCTGTTTATTCACTACCACCCCAATCTAATGGCAATATAAGAACTGCTAGGACTTCTGTTCTCTTCAAGATTAACCAAATAAGAAACTGCTGGACTATTATTGGACAAATCTTTGACAGGGGGACAGTTTTTAAAATAGATTTCATTCTTCCTGGATAAACAGGGAAGTAGAATTTCTAAGCAATGCAGTAGAGAAAGCTTGCACACTTACATTCTTAAATGTCTCTCTTTTTTACAGGAACAATATTGTTTTCAATTAATGCCTATATTGTTTTCAATTAATGCCTATTACATAATTATATGAATATAATTATAATTAAGGTTATTAAGATTACATTGGATTTATATGGATCTTTAATGGGCTTCTGGGTTAGTCTAGTTCCTCATTTTGGTCTGAAAATAAACTATGAGATTAAAAAATTATCTCAACTAAGAACTTTTTTTCTGATAGTTTCTTTGTTCGGTCATGGCTCTTCATAAATTTGAGCAAAATAGGAGACAATTTTTTTGCAACCATGATGACATTTGAGTTCTCTTCTAGTTCTGGTGTTTGACAGCTGCAGAGGTGGGAGCAGAGATATAATACTGAACTGTAGCAATTCAACAGGAAGGAGTACAGTAGAATACAAGCCATAATTGACTCACCTATGATTTCAATAGTGACTTCTGTTTTCATTAATACCTCCTTTCAATAAAGTTCTATTTTTCAAGCCAAGAAATTGTGCTGAATTTATCATCTTGAATTTCTCTTTTTCTATTTCTGCTATTTCATTTGTTTCTGCTCTGATATTTCTTTAAAAAATTCAGTTGAAAGGACATATTGCTGAGTAATTAAATCAAACAAAAGCAAAAATATATGATAGTCATAAGGAACAGCACTGAATAGAGAATATTGAATGTTTCCATTGACATGGATAAATATACACGGTTGCATGATTCCCTATTAGTTTGCAGAATTTGGATATCAAGATTATGATCAAAAGGAAGTGTTTCTCTACACATTGGGCTCCTGCTTAAAAATGGCCAGCTCCTTTTTCTCACTGCCTGTAACATGAATAAATATCCCAAGAACATATGATGGGATATAATGTCAGGACCTCATAATCCATCTGTATTTCAGTACAAAACAGTGAACTATTGATCTTTTCAGCTATTAGGAATGTGATTCATGTGCCTCATTTTGGACAATTGAATTGGCTGACCATTCTGATAACATTTTTGGCACTGTAACTGTTACAGATTGTTCTTTCATTCATTCTATGTAAAGATTTGTGCTTTCACCAAAATTGTTGTTCATGTCACAATTTTAGTATTTAGTATTTGAAGTATTTGTAAACTGTCCTGATTAAGAGTGTTTATTTTAGAGATGAAAATGAATTGTTTTTATCTTGGATATCTTATTTCTTGCCAAGAAGGGAATGATTTTTTGTAACTCTACAGGTTATCAGACAGCCACAAGCCTTCCTTTATTATTGCCTTTGTGCAGAATGAGTTTTCAGAAGCTCAGTAACATTGAAACCAGTCACTTATACATGCTGACTGTACAGCTACTGAAAGCAAAATATGAGAGTTCAGTGATGAAAAATAGCTGACTTTAAACTGCTAAGGACTCAGGCAATGATTCCCGTAATCCATTGCTATTGTAAGAGAGGCTTAAAGCTCATTCGTTTTTAAACACTATCAAACTATGAGAATTGAAATGTTAGCCATGATTCTCCAGCAACCCAGGTGTATTTGCTCGGATACTATTCTCAGCAGGACAGACCAATTTGTGCAAAGTGGGATACATTCCTGTCAAAACATTACATCCATTGTCAGTATTATTTCTTTATGGAGGAAAAAAAAGTTCTCCCTCTATATCAGTGGTTCCCAACCTTTTTTTCGCCTCGCACCCCTAAAGAAATTTCACTCGAACCTCGCACCCCCTGAAATTTATATTTTGCTCAAGGATAAATTATGCGAATTCCAAATAATATTTTATCAAAAAAAGATTGTTACTTTATTCTTTAATATAATTTGTAAAGGAAATCTCACACCCCCTGGAATATCATCTTGCACCCCTAGGGGGTGCGAGCACCCCAGGTTGGGAACCCCTGCTCTATATAATCACTATATTATCACTAGTTGTACCTCTGTCAAATCTTGCATTCTCCTTTTAGCTTTGCATCTAAATCACTTGAATTCTGCAATGAGGGTAATTACATACATTTATCCTCTCTTATTTTGCAGAACTTTTTTTCTGCTTTTGCTGGTTACAAAGATTTTTATATGGGAGGTTGAGCATTTGTCTTATTTTAGTCCTCTGACTTCTACAAAGTTCACATTGCTGGCATACTGATAGCACACCATTTAAATAAACAATTAGGAATTTGCAACATTTTGGTAATGAAATGGGAGACTCTTATTGTACAAGTTTTAATTATAAGCTGCTGCATTCTGGAGAGTGCCAACATCTATTTGGGTATATAATATGATACAATCATTACTGTTACTGGTAGTCTAATTATCAGTGTGGTTATTTTATGAATGCAATGCTTGAGATAGAACCTGCTATATTCCTCAATTAAACCTTGACTCTCCACCAGAGCAGGCACTTTAGCTACTTTTAGTGTATGGAGTCCACAATATTTTGCATGATTTGCATGAGCCTAGAAATATGTTTACAGGGTATAACATGGTGAGGCAAAGCCATTTATTATTTAAAACAAGGAACTAGAAACCATTCTTAGTGTGTCGATGGTGATCAGGTTACAGCTGAAAATTCTGCACTTTCAAGCTCTTCTAAAACAAATTTCAGATAACATACAATGATAAAGCAAAGCATCAAACTGTTTCGATACAGAGAAAAGAGGAAGAAAAAGGAAAAGTGGAAGAGAAATTAAAACTCTGCCACAGTATTGAAAAAGAGTTGACGTCTCTGTCATTTGGACAAATGATCAAATATTTCCATGTTAGCCAACTCCTTCTTGGTAACAACATTTTTTCAGTAAACAGAATCTCTTGAACAGAATGAGCTTTAAAACATAAAAAGCTCACTTTATGTATCAGCAAAAAAGGGTATAAATTAGGTAGTGCAATGTTGGAAAGCACTTGTTGAAGGCATCAAGTTAGGCAATGTCTTACTCTTCTCCTGAATTGCAGAAAGAGAAGTCAGATTTGCTATAAGTATACCTTCATAATCCGGGAAAAAGCACTAAACATGAGGAAGCCCCACTTAACCCCTAGCTAGTGCTTTCCAGAGTATTTTAACCTGCTGCAGGGGTGGGAGTAGAGATATAATACTGAACTGTAGCAATTCAACAGGAAACAAGCTGTTAGGGATAACATTGTTCACCCTAACTGTTTTAGGTGAAATACTAACTATAAATCATAGTTAGTGTATGCAGCTTTAAATGTAAAATAGCAATTGTGGGTGTGGTTATGAAAACCATATAAAAGTAGCAAGGCTACAGCTTGCTCGCTCTCTCTCTGGCTTTGATGATCCCTGATTACTGCTTGGAAGCAAGACTGCATTGCTCGAACGGGAGAGACAACAACGGACTGATTTATGTGAACTGACAATAGGATATTCTACATGGACTTTGCTAACTGAATATCCCTGAATGGACTGACTACATGGTAAATGAATATTGGACTGTTTTTGACTATGCTATAAACTCATACTGGAATAAAATATATTCTTGATAGCACAAGCGTATCTGTTATT
>BLBF01000025.1:19675066-19738758 GCA_015471245.1 Laticauda colubrina
GTTTAGCTTGTCTACCTAACCCTGGTTGGGGAACCCAGGCTTAACACAAGCCATAATTGACTCACCCATGACACAAAAGATGGAAAACTGGGAGAAGGAAGCCTTGCTGCCTACAAAAAAATACCCTACAGTGTTGCCTTTCTACTTCTTCAGATTCCTTGCACTTTGGCTGACCTGGAGTCAATACTAAGATGTTTGGAAAAGACAATGGCTTGATTTCAAGAAAAGCAAACATTGCCAGCAAGTGTCTGTGTTGCTGTTCCCCCCACATTTATTCTTTAATAAGAGAGAGAGGATCACACCAGCAGAAGGAGCTACAATTGTGCTACAAAAGACTGTTCTGTACCCCTGCCTCTAGATTAGTGTTTAATATTAATGTATGTAACTGGTAATATAGGTATTACCTGCGTTGCATCTTCCATCAAACCCCTGATCTTCTCCACCACATCTGTGCGTCTGTGCTGGCGGAGGGCACTGATCAGCTGGGCAAGGCTAGCTTCAGAGCCCCTGATAGTCCAGTGCTGTAAAGCGGCATAAGCCCTTTCATGATCTGCAGAATATCCGTTGGCAAAAGCTGCCACCTCCCGCTCACTCGCATTGCACAGGAACTGATAGATATCTTTCCATTGGCTTCCAAGTTGGGCAGCTACCAATTTCAGAATATCAATGCCTGTTTAAGAGAAGAATTTTGGTTAAGGTGCAAAAAATACTGAATACAACCTTATCACAAAGTTCTCTTTACCTTACAGTAGGGATGCTTGAAGAAAAAAAACCCACTAATACTGCTCTAAATTAGAAGACACTTTGCATTCCCACCCCCCACCCCCAGTATACTTATTCTTCTAAAAATGCATGCAATGTTGGCGATCTTATTTGATAGTCTTGCTAGAATGAATGCGGATAATTTTCAAAGGCAATTTTTAAAAATGGAACTTGGGAGTTGCTTTTTCCAAAGCAATTTCAATGGTTTCACTTCTCTGGAAATCCTCATTCAACTATCATGATTCTGAAGGTTACATGTATTCACAAAATACATTCTTTGAGAAGAAAAGTGTTTTCATTTATTTGTAAATAAATTTACATAATTATTTATTTATTCTAATATCTGGAAAAGAGCAATGTAAGCAAATATAAAATACAATAAAACTGAAAGACTTTAATTACATCAAAGAATAGATTTTTTAAAAAATTAAAATGCCTGCACACATAAAGCAACTTATTTCACGCAAGTTAAAAGTAATGTAACCAACTGTCCAATAGATTCCAGGGTATTTTCAATAAAGTATTTTGAGTTCTTTGGATAATTGTCTGGTAATGCTAGCATGCAAAAAATCTGAACTCTCAACAAGCCAATGAGATCTAAAAGTTAAATAATTGAGTTCCATCCTGGGATTTAACAATAAGACAAATAAAAGCAATGGAACCAAATATGATGGAATAAGACGAAGATATTCAAATTCCTAAGTGGTGAAACAGCAAATCTCAATCAATCATCCCTTAGCTCAATCTAATTGACAGGGTTGTTATTTAAGTTGTAACAAATTTACCTAATTTATTTTAGAAGGAGGATATTCACATCATGCAATATTGAAAGCTGAGATAAAAATGTTGTAATAAAATTTATTAAAATTTAAAATGGCAGAGTGTGGTTCAGCAACCAATCTTCAAAATCCATGCAGACTTATTTCAAATTGTAACAGCATGAAAGTCAAATTTTCAGCAATCTAATTTCAAGAGGTTGAATATGACTTGTGCTGAACAAATTACATGCATTTTGTATATTATCTCCCTTAATCAAAAGCAGATTAAAATGATCTCCTTCATTGTTATATTTATCATGTAAACAACCAGTATAATGCTTCATCGTGCCAAAAAGAAACTGCTTATGATACCAAATGAGAAAACAATGGTGGAAGCAATGGATATTAACAGAGTTATTGTATACAAGCAAAGTTTTTCCATTCACTGAATGGAATCAATGGAAGAGATTTCTTCTCAACATAAAGTCAAGCCTCACCCAAGATGAACTCAAAACTTAATTCCTTGATGGACATGTAAATATAGTTTTCTTGGCAGCAAGATGGAAATGGTTTGCCATTTCCTTCTTTGGGGATTTCTTTTTCTCAGTGTACTCTATACAACATTGTGTTCTCTGGCCCAAATGTTACTTTAGATCACCGCCAGAGCTTTCTGAAGATTTTAAGAAGTTGGGGAGAAATGAGTCAAAATTCCACTTGTATAGTATTAGATGTTACTTCCACTTTGGTTCTGGCAATGGTACTATTTATACCCTTTTTTGGTTTTGTTAGTAGAAAGGAATCTTAAATACTGTATGTCCATGAGACAAGGTGATAAAAAAAATGTAAACCTTTAATTTCCTTTATCATTAAAGAAAACCTGCCTTTAGAGTTACATAATGACTATTCTACGGAAAAGATCAACTGTGAGATTTAGCCCCACCTTATACTCAAATCCAGCTGGGTGACCTTGGCCCAGTCACTCTCTCTCGGCCCTAGGAAGGAGGCAATGGCAAACAACTTCTGAAATCTTGCCAGGAAAATTGCAGACTCATACAGGCAGTTGCCAAGAATCTACACTGACTTAAAGGCAAACATAAAACAAAATAAAATCCATTAACCCCTGTATTCAGTTAAAGACCCACTGTTGTGTGAATCAACCCTAGGTAAACTTTATCTGGGTTACAGATATCCAGATAATTATTGCATGGCAGTGAAAAGAGTCAGAAAGACCACTCTTTATTGTCATTCAGCAATTACTTGGACTATCCTAGTCTAGATTTGATAGCCAACATCTATCTAAAAAGCTGTCAGACTATCTTATTCAGTGTGCGTGTTTTTTTAACGTCTTTAGTTTTCAATGAAACTTACCAACTAAAGTGCAGATTTAAATCATGCAGGCTTATTTAATCCATTCGTGAAATTACCCAAAATTAAACCAGCAGAATGCCATTCGTTTGGAATTGCAGACAAACTATCAGAAAGGACTAAGTTATTTGGAAAAAAAGAAGGGCATTCTCTGAAGTGATAGCCAGAGTGGAACAGGACTTGGAATTCAATAGGGCAGCACAAAGAAACCTAGTGCCCTGAACGTATAATTCTTTTATATCTCTGATCCAAGTTGAGCTAGATAAAACTGCTGTGAATCTATGTTGCAAAGATTAAGCAGGATGAACAGTGTGAAGTATGTTCTTTATACTTGTCCTCCTGTGATATAATAGTCAATGTATACAGTTTTACTACATTTCCATGAAGCACTGAAGATGCAAACTGAAAATAGGTTTTCCATTCATTTCTAAAACAATACTCTACATACACTAAGAATCCACAAGTTTTGGCTGGCTCTGTGATTTTCCAAAATGTTGTGGTAGCTATGAGCTCAATTCTTCCAAACTCCCCTTTGCATTGGATCATACTTTTGTGAAATTGTGCCTGAGCTCTTCTCAGCAGCCTCTTGCAGCATGGATGGTGTATCCCTTCCATCCAGTAATCACTCTCTCATATAAATCCTGCTTATTTCCTTGGTTTCTGTCAGGCGACCTTAAAATTTAGCTTTGTTCGTGGTCTTTGCAATAATTTCAATTATAGAGTTCTGAGGAGCTGAACAATCTTGATATTTACTTTTGGTCCCATGCAAAAATTCCAATGCATTAAAGCCCAGAGCTTTATCAGCTTTTTCTTGATAAGTTCTTTAGGTTACTTAATTTCAGTCAAGCAAAGTTGGCTTTGTTGTTACATGTTGCCAGATGTAAATCAAAATGCAAAAGATAATGCTGGATGTTCCACGTATTTTATTAAAAAATAGCTTGCAGTTGAAAGATTTTCAGCAGATATTGCCTAAAAGCCAGTCATAGAAGTAGTCACTAAAATAGGACAGTTTTAACCTTCCTCTTTAAGCCAAAAGGAAAGATAGATTCACTGTTCATATGTGTGTGTTTAAGATCAGCATTACTGACCTTCAGAAATAGAATGAATCTTCAGACATACAAATAATCTATAATCCTAACATTTACATTTATGTTTTCTTTCATTGAAGCTCCTTGTTTAGGATAATTATCACGAAATCCTGCCTGTCATTGACAGAAACTAATTATGCGAAATAATTTCTTTCTTCTGCTGCTTCTCCTCAGCTCAGGAAGAAAAATAGGTTTCTCCTTTTCTTCACCTCTCCTCATCAACAACAATTTCCCAAGTGCTAAGTGAGAACCTGGCTGTGCTTTCTTTCCATTCTCGTAGATCAGAATACTATCAAAACTTATTAAAACAAAGTGACAGAATAATGAGTACACATTAATAAACTACGTACATTTACACAATCAATATCAAGAATGTGGTCATCACAGATTCCCAAGAAGCTACATGCTAGGGTAGGAGAAAGAAGAAAGTTGCTCCCTGTGATCTACCCAGGCTCTGATGCCAAATACCACGTCTGGTAATCACAGCCTGAGCCAGAAACTTACAGGCAGGATTGAGATAGCTAGAAATAAATGCCAGGAAGTCTATATTAAAAAGCACTTTAAAGTAGCAGATTCTTGGGGATATTTGATTTTCTCTCTGCATCCAGCCCCCATTTCCTTAAACAAGAGAGCAAATGTTCAACCACAAAGGTATAAGTCTTATAAACAATACAGCATTTAACTAAATTGAAAATTGACCCCTATTGTTGTTCAGACCTTATACACCAAAGTATAGATCATGGGATCACTTGCAGTTGCCCAATAGGGTATAGTCTAGATAGACCATAAACACAAGGGAAGTTCACTGTGTGAAGGTTTACTATACGTCAGGGGTATCTTTGTGACATACATTTTCCTAAATATATATTTAAATTTCTTAAAATGGGAGGGACAAGGCATGATAATTCAAAAGACCACAAAGTTCTTTCAATAAACCAAGAAAAGTCTTGTTCAAGAACACTGGTGAACATCAGGTCTCCACTGACTTGAAATGATTTTACTGATAAAAACAACAGTGAAAACAGATACAGTTTAAATAAACATGATCATATCAAACATGTGCTCTGGGTAGAATAAAAGATGGACTGAAAGGAAAGAGGGAAAAAAATGAGAATATGCAAGCAAATAAAATACTGGAACTGAATTATGAACTGAGCTGAACCTAAGATCATCTGAAACAGAAATGGCAGTGGAAAAAAATGAATCTAAAATATTTATTCTTTTTTAATTGTCTGCTTTAAAGAGCCTATGTGATAGTAGCAGAGTGGAACAGACTGACGCTTGAATTGATCCAAGTGCATGTGAGGTCACAAAAGATGCCAGTGTCCTTGAGATCATGAACTGTCAACAGGAGGACAGAACAGATTTAGGTTGTAATTGATCCAAGATTCAGCACAGAAGAGACTTAAACTGAAAAACAGAACTTACATTTACAGCTTCTGTTGTGGCAAACTTTTCACTACACAATAGTCTGAGGGGAGGAATTCTTCGCCCCTGTAGAAATGACCCAGATACTCTTTCAAATTCTTTATTTTCAGATAGGAAAACCCATCAGCTGCATATAGTCCACCAGCCTGCAGAGCACTTCTGATTATACTGTCAGCAATCTAATTTTTGCTTGGTTTTTACCTTTTAAGCAAAAGCACTTTCACCAAAATAACACTTCATCTTTGGAAGGTGGACTTCTGCTTAACTTTATTTCCCTAATTGGAAAAAGTTCCCTATTGCTGTTCTAAACCATTTATCAAAAATCAAATAAAGTTAGGGGAATGGCTTTAGAACAAAAAATTGCATATAGTAAAAAAGAAAACTGGCCCCTTTAAAAGGTTTTAGTTTATCCATATCATAATGTTGAGGATCCCATGATTGCATTTTCTGAAGAGAGATGTCAAGTGTCAATCAGAATGCAAATTCTGATCATTAAAACAGGCAAAAACACATAGCAAGATGCACATCCAAAGATGCTGATTTAAGAGGACCACTTTCCTTTAAATATTACTTCTGTTTCAGACAGACAGGAAAATCTGTTGAGATAAACAAGCTTTAGTGCTGTGGTAAGTTGCTTGGGAAACTGATCTTTTATTAAGGCAGCGTAAGAGAATCTGCTGCCTGATGGAAGAAGTCACACTGAAATCTTCTGTATATATATCCTTTCCTAGTGCTGCTACTCACCCTCTGGAGACTAGTATATAGTCAGACCCACAATACATAGTCCTGAGGAAGTCCAATATGATAGGTCTAAGATAGCCAGACTTTTCAAGAGTTGAACTCATTTTGGCCTCGTTTTGTCTTTTTGTTACTTTTAATCTATTGTTTTTATTTTAACCCTAGTACATAAGCCACCGAGAATTACTGTAGTCATTGAACATCATAGAAATTAATAAATAGCTGCATAACATAATTCCCATGCAGCATATATCTTCCTAAATGATTGCTGCAGTCTGCCTATTTGCAAAGTCATACATGTTATATAGTTTGGGACACTTTGAGGAGGACATTTGGATTCTGTACAGAACACAGAGTATCTGTTATAATCTCTATCATGAATCTAAAGCAATACATTTCATGTTTATCTATATCACTATTTTGTAAGCTGCCCAGAGTTGCTTTGTGAGCTGGGCAGCATATAAATGTAACAAATAATTATGAAAAAGAAGGCCTGTGGTTCCTGAAATAATAAGCTTTTATGTCAGAATAAAGTTATTTTTAAGAAGCTATGAGATTTGAGTGTTTTAAATTGGAATGGAGGTCTATTTTAGCTGTGAATGTACTACTCACCATGCCCATTGCAATAATAGATCCATTTCTCCCGATGTTGGGTTGGGGTAGAAGATTTCTTCAAAACAGACTTTTCCACAATTGCACTGGGATCTTGCCTTGGTCCTTTTTTTAGAGTTCGTGAACTTTTGCGGACACTGCAAACAACAATAACCACAAGCACAAGCAGCAGTAGCAGGACAATCATCCATGGCAAATGCTCATTGATATCAAAATGCTTATGCATAGCCTGTCTCGGGGGCCCTCTTTTAGGGGGTTTATATGGAATACTGGATTTCACGTTGCCACTCATCTCCAGTGCTGGCTGTAAGTTAAGATTGGAAGGGGTGTGTTTGTGGTAATATAGCTGCTGGTGATGTATAGATTTAGAATAGTTCAAAGCTGCCACAGTCCCATTCTTGGAGGTTTCATTGTATATGTCTGTTGGCTCCATCATGTCAGCATATGTGTTTGGGGGAGGAGTGGGGGTGAAGTTGGAAGAGGAAGCATTCACACCTGAAAAACACATATAATATTAAAAATGAATCAGAAAGCATAGACCCTATCAGCTTGTCTTTCCATGGCTGGTGCTACCAATTATATTTAGAAGTCAACATGATCTAAAAGACTGGGAATTACAAGAGCTGAAATCCAGCCTGTCTGGAAAGCCCTTGTTGGGGAAGTCTGCTAGGAGCTATTAATATAGCTCTGACCAAAAAAGACCTCTAAGAGCACTTAATTTAGAAAGAAGTAACTGGTTCAAGGGTGTACAATGAAGTGTCCTCCCTATTTGGTGGAGACTTCACTTTCCACAAGGAAGAAAAATGCTGATAGCTGATGAAGTCCCAAACATCTGGAAGCATCAGGTTGTTTAGTTGTTTACTCAAAATAGCTCATACTGTGAAATAGCCATGAAGAGGATAGGTCTTGCAAAACATAGTTGCTGAGCATAGTTCTTAGGCTGCAAATCCTCACTTCATGAAAAACATTTTGCAATAGATGTTGATTTTAAGCCAAGTTTAATACTATCGTTTCAAATGAAATCAAAATACTAACAATGAAAGGTTTAGTAAAAGTAGTGGACTAGGATGCAGGTGTCACTATGTATTACATACAGTATTTTAAATCATCAAGCAAGAAGACAAAACAATATACAAATTAATCAATTTTATTGTTGGAAAATGAAGAATTCACTTGGTATCTAATTGCATTCTTATACATATTTATGAAAGATCTATCAAGTTTAAGAAATACAATTCTGTATCAGGTCGATAAAATGATGCAACTTAAAACTCCTTTATGTCTCTCTCTTTCACTACAACATAGTTGGCCCCTCCATCTCCCCATTAGCCACATGCTGATCAAATTATTGCTGCCATAATGTGCTGTACTTGCCAGAGGGATTATGCTGGAGCTGAATCAGGTTAACTATTGAAGAGCTCCAAAAAAGGGGATCTAACATAATGTAAAGTAGAAGCCCAACAGGCAACTTTTAAAGAAAGGAAGGGAACTCCAGACTGGGGCATTACCAGCTTTTATTACTTCAAAAGAAAGTTTCATATTCATCACATTATTTCCCATGTTCGAGCAGAGAATGCTTCCCAATGCTTTACACCTACCTTTGGTAAGAAAAGTAGCAGAAGAAACTTTGTCGTGCTTTTCATCTTCTTCTAGACTTGACAAAAGCCCAGCTACATTCTGGGAAATTGACTGCAATCCACAGATGTTGTCTGACATTTTTGTTCCTGGTTTTATAACCACCATGTTTAGTTGTGAACAGTTAGTAAAGGGTTTGCATTTCAGCACACTAGAAGGCACAGCAGAGAAAGTGTCACGAGGGCATGGTTTGCACCTGATGTCTTCAGTTTCAGTTCCTTTTTTCCTTAAACCCCATCCAATGGGGCATACTTTATATGGGATACAAGTGTCTCCATGTAAAAATTTACCAGGTGGGCAGGAGCATTCACGGTCAGTCCGAGCAGTGCAAGGTGTCTTCTCAATCATTGACTGCTCACAGGGCTTTCTACATGAATGGCATTCTTCTATACCATTTTCGTGCTTTGTGAAGGTCCCATTAGCACAAGAGCTGCATTCTCTTAAGGTTATCATGGTACAGTGCTTAGATACATAAGTTCCTGCAGGACACTTGTGGCAAGTCAGATGTGTGTTAGTGGCACGATCATGATGGGTGTATGTACTTATGGTGTTCTGTTCAGATGACAACTCAGACTGAGCATCCACAGTGCCCAGGAACATAAATCCCTGAAACACATACACAAATGCAAGTCAAATACATTTTGCAAGGCAAATTACAGTAAATAATTACAAATTACAGCTTTACTGACTTACTGAATAAGTATAATCCAAATACATACTTAAATCTGTGGTTTCATATAAACTATTTGCCCTCTTATGGACACTTATTTCTTGGATTCTTGGAAGTCTTTTTGCCTTTCTCTTGATCTCAGCAAGTGAATTAAAATATGGGTTTCAGATTGAATTTCAGTGGTGAAATCTGACACATATATTCAGATTTATTCACATTTACAAAACATATAATAGTTTACAGATTCACTAGTTGCCAGATATATACATACAGATATAGACATACATTCCCGATGACAGAACCTTCAACCCTTCTCACAAAGCAGGATGATATAGGAAGGGACATTTCTTAAGAATCCATGTTTCAAAATGGGCAATCTTGAAGGAGAACATAATTTGCAGCTCAGAAAGCTCATCTCCACTTGACACCTTTACAAAGCTACCACCCACTATTGACAACAGAAGGGTACATCTCAATTAAAAACAAGAAAGCTTGATGTAGAGAGGATGACCAATATATTTCCCTTTTTAAGACCTCAACTCACCTATTTGATTTTTTGACAAAGGAACTGCAATAGAAGATTATGATTGACATGAGAGATGGTTTAATCTAGCTCCCAGGCAGCTCTACCTTGTTTTCAAATCGACTTGATCAGTATTCAAATGCTCTATCTCATCCTATACATAAAGAGCCAATTCCAACTGCCCCTTGTTTTTGCAACAGTAAGATCTGCATCTTGTTGTTGTTTGTTGTTGTTGTTGTTGTTGTTGTTGTTTTTCTGACCATATGAGAACTTCTCATAGTGTCAGCCAATCTGCTATTTAATAGAATCCTGTCTAATCCCAAATACCAGGTCCACCCAAAACTCTGGCTCAGCTATAAACTTTGTAAGAGAGCAGATGTTTGATCACAACCTACTTATGGGTGCTTCTATTACCTCCTCAGTTCATTTCTTCTATTCCCAGTGAAATATTCCTACTGGTTGGTTTGCCAGAAATTGACATGTTCAAAATTGCAAACTATGCATTTCCCTCAACTTGTAGGGAGCTTCTCTTCTTTCTTTTCTTCTCTTGCAGAAGCAAACATCACATGCACACAATAGTTTTATTGGTTTTATCAAGAATCTTAAGGATTGGGGATAATATCAGTCAGTATTGATCAATCACAACAAAATGAATGCCTCTTTACTGGGTAACTTATAGGGAGAACAACAGCAAAAAAACCTACTGGATTTACATACACATACACATCATTTAGCAACCACAGCTGGCATCCTCAATTCAGTCATTAAGCAAAGCAATTGCAAAGTCCACAACTGTGTTTAGGATCTTATTTCAGTTTTCCTTTGCTTTGAAAACCTGCAATGGGAGGATTAGTTTCAAAGTCACTGTTTCATTACCATTGTAACTATAAATGGGCACTGTCTGAGGCAGTTGCTAAATGAGGACACTCTGCATTGTGTTAAGCATGATATATAAATATTGACACATTGTGGTTTATTTCTTTTAATAATTACGATTGCCTTTTGGCTTATACATTGTAAGTAAGGATGAGCATGATGTGTGAACAACCAGCATTTTCTGGTTATTCCTGATTTCCTCTCTACCCTAAACTTTCTAATCAATCTACAACAACTCAAGACAAGCAATTGGTTAAGACAAAGGAAAACCAAAGCAGGAATTATATAATCAGGCAATCATTAATCTGTGTATCTGTGGGACTCTGGCATGTTCATCAAAGCATAATTAAAACAATGGCTTAGCCTACAATGGCAATATCTGTACAATATGCAATGCTAAAATCTGCGTTGACAAAAATCTGTTGAGCAAATCAGTTTATCATGATTCAGGCATATCAAGCTATGATTTATAATCAACAAATAACTTCAAATTGCCTTTGTTGGCAAAATGT
Source organism: Laticauda colubrina (assembly GCA_015471245.1). NCBI lineage: Eukaryota > Metazoa > Chordata > Lepidosauria > Squamata > Elapidae > Laticauda > Laticauda colubrina. The sequence continues at coordinate 19,686,034 of BLBF01000025.1, forward strand.
AAAATTAAGTTTCTTTCATGGAATGAATTTGCACATCAAGTTAAAATAAATCATAATTTGGGGGAAGTGTAAAGCATGAACCAAGCCAATCAACTCCTCACTATAAGAACAAGGACCATGGCTGGCTATCACAAGGTAACAAGAGTCCTAAAAATCCATGCCATCATTGACAATACAAAAAGATAAGAGCCATTTCACATATAAAATAAACAAACAATGGGTAATAACTTAATTTTAATAATTTTTTACATTATGCTCAGGGATTAGTGAGTAAGATGCAAAAGATTGAAGATGCCAATATTTTCCAACTGTTAATTTCTTAAACATTTAAAATTTTTGACACTTGAAATTGTCTTGAAAAATAAGCTTTAAAATCAGTGAACTAATGAATCAGTGAATTAATGTTTCTTAAGTTTTAAGGAAGCTTAATATTTGCTAATACTAGTTGGACTGCTTAGGTATGACTCAAAGAACTGAATGCTCCTTATCTTTTCGATGCTTAGATTTATTTTTAAGAAAGCACTGGATATAGCTCAACATAAGCTACTTTATTAACAAAAAAGTAATGTATCAGCAACAACTTATTAAATCTAGAGGGTAAAGACATTAAAGACAAGAGAGAAGGGAAAGCTAGCTGGGTAGATTAGTTGCTAACCAATAACTAGGTCAACAGTTAATGCATAGAAATAAAAATTAAGGGCAGCTGGCACTTTTTATTACTGGGGCAATAGATTAATTCAGGGGCAGGCTGAGAAGTTCAAATCTGAATGAAACTATTAGCCTTGTGTTAGTATAAAAAACATATATGATATATTAAATCAGAGGTGATAGTACAGCATTCTTGTGTTTAAGACTGAGGCAACAATACTTGCGGAGCATTTCAATTCACAGGGACCAGTTGATTATACTGAGTACCAGGTCTGGTCTCTTTGAATATTTAACACTCTCTTAACTAGTTCACCCACTTACTGGGAAGGGAGGAATATACTTCTATTGAAAATATCAGTGGTTTATGCTGTTTAATATTATATATGCATAAAATGTATAAAAGCAACAGAAATGTATAATAGCAACAGAAATTTTTTTCTGCTTTTCTTAAAACTTATTTTTGTTATTTATTTATTCCCTTGGGGTTGTATTGTTATGATATGAAATGGCTATGTCATTCAAATTTCATAAAAAAGAAAAGAAGCTGAAGTACAGAAATAGCAAACTTCTCCTTCCTGCTCATTCATGGAGATGCTTCCAGATCAGATTTCTAGGCTGTAAAATCTGGTTATTATAAACATGGAGGAAGTTACATTTTTCAGGCTAATAATCAGTTGTTTTTTTTCCATTTACCTGATCAGAAGTTTTATCTTCAAAGTCTAAGTAGAAAGCTTTTTTGACACTCTTTCATCAATTGTACACATACACATACACATGTGCCAAAAGTACATGTACAGATTAGGTGAAACCTGATTTAATAGCAGTAACTGTGAGAGGGATCTTGGAGTCTTTGTGGACAACCAGCAAAATATAGGCCAGCAGTGTGCAGTGGCAGCCAAAAAAGCCAATGCAATTCTAAATTGCATTAGCAGAGAGATTCAATCAAGATCAAGTGAGGTACTAATACCACTCTATAAAACCTTAAGGCTCTGTCACACTGCCCAACGGATGCAAAACGGACACAACGGACGAGCAAAATGTTCCATCCGTTGTTATCCGCTCTCAAAAGGGGCAAAAATTTGCATAACTGGAGCGGATAACACGGACGCGGGGAGGACGCAGGGCGGATGCAAAGCGGATGTGGAACTGAAGCCTAGCAGATGGAAGCGGATGGGAGTGGATGGCACATCCGCAGGGCTTCCGGGGGGCCTCAGCAAAGCGGACACACAACGGATGAAGCGGATGCAGAGCGGAAGCCTAGCGGATGCCTGGCGTTAATTGCGCATGCGGGGGGATGCATTGTGCAAGCCCCCCGGATATAAAGGGAAGCAGCTCGCACATGGCCAGCATTCAGAGGAAAGACCTGCTGCAGGATACATCGAGTCCTTGCCTGCCCTGCCTGCGTGCCTGCCTGCAAGCCTGCCTGCAAGCCTTGCTGCCAGCCTTCCTGCCAGCCTGCCTCCAAGCCTCCTGGCCAGCCTCCCTGCCAGCCTTGCTGTCTGCCTCCTGCCAGCCTTGCTGCCAGCCTGCCTTCCAGCCTCCCTGCCAGCCAGTCTGCCTGCCAGCCTTGGTGCCTGCCTGCTTGCCAGCCTTGCTGCCTGCCTGCCTGCCTTCCTGCCAGCCTTGGTGCCACGCTTCCTGCAAGCTTTGGTGCCAGGCTTCCTGCCAGCCTTGGTGCCAGGCTTCCTGCCAGCCTTGGTGCCTGCCAGCCTCCCTGCCAGCCAGCAACCCCACAACCATGGGGAAGAAGCGAAAGTCTCAGCAACCTGCCGCCATCCCTGGCAAGAGGGACAGGGCCACCCTCCCGCCCCCTGTCCCTGACTCTGCTTCTGCTGGGGCTTCTGCTGCTCAGGCTCGTTCTTCTGGTGCTGGAGCTTCTGCTGAAGCTGCTCCTGGCAGTGGTGCTTCTGCTGCGTACTCTGCTGAAGCTGCTGCTGGTCCTGCTCGTCCTGCTCGTGCTCCTGGTCTTGCTCGTCCTGTTCATCCTGCTCGTGCTCCTGGTCCTGCTCGTGCTCCTGGTCCTGCTGGGGCTGCTGGGGCTGCTGGGGCTCCTGGTGATGGGGCTTCCATCTGCTGCTGATGATCCTGGTCCTGCTGATCCTGCTGCTGCTGCTGCTGCTGATGATGCTGATTATGATCCTGCTGGTGATGGTGATGATGATGATGATGATGATGATCCTGCTGGTGCTGCTGCTGGTGGTGGTGTGGAGGAGCAGCCCCTACCACCTGGGAGCCCCTCTGATGAGGGCCCATCTGGTCCTGCCAAAGGGAGGAAGAGCCGTATGCGGGGACGGGAGAGGAGGCAATACTTCATTGAGGAGGGACATGAGGATGAGGTGCTGGAGTGGCTGAGAGAGAATGACTATCTGTGGCGGAAGGGACACCGGCTGCACAGGGACACCAAAAGGAAGCAGGCTGCTTGGAGAGAGAGGGCGGAGAGTATGGGTTACACTTCGGAGGTGCTCCTCAGCTGGTGGAAACATATGCACACCTGGTACGGGAAGCTGCACCGGAAGAAATCTGGCCAGGCCACAGTAAAGGTGACGGACAGAGAGACCTACGTTATGGCCAGGTGCAGCTTCCTGGAGGGTGAGATCCGCCACCAAGGAGCACCAGGAGCCCCTCTGTCTACCCTCTCTCTCTGGCAGCCTGCTGCGACCCAGTCCTCTTCCGGCCGAGAGTCAGTCCCTGTCTCCAGGCAGGTTTCTGTGGAGCGTGCCATGGCGGAGAACCCGCAGACAGCTGTTGTCACCGTGGTGGAGCGCGTGGAGGACTCCCTGGTGCGGTGGGAGAGAGGAGACATCGAGTCCACCACAGTCGTAGCCGCATCCACCACCCCCAGCTCCGCCTCCACAGAAAGGCAGAGAGCCAGACAGCAGGAGGGGCAGAGCCACACTGTCCTGCTGGCGATCAGGGACACCATCCGCACCAGTATAGATCTCCTCTCTCAGCTGGTCAGCACCAACTCCTCATCCTCCAACCGCAAGCCCTTCCTCACCGATGTCAACCAGACCCTCAAGAGCATGGACGAACCCCAGTACCAGGTGGTGAAGGACCGGATCACCGAGCTGCTTCACAAACCTCTAGACCCAGAGGAACCTGCTCCCACCCAGTCCAGGTCTGCTCCTCCACCCCAGGTGATGTCCCTCCCATTCCAAGGCTTTCCACAGGCCCTCACCTACCAGGGCTACGGCGACCAGGAGGTCCAGCAGCACAGGCAGCAGCCCTTCCCAGCCCAGGCACAGAGTCATCGGGCGACACCGTTGCCACCGGTTCCACTGATGCCACCGATGCCAGCCACGGCAATGATGCCACCGACAGCGATTCCACCCACACCACCGATGCCACCCACGCCAGTCCTCACCCAGCTGCAGACCAGACAGCCCCACTACACTACTCTTTCCTCCACCCCACAGCCAAGCCCGGCCTCAGTACATCTGTCATCAGAACTGGGGCTGACACCCCATGGCATGGAGGAAGGACCTCTCAGCATCATGGGTCTAAGCCAGCTGTCTGAGAGCTTCCTCAACACACCGTCCCCTGTTGTCCTCTCGGGGCCAGGCACCCCAATGACGATACAGACCAGCACTCCAGCAGCAGCCACCTCCACAGCACCTGGACCCTTCACCCCTGAGACTGGGCACACCTCCGAGTGACCAATAAGAGTGCCAGAGACTCGGTAGCTGGCTATCTGTGGACTTTATTTGGACACTTGACTTGGGTCATTTTTTTTTTACAGCTTGTTGTTCAATAAAGATTTGCTTCATTTCTTTTTTCGTAATAAAGTCTTGGTGGAAACTTTTAGAATTGGTTTAAGCCTTTGCATGCTTGTGGGATAGGTTAAGATAGCAGTGGGGAGGGCAGGGATACCTTTGGGATGGGTTAAGACAGCTGTGGGATAGATAAACCTCCAGTGCAAGCATAGTGGGACTGTATGGTCCACCCTCCCTGGTGCCACACCTATGGCCCTTCATTATCAATAATAATGTAATAATCATCCACACATGTCAACACAAACACAACTCTTTATTAAACGCCCTGTTCATTGTAGGCTCACCCAACATACATGGCCCAATCTCATCAGTGTGATGAGACAGGCTGAAGGAAGCACTCATTAATCATCTACCATCCTGTCTTGTCACTCCACTGCTCCAGCTGGGGAGTTGCACCAGTGTCTCAGGAGGTTGCGCTGCTTCTTCCCTTCACGTGAGGCTCTGTTGGGGTCTTGCACATCCTGAGTGTCTATCAGGTTTTGCCCTTGCCTCCATTCCCCAGGCTCCATGTCCCCATTGCCTTGTTGGAGGTCCATGAGCCTGTGGGTGCGCATGAGATTGTGCAGGATGCAGCAAGCTTCCACGATCCTCCTCACGGTCTCTGGGCGATGCTGCATGGTGGTGAGAAGTACCTGGAACCTGTCGGCCAGGATGCCAAAGGCGTTCTCCACCACCCACCTTGCCCTGGACAGCCTGTAGTTGAAGATCCTCTCTTCACGGGTGAGGTGTCTTGAAGTGTAGGGCTTCATGAGGTAGGTTCTGAGGGAGAAGGCGTCATCTCCCACGATGAAGTAGGGCACATCTTGCGTGTTGTTGGGCAGGGGTTCTGGATCTGGAAAGCCCATGATGAGGTTGCCTTCCAGCCCCTCCTTGAGGTCACTGGTGTTGTATACCTGGGCATCTGAACATGAGCCGCTGCCTGAAACATCGATGTACATGAACTTGTAGTCAGCATCGACCATGGCAAAGAGGACGATGCTGAAGAAGCCCTTGTAGTTGAAATAAGTGGAGCCCGACTTGGGTGGTGCTTTGCAGGCCACGTGCTTCCAATCTATGGCTCCAATGGTGTGTGGGAAGTTCCACCTCTGGTACCAGTGCTCTGCAACTTTCTTCCATCCTTCATCAGTGGAGGGGCACTGGAGGAGCTCCTCCAGGTATTCTTCGATGATGGCCTGCACCACTTCTCTGACCACAATGCTGATGGTGTTGTGTGGCACCCTCCAGCCATAATGCATGGTCCTGTAGGTGGTCCCTGAGGCCAGGTGGCGCAGAGTGAGTGCCACCTTGAGCCCAGGTTCCAGGCTGGGCCGGAAGTTGGTGTTTGCCTTGGTCAACCTGGGTGTCAGGCGCTGCACAACTTCGTCAAACATGGCTGGAGGCATCCTCATGAATTTCTGGAATGCCCGAGTGTCTTCGTTCCTGAGCTCCACCATCAGCTTGTTGTACAGCCCGTACTCTGCTCTTCTCCCGATCCATCTTCGGACCCAGACGCTTCTTGGCCGCCTCCTTTTCTTCCCGTAGTAGAGTTCACAGAGCCTGTAGATGGCTTTGCACTGTTGCAGAAGGATGGTGGCTGCCAAAAGGACTGTGTTACGATCCACGGTGGACATGACTGGATGCTGTGGAAGAGGAAGTGTCAGATGAAGGCTGCAGAGGTCTGCACAGCTGGGCTGCTGGTCTGAAAGTGAGATGCAGGTGAGTTGCTCTCCCTTTTTATAGGCAGTATAGGTGTCCCTTTGCATCTTCTAGGCATCCTCTAGGCATCCTGTAGACATCCTTAATATCCAAGATAGGTCCCCTCTGCGAACATTTTTTCCGTTTTAAACACTTTGTTTCTGCTTGGCATCCGTTCTGCATCCGTTCTGCGTCCGTTCCGCTTCCTTCCTGCATCCGAGCAGATGCGAGTTGCGCGGATGCGGAACGGATGCCTAGTGGACATAGCGGATGCGTAACAGATGCAGAACGGATGCGTAGTGGATGCATAACGGACGAATTGGATACATTTTCCGCGCAAAAGTTTTGGGCAGCTCAAAACTTTCTGAGTGGATGAAACGTCAATAGACGGATGCTGGACGGATAGAGAGGAAGCAAAACGGAGGCAGTGAGTACATCGCGTTAACCAACGGATGGCAAGCTTTTTTGTCCGTTTTACATCCTCTTTGCATCCGTTGGTGCAGTGTGACAGGGGCTTTAGTAAGACCAGACCTGGAGTTCTGCATCCAGTTTTGGTCACCACACTATAAAAAAAGATATTGAGCCTCTAGAAAAAATGCACAGAAGAGCAAAGAGGATGATTTAGGAGGCTAAAATATAACAGTGGAAACAACTGGGCATGGCTAGTCTGAAGACAAGGACCAGGGATGACAATCTATTTTCCAAGGCACCCAAAGTCCACATTAGGAACAATGGATGGAAACTGGTCAAGGAGAGATTCAACCTAGAAATAAGGAGAGATTTTCCTTATTTTCATCTTCATTCATGAGAGATTTTCTGACAATGAGAACAATCAATTGGTGGAACAGTTTGCCTTTGGAAATTGTGGGTGCTTTACCACTGGAGGCTTTCAAGAAGAGACTGGACAGCTGATTCTCAGAAATGGAATAGGGTCTCCTTACATGAGCAGAGATTTGGACTATATGACCTATAACCATGATGGTGAACCTATGGCATATGTGCCAGAGGTGGCATGCAGAGCCCTCTCTGTGGGCATGCAGGCCATTACCCCAGCTCAGCTCTGCTGTGCATGTGCACATGCCTCCCAACGGCCAGCTGGTCTTTGGGTCTCTGCCATGCATGCAGGGGGAGCCTGTGGGGGGCGAGGGGCAAATGTGGGGTGGAACACATGCACGGGGGATGCACGTGTAATGCATTTTGGGGGTGCGCATGCATTTTGGGTACTCAGTGACGAAAAGGTTAGCCATCACTGACCTATAAAGTCCCTTCCGATTCTGTAAACTGGAATTGTTTCAAGTGATGTAGGCATTAAAAACTCTCCTTCTAATTTGATACATATACAGATTGAAAGAAGCAGTGAAGTATAGGTAGGCCTTATTTAGGAAATGCCAAATTTTGTGACTGTTGGCAATTATGACAGTGATGAAAAAGCAACTATGATCAAGTCTCACATTTACAACTCTAAAATCTGTGCAGCTAAGGAAAGTTGTAGAGATCATAATTACAGTCATGATTTTATTTAGTGAGCACTATACTTAACAATCAAGTGGCCAGCTCTAATTATGATCATTAAATGAATGTTATCTATATTATCAAAGTACGTGCAAAGACATAACAGAAAATGCAAGTGTAATTCTGACTGCAGACAGTAAAGGCTGGGGAAGAATAAATTAGCATATAAAAAATTATTATTTATAAAAGGCAGTAAGTGAATCCTGAACCTAATCCTGAGAATTTAATAAAGTAACCTGTGTCAAAATTGGTCCAAACTGAGGGGCCTTCCTGGAAGTTGTCTTGCTGGAACCCACAGCATTCATGTCTATAAAAGAAGCTCTTTCAGATTAACAGAGTTGGAAGTTATATTCTAGGTCTAGTCCAACCCTCCACCCAAGCGGGAGACTCTACACCATTTCTGACAAATGGCAGTCCAATCTCTTCTTGAAAGTCTCAAGTGATGGTGCTCCCACAACTTCTGAGGGCAAACTATTCCATTGGTTGATTGTTCTCACCGTCAGAAAGTTTCTCCTTGTTTCTAGGTTAAATCTCTCCTTGTTCAGTTTCCATCCATTATTCCTTGTCTGGCCTTCAGGTGCTTTAGAAAATAGCTTGATCCCTTCCTCTCTGGGGCAGCCCCTACAAATAGAGAACGTGGTTTCCTTTAACTAAATTATTAGCCTTTTTAAAAAATCATTATTCTCAAAGCACCAGTCACTCCTTGAGGAAGCAAAGTAGTAAGTTTTCAACTGATATTGTTGAAGCACCCTTGGCTATATTTTCTCAAAAAATTAACACTGCACCAAACCCCAAATGCGAGCCAAATTCAGCTGTTATAAAGAGAATCAAATTCACAAGGCCTCCAAATGAAAAACAAACTTCATGTTGTCCTTGAAAAACGCTGAATGTACAGCACCATAGCAACAGTACAGTTCGCATCCAAGTAGCTATGCAACTGTACCAACCTTTGTGAATCTCCTGAGGTCCAGTAGAAAAATTCCCACTAACACAGAAGAGAAGAAATATGTCATTATCACCTTAATCATATAGTTCTCCTACAGACAATATGACGATCACTTTACCATTGTTCAGAGATAAGAAATGAGCCAAAGGATCCTACTCTTTTCTCCCATTATGTCATTATTAACTTGAACAATCCTTGTGCAGGCATAGACCAGGCTGAAACATTTTGTTAATCTGGTTTGCCCATTTTTGTTTCAGCTTCCAAATGCAAAACCTCTGGTCCCAGCACACATCATGCCTTCTAAAGCCTTGGCTATGGTTTCAGATCCCCTTTCTGGATTTGCTGCCAAATTGTGATTTTGAATATGACAGAAAGATGAAACTAATGCATGCTAAGCAATCAAATTATCTGACTACTGATCAATTAAATTTTATCGATATACTTAAATCTTCCCAGGCCTTTCCCACATTTTGAAGTGAGATTTTCTGCCAGCCATTCAAAAATTGTCTTCCTCCAGCCTCAAGTGTTATATAAAAATCCTATCAAGAAATCAAACTGTGATTTACAAAAAATAACAAATGAATTTGTTAAACTACCCCTCTCTTCCTAAAGAACTCGTTATAGCTTTGCATTATGTTTGAAATAAGTTTTGGCATTTTAGACCAGTACTGGGAAAACATTCCTGCATCTAGCAGACAACAAAATGTCCAGGTTCGAAATGGCCTCTCAGGAGCCTGGTAACTGAAAAAAGCAATTCCCGATGTGCCAGATGTTGCAACAGTATCAATGCTGTTAAAAAGGGCTAAGTTAAGACTTCAACATTTGTTTTGTAACACTCTTCCAAATGCTTCAGTTTAAATTAACTCAATGTTATTATGAAATGCAAGATGAGAAACTGCAAGCAACATAGTATCTTGCATCAGAGAGTCTGCTGAGAGATCTGAACAAGACCATTTGCACACCCGCAGAGTCTTAAAGATGATGGATAGAAAACTGCAGCTAAATATCTGTATGGCTTCTATATGGCGCTTTTGTACTGGTATTTTGTACTTACTATTCTTCACGACAGCAAATCCTTACAGCCATGAAGGTCATTATGTCTTGCTATAGTCAATTTCAGAGGACTGCTCAAGAATAAAACCGGGAGACAGGCAAATTACCCTTTTGCCTCCCTTGAAGACGGCAAATATAAATGTAACAAATAAAATCAAGAAAAGCAGAATATTGGTGCAAGCAAGAATACATTCAAATTCTCAATGCTTTGTTGATCAGGTATTTGACAGCACAATCTAGAACACTGCTACTCATTCATTTTTCATGGAAAACAGCATTGGAATCAAAGAGGAACTCAATAACAGCAGCTCGGTCCCTTCCAACAACAGCAGCTCGGTCCCTTCCAACAATAATAGGCCAAAAAACGAACAACAACGGGCTTGTCCACCCCGTGTCTCCTGATGGCAACAAAGCAACGGTGGCTGTGGCAGAACCATTTTTTTCATAGCCTCTTCCCTCTTTTTCCCTCAGGGTGTTATGCCCTGAGACACACCAGAAGAGAGCATTTGCAAAGCCACCGTGATAAACCATGAATATGTGGAGATCATGAAACAGTCTCTGGCTTGGGACTACAGTTTGGTTCAAAGACGCACAGGGGTTTCCCATGTTGGACACCCGAGAGTTGAGGGAACTCTTCTATGACCATCTTCCTCTCCTCCAGTTCTCCCATTAGCCCTCCCTCTCTAAGCCAGGGATGGGGATGTTTTCCCTAAAGGCGCGAAGGCTGCCTATGGAAACGTCTCCCTAGCCGCCAGGAAAAGGAGACACTGTCTATCCTGGGCAAATAAAAGCTTTCCACCTCCACCCTTCCCGTCCTGAAGGGAGGGAAGTGAGCAGTTCCCAGTTGGGCTGGGGTGGATTCATAGGTTTCCCCCGCTGCAGTGCCACCAGATCCATGACTGAGCGAATTGAAACATCTCTCCCCCACCAGTCTGGTGGCAGGAGTCCTTGGGCAGATGGAAGTCATGAGATCCTGGAGGCATCTTCGCCCACGAACTTTGGAAGGAAGCCCAACCCCAAGGGCCAACCCCCTGCTTTCCCCCACCCCACCCCCCACCCACCCCACCCCGAGCTTTCGGAACATGTGGGATGAGCAGCCGGCTTTGTCAGGCTTCCCCGCGCCAAGCCTTCTCCGCTTGGATAAAAACGGCTGGCCCTCTCTCTCTTGTTTTGAAGGCCACTTGAGGTAAACCGCCAAAAAATTTAAAAAAAATAAAAACCAAAACAAAAAAAACAAAAAACCGCCTCCCATCGTTGAAGGCAGGTTGTGACTGGAGTCGCCTCAGGTCCGGCCGGCAGGCTCAAAAGGCTTCCGAAGCAAAGGCGGCTGGCTCCGCTTCTCCATACCGGGAGGTGGAGGGGTGGGGGTGGGGCGAGCCGGCGCGTTTCATTTTCGGAGCACGGACCGCTCGAGTCCAAAGATGGTCGGAGGGTTCAGGGCGCAGCTTCCCGAGCAACGGCGCTGCGGAGGGACTCGCTCCCCGGCTCCTTCCCCCTCGCCGTCCCCACACACCACCGATACCCCTTCGACCGCAAGAGGGAAACTCCCCAGGCGCTCCGGTTTCTTCCTTCCTCTCGCCCGCATCCCTGAGGCGGTGACTCACCAGGAGAAGGCTGGAGACCAACGCGGCTCCTCGGGTGGCCTTGCGGAAGGCGGCGGCGGCGGCGGCAACCCCCATGGCCGGCGCCGGGTGCGGGGAAAAATGCTTTCTGGGCGGGCGGAGGCCGTTACGAAGCCATGGAGGCCGAGAGCTGAGAAGGGCGCGCCTTGCCCACCGCCGGAAGAGCTGCCCATCTAGCAGCCCCGCTGCCCCATGGCCTGGCAGGGGATGGGCACGGGGGAAGGGCAGGGCGGGGAAGGGAAGGGAAGGGAGCTGGCGGGGGGTTAGCAAAGGGCAGCCCCCCGGCCACGAGGGAAGGCTGGCCGCACCGGGCACCGGGGCCAGCCGTGCAGCTCCTGGGTGGCAGGAGCCGAACGATACAGGAGGAGGACTGCGCTCGGCAGGAGAAGCGGCCGGCTTCCCATAGCGACTGGGGGCGGCGGGAGACCCCCACTCCCACCTACCTCACTCCCCAGCCTGTTTCGAATGGCCAGGAGGGCGGGGAAACGTCTGCGCCCAAAGGCAGCCGGGGGGGGGGGGGGGGGAAGAGAGACGGCGAGAGCGCACGTGGGCCGAGAAGGAGGGGCGGGCCTTTCTTTTGTTACATCATCTTTTCAGAAAGACGGCCCGGCCCCGCCCGGCCCAACCCGGTCCCGCGCCAAAAAAACCTTTCCTCGGACTCGAAACGACTGTAAGAGGAGTAATGGACTTCATCTCCTTTTCCACACTCGGCTCGTCCCCCAAAGGGCCTTCGGGTCAGATACGATGAGCGCCTTTCGACAGGGAACAGGAATCGGGCACCCGGGCTCTCTCCCGGGTGTATTAGATTTAGGGGTTGGGGGTATGGGTGGGCAACGGGACACTCTAGACGTTGACCTTGTATGGTAAGGATGGGACGTCATCTTAATTTTGGGCGGCCAAACAGGCTGCATAGTTAGACCGCGGTTTCCATCTTCCTTGACAGCGAGCGAAGCCGCCGAGAGTTGATCACAACTGGGGAATTCTCGAGAATTCCAGAACCATGGACAGTCCTCGGTCTGTCCGGTCGGTCTGTCAGAGAGTGTTTGTGTGTCAGTCTGGAGGTATGGCGGGAGGGGAGGGGGTGCGTCTGGTTGTGCCCAGGTGTTTGCCTGGCTTGTGGGTGTGGAGATTTTTCTCTTTGAGAGTGCGGGCTTCCAAATGATTGACAGTCTGCTGGAATCATCTCTTCTGTTCATGCTGTCAGGTCTTTTTTCAATCTCTATGGCTTCTCTGATGATTCTGTGGTTGGGGTTTTCTATAGTGGCCAGGGTTTTAGTGCCACTGAAGTTGATGTTGTGACCTGTGGTTTTCATGTGTTGGACTAGTGAGGAGGTGTGTTCCAGCTTTTTTACTGCATTTTTGTGTTCATCCAGGCGGGTACTTATTCTTCTATTGGTCTGTCCAATGTATGTGGCCGGGCATGATGTACAGGGAATTTCGTATATGCCTTGGTTTTCCAGGTCAATTTTGTCTTTGGGGTTTCTCAGGATGGCTGCTATTTTTTTGTCTGTTTTGAAGGCAGTCTTGATGTGATGCCTGTGTAGTATCTTACTGATTTTGTCTGCGGTACCTCTTCTGTACGGCAGGACAGCTGTTCCATAGGTCTGTTCATCTTCTAGGTCTCCATTATGTCTCAATGAGCCCTAGCTAATGCCACCCACAAACCCAAACCATGGCTAAGATACATTGATGACACATTTGTGATTTGGCCCCATGGAAAAGAAAATCTAAACTATTTTCTAACACACCTAAACAGCACACACCCCAAAATCAAGTTCACCATGGAAACGGAAATAAACAAACAACTACCATTCCTAGATGTACTAATCTACAAAAGAACAGATGGCACACAAGGACACACCATATACCAGAAGAAAACACACACCAACCTCTAACTCAACGCCGAATCCCACCACCACCCAGCACAGATAAACTCCATGGCCAAAACACTAATCACTAGAACCAAACACCTGGCAGACAAAACACATATAAAGACTGAACTATGCACCCTGACTAAAGTATTGACAGCCAACGGCTTCCACAAAAACAAAATCACCAGTTTGATCCACAAAAACACACTGAGACATAATGGAGATCTAAAAGATGAACAGACCCATGGAACAGCTGTCCTGCCCTATATAAGAGGTACTACAGACAAAATCAGTAAGATACTACTACTACAGGCATCACATCAAGACTGCCTTCAAAACAGACAGAAAAATAGCAGCCATCCTTAGAAACCCCAAAGATAAAATTGACCTGGAAAACCAAGGCATATATGATGTCCCCTGTTCATCATGCCCGGCCACATACATTGGCAGACCAATAGAAAAATAAGTATCCGCCTGGATGAACACAAAAATGCAGTAAAAAAGCTGGAACACACTTCCTCACTAGTCCAGCACATGAAAGCAACAGGTCATAGCATCGACTTCAATGGCACCAAAACCCTAGCCACTATAGAAAACCCCAGCCACAGAATTATCAGAGAAGCCATAGAGACTGAAAAAAGACCTGAAAGCATAAATAGAAGAGATGATTCCAGCAGACTGTCAATCATTTGGAAGCCTGCACTCACAAACAAATCTTCACAGCACAAGCCAGCCAAACACCTGGGCACCAACAGACTCCCCCTGATACCTCCAGCTCAAACACACCCCAACCAGACACCCAGATGAAACCGAGCTTCCTAATAAATGATAGCCATCCATTTACTCAGAGCCAAATTGCACTAAAAGCTTCCAATACAGGAACACAAAGTTGCCAGCCAATCAATTCAAAAAAAGCCATAAAACAGACAGAAGATATTAGAAACACCAATCAAGCAGAACATAGCAAACTCCAAGACCAATAAACACAGACCAAGACTCCCAACCAATCAGGATGAAGAAAAAACGATTCTGGCACAGCAGTAGGCTAGCCCCAAATTTAAAACTGAAACGGCTATAAAAATCTGACTCACAGACAAACACAATACGGAAGCCTGATGATGGCAGATGAGATTCTGCAGAAACGTTGCAACAACTTTAAAAGCACAACTATAATGACATGGGAAAATACCCAAACAAAGCTGAATACCATACATGTAAGCACCCACAAAAACTAAAGAAAATAAATGTATATATCATCTTAATTGTACAAAGGGGTTTCACACGATTGAGAAAGAAAGGTCTATAATAATTCTCTCCTATGCCCTGAAAATACATAGATATGACATATGTTAAAGATCTATGCAGGGAGATCTATGCAGGGAAAGATACACGTGCAAATTTCCTTATATATGTGTTGTAGCTGAAATGCCACCACTCATAGGAGCATGTTAACATGTTTCATCCACCATTGCAGCACATCGAATAATCCTAATGTGAATGTCAAGTTATGAAACTGTCCACTTAATCCAAGTGGAACCCTTCCTGTGATAAATAAAAATACACCTTCAGGAAACACATAAAAGATCTACTAGTCTAGTCTATATATTGCACCGAACTATATGGAAGCCCATTTGGCTTTTGATATTGTGTGATTCTGCCAATGATAGCTCTTTCATCAATATAAAGGTTAAGGGAGTGGCTCTCAGAGTGTGAATGGCAGGTTGAGAGTTCAGGTAGCAGCAGAAGTTTATCTCCTTGGGCACAAAGAACTTGGTATGATATCAGGAAGGGCACCTGGCCAGTAAACGCTTAGATTGGTCCAATCACCTCAACTCTACCCTGAATTAAGGAATTACAGGGTCATAAAAAGGGAGCTTTTATAGTGGTTCTCAAAGTGTGGTCTGGGGTTTTCCAAAACCCCATTCAGCAGGTCAGCAGTATCAAATAAATACTTTGGAATTTTAAAATATTTTTGCAATTTTAATTTCTAATGCAGTGAATATCAATAAATACATACTGCATAAAGCAAAGTGCTTTGGGATCCTCAATCATTTTTAAGAATGTAAAAGGGTTCTTAGATCACAATGTTTGTTTGAGAACCTCTGGGTTAGAAAATCAGAATTTAACTCTTTAGTGTTTTCATCATCTTCAAAATTATAAAAGTAAAATAAATGGAAATTTTCATGTCTACCCACAGTTGGGGAACCATTCAGAGCTCATTCTCTAATCATCCTGTGACCATTCAGAAGAAATCAAAACTGCATACCTAGGCAGTGAAACTGATTTCCATCTATATATTATAAAACTCTCATCATTACCTTTACCTGGACAACAATAATTTTTGAACCAAAAGAACTAACATACAAAATGCATCTAAAACCTGGGGGAATGAGATTTGGGGAAGCTGTGGCTGTTCTAGTACTCACATATGAAAGCAAATATAAGCGTCTCAGGATAATGTTGCAGGATTCAATCTGAATAGGTCACCAGAACCAAAATTTAAGTCTTCCAAGGTTTTGGACTTGTGCTGGAGCCCATCTTCAGAAAACTCCTTTCTCTCCAGTATTCACTTCCAAGTAGTTTAGATGCTTCACACAGTGATGAAAGAATATTGTTCGTTCAATGCTGACAGTGAAGGAGTTACCACTACTCATTTCCCAACACAAGTCCTTAACTGAACTCTCTGAATTATCATCATGTAAACTGAATTGAAGATAGCCTCTCCCATTATTTTAATGAGTAACTTGGAACTTCCAAGCTTGTCATGGAACACAAGTGATAGTGAGAAAACTCCACAAGAATCTTATTCTAACAAAGATAAACACTGATTCATTCAAAAATGACCTTGTCATGATTCCAAGAATTAAGCTCAACTTATCAGAAGATGAAGATACCCCTCTTCAGTGGGCACAGTTTCCGATACAGGCATGCTTTGCTCTCACAATGCAAAGACAAACCATGGAGATTATGCTGCTTTATCTGGAGAAATTGGTATTTTAGCATGATTAACTGCCTGTCGCTTTTAGTTAAGGAAATAATATTGTTATCAAAAGCATCTTTTGTTAAACAAAAAGCATTTCTATTTGTCTTGCTACAACTCTTTCTTTTTTTAATAAAATGTTGCTTTTCCCCCCTTTAATTCTAAAATCAAAACAACTTTTTCTCTGTTTAGATATGGAAATATCTCTGAAAGGGTGACCCAATAGGTCACAAGTTGTCTAATTACCCTTTAAAATCATCACACCGTTTCCTTTTGAACAAACATCAAGTTGTCATAAGCTTTATTTTTTTGCATTTAGAACAGGAGTGTCAAACTCAAGGCCTGCAGGCTGGATCCAGTCCACAATGTGGTCAGATCCAGCCTGCAGGGCCATCATGGTTTATCCAATGTGAAAAGGAAACATGTCAGCAGTTTGGGGAATGGCGCCAAGTTGGACATGCCCACTCAGTTAGCCACACCCACCCAGTTGGTCATGCCCACCTGGCCAACCATAGCCCTGATGCGGCCCTCAATGAAATTGAGTTTGATATCCCTGATTTAGAAAGATGAGTGCCTCCTCCTCCTCCTCTTCCTCCTCCTCCTCCTGACCAAGATATTCAACCAAAAGTTGATACTGTGGTTCTAAAGAGGTCTTCTGGTATTATTCTTTGGATTAAACTATTTCACTGAAGAGCCCTTGAATAACTGAAAAACATGACTATTATTTTGACAATCAGAAGGAATTATCCTGGAAAAAAATCTAGGCTTAAAAATACAGGGTATACCTGTTTGAAGGACTTTTATTATGAGAACAAATGGTACATTTTTTTAGATTAACTTATATCACTGAAATTACTCCCTCTGTCTGCTGGAAAAATTGTCAATCCCTTGGTGGAAATCTCCTTTCATTGCTGCTTCATGGCTGCAAATTCAAATTCAAAATTCTGTTATAGTAAAACCATTTATATTTTTTAAAACAAAATTATGTTGAAATTATACTGAAATTATGGAAATATTTCTTTCTTTCTTTAAATAAATTTATTAATCTTTTATAATTTTAAAAAGACAACAAAAATATAAATCTTATAAGATCAACAGTTTGTGACATTCATCTTATACTAATATTTTGTGCATTATTTACAAATATATAGGATTTGTGCGGATATAAATCATTAATTTATCTAGTGCTTATCCCTATTTATCTACCAATCTGTCTTTGCTCAATCCCAATCATTCCATTTTTTTCTCACATCTTGTAATAATAAGATTGCTCTAGGACATATTTCTATTTGCAATAAAAATATTAGACAAAATATAGTCTTCATTAAAAGCAGCAATTTCAAGGCTGCAGGAAGTTCACCTTCTCATCTATTTTAACTATTTTGGATTTTGAGTTGATCTTGATTTTTTTCTCTTCTGCTAGGATTGCTAATACATTTGATTCTATATTCCACCTCTGTCTTTAGTGTTTTAGCATGAGCTATTTTTATATATTATGATACTGATTTTCTATTGGTAATAGATTTTATATTGTTAGTAATAACTTTTAATAAGTTAAATATAAAGAAAAGAATTTTAATATTTTGACTAACAGAAGGAATACACTAGGAAAAATTCATGGCCCTAAATAGATGATCTTATGCAAATATCTTCTTGCAAAATCTATTCCGGTTTTACAATGATCCAGGCAAGCAAGTAGCAATGCAAAAGAGAAGAGTTGTTTAGCATTTGCCGAATCTTAGTCTGGAAAGTGTCATCCCTGACACTTTTATGCTAGTTTTATTCTCTGTTGCTATTAATATTGCTGAATACAGAGAATTGTGCAAGAGATCATTGAAAACATCTGCTTTTTTCAAACTGTGTTCCTTTTTCCAACTTGACCTGCCTGCTAAACTCTTCAACAACATGGATTGATCTTACAATTTTACCACAAAAGAGAACTGTTTCCTGCAATTAGCATTTTTCATCTGGTATACATGGTATTAAGGTTTTAAAAGATTGGTCCAAAATGTGCACAATTTTTTAGGGAGAGGCAGAACAAATCAAAATAAGAGTTCATGTTGAATCAAATCTTTTCATTTCATCTTTCATGTGGGATGCACTGGTTTTCTGCACTATATATCTACTGATCAATAGACCATTATATGTGGCAATAGTTAGCAAAGGGACTCTGCGCTATCATCTCTTTCCCTAGTCTAAAATACTTACTTTGCATGCTACTCTGTAATATGCCTCCTATTGGCTAGACCAGAGGTCCCCAAACTTAGCAACTTTAAGACTTGTGGACTTCAACTCCCAGAATTCTCCAGCCAGCTATGCTGGCTAGAAAATTCTGAGAGTTGAAGTCCACAAGTCTTAAAGTAGCCAAATTTGGAGACCTCTGGGCTAGACTGATACTTACAGGCTTTTCATCATTCCCTTTCCTTCCGATAGTTCAAAATAACAGTTAAAAAGGCACTTTTTGTTTTACACTTTACCTTAATTATCCTGCATATCCATATGTATATTTTAAGTATGGGAGATAAGGCCAATATAACTGAAATGATTCTTATCAATACCTGATGCTGACCTTCCTTACTAACTTTCCTATGATCCATCTGAAGTCGAATATTCCCCCCCCCCTTCATGCACTGGTCAGACCCCAACAAGTGTGACTCTCTGGTCAGATTCTAGCCCAGAAGTCTCCAACCTTGGCCACTTTAAGACTTGTGGACTTCAATTCTCACAACTCTTCGGCCAGCAATGCTGGCTGAAGAATTCTGGGAGCTGAAGTCCACAAGTCTTAAAGTGGCAAGGTTGGAGACCCCTGGTCTAGCCCCTTTTAAAATAATCCAAATTGGCTGCACTTACTGCAATTACTGGTAACAAACTCCAGCTTAACTGTCCACTGTGTAAAAAAATGTTTCCTTTTATTGCTTCTGATTCTGCCTACATTTAATTAAAACAGATGACACATGATGGCACCTTACAGAATAACCATTAAATTATTCATAAGGTAACATAAAACATAAACATTTGTGATATAACTTAAAATATAAAATACCAAATACTTGTGAATACCTCCCTTTACTCTTGCTGTTTAGGAGACTCCATTCCACATTAAATTAATATTCTTTTTAAAAGAAGCACGTTGGGATCTAGCATTTATAAAACATCCTACTATCATAATGTACACATAATTTAATGTTATGTTCCATTGGCATTAAAAGAATAGAAATTATGTATGCCTCTACTTCTAAGCTTGCTTTGGAACAGGGGTCACCAACCTTTTGGACCTCAGAGTCCACCAAACTCATAATTTTAGATCCCAGGGACCACTAACTGGGCGTGGCCTAATTTGTGGACATGGCTTGGTGGTCATAGTCATGTGACTGGCTGGGCATGGCTTTTATGTAAATATTATACATAGTTATATAAATATTGAATTTTTTATAAAAAAGGCAACTTTTATCCAAAATCAGGCAAAGCAGGCAGATTGAGTTACTCACAGAATAACAGATTCATTCAGAGATCTGGCTAGCTCAGTCTGTCACATAAAATTTGCTTGCAAGCAAACTCACAAAATTAACTCACAACACACCATGTATGTAAATATTGATTTTTTTGATAAAAAAGAACAACTTTTACTCAAAATCAGGCAAAGCAGGCAGATTGAGTTGCTCACAGAATCATTCAGTGATCTGTCTATCTGCCATCGGCTTGCTCAGTCTCTCAAGCTTGCTTGCCATGAGTCTGCACTGAATTTGCTTGCAAGCAAGCCTTTAGTCCTAAGGGAGGTTTGGCTGTGCTGAGCCGAAGATCTAAAGACTAGCTGGAAAGCAAGAAATGCAACCATTTCCTGCTTCCTAGCTAATCTAATTCTCCTGGCACAGCAGAACAGCTGCTGGTCCGAAAAAGGAAAAACAGCAATTTAGCAGGCAAGTTTACCGGGTACGGAGTGAATGGGCAGGGAGGGTTCGCGCGGGTCATGTGAGCTGAGCAGCCTTGTGTTTCTGCACAGCCTGGATCAATTGTTTTGGGAGGGGTGCTCTGAGGGTGAGATTTCTCTGCGGCCCACCAAAATTTTCTCTTGGCCCACCAAGAGTGGGCGACCGCTGCTTTGGAAGGTTTCTCACCTGTTCCCAAAGAAGTCTGATAAAGGGATAGTTGCAACCTCACCAATTTATCATATGGAAAAATGGTGTTGTGTGAATGCGGTACCCCATGGTATCCCTTTTGTAAGGATGTTGTCAGATCCCTAAAAGTGATGCTGCCATTCAACTGGGAGAATCAATTGAATTTGATTCATTACTATTGCCTGTGACAACTGGTATTTTATAACTTGTATCCTGGTGCCCGAAGCGCTCTGAGATATCCTCACTCTTGGGGAATGGGGTGGGGGGAAGGGCCATGTGGCTTGTTTCACTTTGAAAGCCAGAGGAAGATGGCCATGGGAACCTATGCTTTTCTGTTTCTCAGGTACAATTACAACTTCAGTTATAACTACAATAACAAACTGTGGATTAGCTGAATCCACATCTGGCTAAAGAGAGGGGTCTCTACTGCTTTAATCCTGCTTGTCTTGCCTCAAGGTATTCAGACATTGCTTTGAATGTATTGTTTTCTTTTCTGCTTAATAAAAGTTTCCTTTTGAAAGACTTCATTTCAAGAGTCTTCCCTTTCTTAAGTTAGGAGGAAAGGCACTCCTTATAGATGTCCTCAGTGTGTTGTCAACATGTTGTAACATTCCAAAAGTGCCCATTTATTCTACCCACTCATCCAAATTCCCTACTTCTGGTTTAGAAGTGCCCACTGCCTTTATTTTAAACAATAAAAAATACGCACATTTGTTCCATTCATATAAATAATTCCAACATCTGTTTTGTCTGTCAGTTAGTTGAAACAGGAATAAACCCTAAGCTAACTTCTTAAATAGAATCCATAAGATCCATAAGAATATATATAAGATTTTTTTTGTTGTTTAGTAGTATGATTGAGAATTCGAAATGATGAAACTAGGCACCTACAAGTTAGAACAGATAGATCTAGGCATTAAAAAAAACCATTTCTTATAGACAAAACACAACTTTAAAACACTCATCCCATTGTTTTTGCAACGTAGTAGATAGAAATAAATGTTTGTGTTTCGGAAAGTGTAATGGCCTAGAGGTGAAGAAACTTGCCTCCCTGCTCAGAAGGTTGAAAGTTCAATCTTCATGGCATAAAGAGAAAAATATCTGCTGTGAATGCCCTGTAGACAGAAAACACTTTGCTCCATTCAGATCCTACCCCAATTAAGGGATTACAGAGTCATAAAAAGAAAAAAAAAGTAGATACAAACAAATGTTTATGTCTCAGAAACTCTGCAAGATAATGAACCCTATACTGGGTCCTGGTGACAAAATTTGTTGTACTTTTGTATATGAAAACAAAAAATGGTTTTGGCTGCACAGAACGAAAAGTTGTTTGCTGCTTGTTTATTCTGTTCCATCCTCTTACTTAGCATTGGAACTAAATAAATAAATAATTTGATAGTATGCAAAACTCAATCCTAAAACATGTTATATGATGAAAACCAGTCTTTCTTAACTGGGTTCCTGAAAACAGTGGAGATGCTGTGAAAAATCCATGTTTACATCAGATTTAAGGTGCTAAATATCTGTCGTAAGGACTCTAGTCTTGAAAAGAAAACAAAAGAACTAATTAGTATTATGTGATTCAGCTCTAATCATTAAACATAGTTTTTTTGATGATGAAAGCTGGAAAGCTGGATTTTAACTATGGAATATTTATGTTCACAATATGCCATCTCAGATTGTTATCAAAGCATTAAAAAACAGGCATTTCTGTCTGATTAGTTCTCATGCAAGAGGAAAGCCAGCTATCATGGGGCACATAAGAGGAAATTAACACAGAAAACAAAGAAACATCAATAGTGAAGGGTTCCCTTAGATATGGTTCCATAGCTCTGTTAGAAATTAGCATTCCTCCATGTAGACAGTTGTTCCTTCTCATTTCCCAAGGTGTACAAAACTATCTTTTAAGCTATTGTTAGATGGGTGCGGTGGGGAATCAGAAGAAAGGCAATAGCAAAAAGAGGAAAGTGGGGGAGGGAGCAGATACCATTGTTGGAACATATGATGAATGAAAGAGCAATTCATTCTTTATTAATGTATAATAAGTAGCAAAATAAAATCATTGCGTATTTACTGATAGCTGATATCTTCAATACTTCCATTATCTATGTTGGCTAAAAGTAAGTGCTACTATAAATATTTGTAAAACAAAGGAGAGAAGAAAATATTTTACACAGTGATTAGATTATAGATTTTCTAATTGTTTACCAAACTTTTCAAACAGAAATGTAACAAAAAAAGCATTTCAGTGACCTGTTTAACTTATCTAGATTTTTATCCGTAACTAGGTGAAGTGTTTCAAATGAAATCTTTATTAAAACAATTATCAAACTGCCAAAATTTAAAAATCTAAGAAATAATTGCGTTAAAACAGTTTAAATTATTTCACTGTATTTATCACTTTTTAAGGTCTCAGCATAGTATATAACTACTTCCATTTTCCCCATTTTCAGGCTTAAATTCTATGAAAGTGCCAGGGAAATTCAGTTCTTCATGAATACAAAAAATTTAAAAAGCTATAAAATACCATTTTTTATTTAATGTGTATAATGCGATGGTTAAATCAAAAAGTAACTTTTTAAAAATTGTGTTATTTATATTAAAAGAAATTATCTAAATTTTTATGAAGCAATTTCTTTTCCAAATTATTCAAGAGCTGAATTATTCAATAAAACATATTTCATGGGAACATTTTATTAATCATTATGTGAAATAATTCATATCAATTCAAATCAAACCTTTTTAAGTATAGAGGCCTCACAGGATGTTTTACAAGCATTTGTTTCCCAAATACTGCCATTTAAATACAAAAAATATTTCTCGTAATGTTAAAAAACAGAATATATTAAAATTACTGCTAGTTGCTTTTTTTCTTTTTCCTTTACAGTGTTTGTAAGAATTGTCCTTTTAAAATGTATTGTTGGTCCCAATTAATTAGTTACCAAATGCCGTGAATTTGCCCTTTTGAAGAAACAGAACTTTCAACTTCCCCCATAACTCACCTGTTTCATTTTTCATCTCTTTATGCCTTAATAATAAAATATTGCAACATAAAAATACATTTCAGTATCCAATTTGCTTTTCCAAAATCTGACTATCAGTATAGTGACCTCTAGTGGCTACATTAATAGAATATAATTCTTTATTGGCCAAGTGTGATTAGACACACAAGGAATTTGTCTTGATGTAAATACTCTCAGTATACATAAAGAAAAGGTACATTCATTAAAATCAAGAATCATAATGTATTACAAGAATCATAATGTAATGATAGTCATAGGGTACAGTCAACAATCAAATCATACTAGGAAACAGTCAATATAAATCGTAAGGATACAAGCGACAAAGTTACAGTCCTACAATCACAAGTGGGAGGGAATGGGTGATAAGGAGTGAGTAACATAATGCAGTAGAGCACCTAGTAAGCAGAGATGGAAATAAAACTATTAGTAAAAATGAATTTAATGTAAAAATTAAGATACACAAGAAATAGAAAACACAATGGGTTTGGGAAAGTAACTATGTGACTACAGTAGTGTTTGTCATCTTTAGCAACTTTAAGATGTGTGGACTTCAATTCTCATGCTGACTGGGGAGTTCTGAGAATTTTAGTCCATTCTTAAAATTACCAAGGATGGGAAACATTAGACTAGACACATCCTCATAAAATATGTACTAAAAACATACTGGTACATGGTACAATGCTAGAAAACTACTTGTTCTACTCCTGCCCTTATTTTGCTGCCTCTGTATCCAATCATTGCCAGTTACCTCCAAGGTGGTAAGAGGACTAGTCCATTTTGGCATAATATACTTTGGAAAACAGACTGTGATGACCTGCGGCATGGCACAAAAAAACATAGCCAGAGAATAAGTATGAGTTCCTTTATTGGCTCCAACTTTGCCCCCAATGTCCTGGTTCCTCTTCAGTCTGGAGAAAAGCTCACCCACGAACCTGCAATAGCCTTTGGCTGCAGATACTTCAGACCAAACATTGTAAACAGAAAAGTTCAAATTATAAATCAAACAAGGCAAGATAAGGTAATAAGTCCAGAAGAAAAGTATAAGGAGTTCCAGAATTGAAGTAATATGGCAATAAATCAAAACCAGTTGGGAGGATGCCAGGAACTCAGATAATAGCAGCCAACATTAGGTGAACTCAATGTTTGTTCCCAACAACTCCCACCTGCCTCTCCTTCACAGGTGTGCCTTGTGAAGGAAATCAGGTCCCTTTCCTCCCTTGTAAGCCATGTAACCCACTTTGCTCTCTTCTCTGTTTTTCACTGCATGCCCTAGGATGAAGAGGGGGTGGGCCTTGTTCTTCATCTAAACCCCATCTCCCTTGTTCTACTTCTCCCTGCTCTGCCCA
This sequence comes from Laticauda colubrina, assembly GCA_015471245.1. NCBI lineage: Eukaryota > Metazoa > Chordata > Lepidosauria > Squamata > Elapidae > Laticauda > Laticauda colubrina. The sequence continues at coordinate 19,710,597 of BLBF01000025.1, forward strand.
GCCTGACTTTACCCTTCCCCAGTTTTCTCTACAGCCAATGGAGCCACTCTTGCACTCTCTATCAGCTCTTCATCTTCCCCCTCAGATTTAGACTCTGATGGTGGCATGACACAGTCTCAAGATTCAGAGGGGTTGACAAACATGAGTATTGGGCTCTATCCAACAAGATGCAGTTCAGTGGAAATGAAATTTAGGTCCTGTACTTAGGAAAACCAGCTACACATGGATCAGAAAGGCAATAACTAACTCAACAGTAGTGCTTATGAGAGGAATCTAGATATCCCAGTGAACCACTACTTAAATATAAGTCAGCAATGTGTTGCAGCTGCCAAAAAATCCAATGCAGGCCCAGGCTATATCAACAGAAGGATAGCATCAAGATCAAGATACGTGATGGAGTACTGTTTTATACCACACTGGTGAGACCACATTTGGAAGACAGCATCCAGTTCTGATCACCATAATACAAAAATAATGCTGAAGCTCTAGAAAGAGGACAGAGAAGAGCAATAGAAATGATAAGGAATCTAGAGGCTAAATTATACAACAAACAGTTAAAGCAATCAAGTATGTTCTCTTAATGAAGAGAAGACTCAGGGACTGATGGCAGTCTTCCAATACTTGAAGATCTGGCACAATAGAATAAAATAGAATAAAATTATTTATTGGCCATATAGTCATACAGTCACAAGTGGGAGGGGATGAGTGATAAGGAGTGATGAGAAGATTAACAATAATAGTAGTGCACACTTTGTAAATAGTTGAACAGTGTTGAGGGAATTATTTGTTTAGCAGCATAATGGCTTTCAGGAAAAAACTGTTCTTGTGTCTAGTTGTTCTGATGTGCAGTGCTCTATAGCATCATTTTGAGGAAAGGAGTTGAAACAGTTTATGTCCGGGATGTGAGGAGTCTGTAAATATTTTCACAGCCCTTTTTTTGACTCGTGCAGTATACAAGTTTTTGATTGAAGGCAGGTTGGTAGTAAACTGTTTTTTCTGCAGTCCTAATTATTTTCTGAAATCTGTGTTTATCGAGTTGCAGAACCAAACCAGACAGTTATAGAGGTGCAGATGATAGACTCAATAATTCCTCTGTAGAAAACTATATCAGCAGCTCCTTGGGCAGTTTGAGCTTTCTGAGTTGGTGCAGAAAGAACATTCTTTGTTGTGCATTTTTTGATGACATTTTTGATGTTAGGTTCCTTTTTAGGTCATGTGATATAGTAGAACCTAGAAATTTGAAGGCCTCTATTGCTGATATTATGTTGTCTAGTATCGTAAGAGGTGGTACTATGGAAGGGTTTCTCCTAAAGTCTACCACCATTTCTACGGTTTTGAGTGTGCTCAGTTCCAGATTGTTCCAGTTACACCACAAGGCAAGTTGTACAACCAGTATGTGGATTCGTCGTTGTCTCGAATGACAAGTAAGATACATTGATTTATTCATCATAGTACCTGAAGGTAAAACAAGAGGAAATGGGTGGGAGCTTGACAAAGGGAGATGCAACCTGGAAATAAGGAAGGATTTCCTGGTAATGGAAATGATCAAGCAATGGAACAGCTTGCTTACCTGAGTTGTGAGTGCTCCAACACTGCAGGTTTTCAAGGAAAGATTTGTCTAGGATGATATAAAACATCCTAACTTGCACAAATGGTTGAACTAGAGGTCTCTTATAATCCCATAAGTAGTGGTGGGACTAAAAAAAATTACTACCAGTTCTGTGGGCATGGCTTGTTGGCATGGTGTTGCTTGTGTGAGTGGCTTGGTGGGCGTGACAGGGGAAGCATACTGTAAAATCTCCATTCCCTCCCCACTCCTGGGGGAAAGTTACTGCAAAATCTCCATTCCCTCCCCATGCCACTAACCTGCTTTCCAGCTCCATTCTCCTGTACAGGGCAACAAAAGAAGACCCAGCCAATCAGCCGGGACTTGGGATGCAGAGAATAGATGGGGGTGGGGCCAGTCAGAGGTGATATTTGCCGGTTCTCCGAACTACTCAAAATTTCCGCTACCGGTTCTCCAGAACTGGTCAGAACCTGCTGAATACCACCTCTGCCCATGAGTCTATATTATTATTGGACAAATGTTTGTGTCTGAGCTTTAACTGTTGCATGACTTATAGGATTTAGAAGATGGATGAGTTAGAACGATAACTTTATGAATGCTCAATTGGGAGATACCACTCAAGACTTCTATAGGCCATCACTCTGAAGAAGGATGGGAAATTAGAAATGGCTTGGGAGCTTCAGTTCACAATCATTTAAAACTCTGAGTTCGGGCTTCTCATATCCATCAAATGGAGTAAATAGAGATAAATAACAAATCCTTCTGTTAGGTAACAAAGCCAGTGTACTTTCTGAAATCCTTCTACAGAAAAATATTCTGAATCTCACGAAACTGAAAGGATGTCTGGAGTTGGATTCTTCATGACAAAAATGTGCCCCTTTTATTTCTGCTCTTGTGTTTTTCAAATAGCAAATGCAGCAGCAATGACAGCTCAATTTATATCAGTTTACAATGGACTATGAAACTTTTTATGCAGTGTCATTTTTCTGGTAGCACTCATTTTTCTTCCCTATTTTCTTCCCAGATGCAAGTTGTATTCCCACAACACATTCCTCCATAGTTAACTGAACTTTAGCATACCAAATTCATCAAAATCATGAGTTTGCACATCATAACAAGTTATAAACCAATATATCTGCCTGTTGTGCTGTCCAAAGCCACCCATAGCCACCCCACTCTGCTGGAGCAGCTATTTGATCCCTTGCATTAATACATACAGGCATTGGTCAACTTGCTCTTTGAAGCAAGGAATTGGAAAAACATGGAGGAAAAGGTTTAAAATTACTACCAAAGTTATGATGCCACTTCTCTATCTTCTATAGCCTCCTAAGTGTCAGCCCTAAACACCATCTTTTTCTGTGGATCTTTAGGGCTGACATATTTAGTGCCTAGGCTTACCGTGGAAAACTGGGAGAGGGTTTGTATGGAGTGAGTAGAGTTAGTTAGTCACAACAATATTCCTTTCTCCAAAAGTCAAGGATGTTCAGCCTGCATCTGGAAAGGCATGACTGGGATGAATCTCCAGTTGGGACTATGGATTGATTGGCCCATGTGAGGGACATGAGAAGGCAGGGGAAGGGACTTTCCTTTGGGTGGGGAAAACCCAGGGGACTTTCAGATTTGGGTTTTTGCAGATGTGCCAATATGACATCTCTAATAAAGTATAGTTTTGAGGAATTGCCTGCCTCAGAGTCTTGCTTGGTTGGGATTGTTACTTGGAACCCTGACACTAAGTTTATATAGTTTCCTCCAAAGAGTTGCAGCTGTGTAACCTGCTCCAAACTCTGATGACTGTCTTTCAAAGCACTAAAGTACTAAAACTGTGTTTTCCCCAAAATAAGTCCTATCTTGAAAATAAGCCTTAACATGTTTTTTGCACGTGTGCCCAATATAAGCCCGACCCCAAAATAAGCCCTGCTTAAGCATCTGTGCAGCCGGACAGCAACCCATTCCATCTGGTTGCTCATGGTGCCACCAACACAAAGGTGAGGGTGAGGCAAGGCAAGGCGGGGGGTGGGTGGAGCCCCTCCACGCTCCCTGCACCAACTTACCTCAGGGCCCTGCAGCCAGGCCATCCTCACCCCAACAACTGCCTCAACTTGCAGTGGTGACTCCAACAGCCCCATCCCCCAAGACCCCCCATAGCTGCTAGTCCACTTCTTCTGATTGCTCACAGACGCAATGGAGCAGGAGGCTGAGCAACATGCATGGATGGCCTTGGCTGTGGGGGCCCTCAGGTAAGCCGGTGTGGGGTGCATGGGGTAGCTCCACCACCACCTTGCCTCGCAATGATAGCACTCAAAGGAAATATGTCCTTTGAAAATAAGCCCTAGTGCTTATTTCAGAGCCCAAAAGAAAATAAGACATGGTCTTATTTTCAGGGAAACAATGATAACAGTGATCTCCTTGAAGTCAGTGCCATTTAGGAAAAAGCAGCAACCATCATGGACCATTAACCAACAATATGTCTAAAAATGGAATCATCAGTTATCAGCATAATGGTAATTATTTTCTGTAAATGGCAAAGATTCACAAGATGTATTCTTTAAGGCTAGGTCCCACTGGCCGACGGATGCAAAACGAATGCAAAAAGGACACAGCAGATGAGCAAAATTTTGGGGGTGGCTCCATCCGTTGTTATCCGCTCCAAAAAGTGCCCCAAATTTGCATAAACAGAATGGAAAACAACGGAAAGGAACGGACGGGGGTAGTCCATAGCGAGGATGTTAAGCGGATGTTCGTAGGAAGCCTAGCAGATGGAAGCAGATAGAAGCGGATGACACATCCGAAGGGCTTCCGGGGGAGAATTACGAAGCAGACGCATAGCGGAAGGAGCGGATGACGCAGATGCATCACGGACGCCTATAGGATGCATAGCGGATGCATAGCGGATGCAAAGCATTCACTGTGCATGCGGGGAGGATGAATTGCGCCAGCTCCGTGGATATAAAAGGATGCAGCTCACAAGCAGTCAGCATTCAGAAGAAAGACGTGCTGCCACAGACTTCTTCGAATAACACCTTGGTTCGTCAGTCAGGGAAGAAGAGGAATCCTGTGCCTACTCTTGCCAGCCCTGGCAAGAAGGACAGAACAACCATCCCACCCCCTGGCAGTGACTCTGAAGCTGCTGGTGCTTCTGCTGCTGCTGCTGCTGGTAGTGGTGTTGCTGCTGGTGGTGCTTCTCCTGATGGTGCTTCTCCTGCTGGTGCTGCTGATGCTTCTCCTGCTGGTGCTGCTGATGCTTCTCCTGCTGCTGCTGCTAGTGCTGGTGCTGCTGGTGCTGCTGGTGCTTCTCCTGCTGGTGCTGGTGCTGCTGGTGCTTCTCCTGCTGCTGCTGCTGCTGTGGTGGACCAGCCCCAAGGCCCTCAAAGCCCTGCTGCTCAAGCCCTTGAAGGCCCTGCTGCTCAAGCCCCTGCCAGAGGGAGGAAGAGGCAAGGGAAGGAGAAGGGAGAGAGGAAACAGTACACCCTTTCCAAGGGGCATGAGGAGATGCTGGAATGGCTGAGGGAGAACGAGTACCTGTGGAGAAAGGGCCACAGACTCTATCGCAACACCAAGAAAAAACAGGCAGCTTGGAGAGACATGGCAGAGAGCCTGGGCTACACTTCAGACCTACTCCTTGAATGGTGGAAGCACATGCACACCTGGTATGGCAAGCTACACCTTAAGAAATCTGGGCAGGCCGCTGTCAAGCTCACTGACCGGGAGATGTACGTCATGGCCAAGTGCAGCTTCCTGGAGGGTGAGGTCCACCACCGAGGAGCAGCCCCTCTGACAACCCTCTCCCTCAGACAGTCCACAGACAGCCAGTCCTCTTCCAGTCAGGAGCCAGCTGCCCTGTCCAGGCAGGTGTCTTTGGAGGGCCCCATGGCAGAGACCCCCCCGACAGCTGCACTCCCCATGCCAGAGGATGTGGAGGATCCCGTCACAAAGGGAGGAAGAAGCGGCAGCCACCAGAGATCAACCCACACCCACCTCCACAGAAAGCAGACAGAGAGGCGGCAGCAGACTGGGGGTCCAGAGTCACACTGTCAGGTGTGATCAGGGACACAATCAAAACCAGCACAGATCTTCTCTCTCAGCTGGTCCACAGCGACATACCATCCTCGAACCGCAAGCCCTTCATCACGTACATGAGCCAGACTCTCATGGACCTGCCCGAGGCCCAGTACCAGGTGATGAAGCAGAAGATCACAGCACTTCTGCACAACCCTCCAGGTCCAGCTGAACCTGCTCCGACCCACTCCAGGTCTGCTCCTCCACCCCAGGCGATGTCACAGCCATTCCACGGCTTTCAACAGCCCCTCACCTACCAAGGCTATGAGTACCAGGACTTCCCACAGCAGAAGCAGCCCTTCCCAGTCCAGGCCCAGGTTCATCGCACTCCACAGATGCCTCACCTGACCCAGCTGCAGACCAGACAGCCCCACTACACTCCTCCTTCCTCCACCCCACAGCCAAGCCCCTCAACAGACAATCTGTCTTCAGTCTTGGGCCTCACATCCCAGGTACTTGATGAAGGGTCTCTCAACCTCACGGGACTGAGTCAGCTCTCTGAGAGCTTCCTGAACACACCATCCCCTGTTGTACTCTCGGGGCCAAGCACCCAATGGCTCCTCAGACCAGCACTCCAGCCACAGCCACCTCCACAGTCCCTGGCTGCTTGAGAGCTGAGACCATGGACATGCCTCAGAGTGACTGAGAATAGTGCCAGAGACTGAGTTGTTACCTGTTCACTTTATCTTTGCTTAAAGACACTTTACTTGGTTCATTTTGCTTTTTTAATAAAGTCATACAGTTTACTTAAGACAGTTAAAAATAAAGGTTATCTTTGCTTCACACACTTGTTTCATTTTATTTACTTAATAAAGTGTTGGTGAAAACTGAAAAAATAGTTAAGCCTTTGCATGCTTGTGGGATAGGTAAGGATAGTTGTGGGATAGGTAAGGATAGTTGTGGGATAGGTATAGCTGTGGGATGGGTAAAGATAGTTGTGGGATAGGAAAGGATAGCTGTGGGATAGGTAAGGATAGTTGTGGGATGGGTAAGGATAGTTGTGGGATAGGTAAGGATAGCTGTGGGATAGATAAACCTCCAGTGCAAGCATAGTGGGACTGTATGGTCCACCCTCCCAGCTGTCACACATATGGTCCTTTTTTATCAATAACAATTTATTCATTGATCAACACATTTCAAAATAAACAAAGCTCTTTATAAATGACCTATTCATTCTAGGGCCACTCAACATACATGGCACAATGTCATCAGTGTTATGAGACAGGCTCAAGGAAGCATCCATTAACTATCTATCATCCTGTCTTGCCACTCCACTGCTCCAGCTGGGGAGTTGCACCAGTGTTTCAGGAGGTTGCGCTGTTTCTTCCCTTCACATGAAGCTCTGTTGGGGCCTTGTACATCCACAGTGTCTATCAGGTTTAGTCCTTGCCTCCATTCACCAGGCTCCATGTCTCCATTCCCTTGTTGATGGTCCACAAGCCTGTTCTGCAACACTGGGTAGCGGGTGCGCATGAGATTGTGCAGGATGCAGCAAGCTTCCACGATGCTCCTCACAGTCCCTGGGTGATGCTGCATGGTGGTGAGAAGTACCTGGAACCTGTTGGCCAGGATGCCAAAGGTGTTCTCCACCACCTGTCTTGCCCTAGACAGCCTGTAGTTGAAGATCCTCTCTTCATGGGTAAGGTATCTGGAACTGTAGGGCTTCGTGAGGTAGGTTCTGAGGAAGAAGGCGTCATCACCCACGATGAAGTAGGGGACATCTTGTATGTCATTGGGTAGGGGGTCTGGATCTGGAAAACCCATGATGAGGTTGCATTCCAGCCCATCCTTGAGGCCACTGGTGTTGTATACCTGGCTATCTGAAGCTGACCCATTGCCTGAAGCATCGATGTAGATGAACTTGTAGTCAGCATCAACCATGGCAAAGAGGATGATACTGAAGAAGCCCTTGTAGTTGTGATAAGAGGACCCTGAGTTGGCTGGAGCTTTGTAGGCCACGTGCTTCCCATCTATGGTTCCAACAGTGTGGGGAAAGTTCCACCTCTGATACCACTGTTCTGCAACTTTCCTCCAGCCTTCTTCACTGGTGGGACACTGGATGAGTTCCACGTATTCTTCAATGATGGCCTGCACCACTTCTCTGACCACTCTGCTGATGCTGTTGTGTGGCACCCTCCAGGCATCCTGCATGTTTCTGTATGTGGTTCCAGAGGCCAGGTGGCGCAGGGTCAGTGCCACCTTCAGTCCAGGGTCCAGGTTGGGACAGAAGTGGGTGCTTGACTTGGTCAACCTGGGTCTCAGACGCTCCACAATTTTGTCAAACATGGCTGGTGGCATCCTCATGAAGTGCTGGAATGCACGAGTGTCTTCATTCCTCAGCTCCACCATCAGCTTGTCATAGAGTCCAAACTCCACTCTTCTTCCGATCCATCCTCGGACCCACACAGCTCTTTGACGTCTCCTTCTTCTCCTTGTGTAGAAAAGGTGAAACAGTCTGAACAGGGCTTGGTTCTGGTGTTGAATGATCGTAGCTACCATAAGGACTGTGTTATGATCCATGGTGGAGATCAATGGATGATGTGGAAGAGCAAGACCAAGGTCTGTGAAGAGGTCTGTACACCACGGTTGTTGGACTGATAGTGAGATCCAAGTGATTTCCTCCCCCTTTTTACAGGAAATATCGGTTTTCCGCTAGGTGTCCTTCCACATACTCTAGGCATACTCCAGACATCCTAAATATCTGAGATAAATCCCATATACAAACGTTTTGTCCGTTTTAATGCTTTATATACGAGATGCATCCACTTACATCCTTTCTATTTCCGTGCTACTAACGCTGTGTGGACGTTCCATGTACCTTTCGCTTCTTCCCTCTTTCCGTTTTCAGCTGCAGCGGATGTGAGTTGCGAGGATGTCCAGAGGATGCCGAGAGGATACAGCGGACGTTTAATGGATGACAACAGACGTAGAACGTTTGTTGCCCGTATGTGTCGCGGATGTAGATCGTACGCGGCAGAAAGTTCATCCGTTCAAAAAGTTTTGTGCAGCTCAAAACTTCTTGGGCAGATTAAATCTCAGTGGACGGATGCTCGACGGATAGAGCATATGAAACACGTATACAGTGAGTACACAACGGATGCATCACGTTTTCCAACAGATGGCAAGCTTTTTTGTCTGTTTTACATCCTCTTTGCATCCATTGGTGCAGTGGGACATGGGCTTTACATGAAAGTTGTTGATTTGTAAAATTATACAGTGAGATGCAGTCTCATTGTAATTATTCATATTTCTTCTTCATAATCATAAATTATTCTGAAGTATTAACAATGCATTTTCATTGGAGTTGTTACTGCTGTTTTTACTAATGAAAGAATAAACCTGTAAACTACTCTGCCAAGTAGCTAGCAATTAAAACTTGATGTTCATAATTTTACAATTATTACTCTATAGCGTTCATAAGAAGTCTTATGCATTTTATACTTCAAGATTTCCCATGTTTACACGTTTACAGTTATGCAATGTACTTTACTAAATGTTTCATACTGCTCCACTTTGAAGACAGAGGTCTGAACATCTGTCTGAAAAGCAGACAAAGGGGATGATACGCAGAAAAAGTATTTCTTATTGGCTTCCTTTCTAGCTGGTTTATACCTGATAATCCAGCAGCTTAATCTTGCAACCAAGGCTAGCCCAGAGTCATAGTTTCCTCAAGGTAGTGCTGCCTTGCATAATGATGGTGTGGGATTCTCTTGAATGTGTAAAATTATTACTGAGTGAACAGTGATAAGAAAAATAAGTTGACAAACAGCTTTTATGAATAGATCACTGGTCCTCAGAGGGACTAAAACAGATAAGTGTATTTAATACAAAGCTGTCCAACTATTATTTCCCATCTATTGTGTTTCCCTGAACAACACACAAATGGTGTCCCCAGAAGAGGGAAAAAAGGAGCATCATAAACAAGGACTAGTTTGCAGTACTGGTCAAACATCTAAGTAATATCCCTGGCACTTACCTGAAATAAACCACATTTAAATTTCTTAGGTCAATATAGAAGTCATCTTGGCAGCCTACTTCTGGAAGTTTGTGAGGAAGAAATTCAATTGTAACATTTTGTTTTGGAAAAGATTGTAAAGCTTTCAGCAACATGCCCAAACTTGTGTACTTTGAATTATAGTTTGTATACTTATCTATTTCTGTTTAGCTTCAGTAGGGGTATAGTACTCTTGGGGTTTTAAATTATTTTACAGAGTCTAGTGTCTCCTTTCCTGATAAAAAAAATCTGTTCATTCAGATAACATTTTGAGACACATCTATGGCCATTCCCCCACAATGAACCAGTCTTATTTGATTAAGAGCAGGGATCATTGGTGGTGTCTAATCAAGCCATCTTACAACTGTCAAAGATAGGTGGTGTCTTAGAAGGTATTGACATGGCTTGCAGAAAATCACATTTTTAATTTAGTATGTTCAGTTGAAACACCCTGAAATCTGATGAGCTAATCATGCAACATAGTGTTCTAAGTTCCAGGAGCCATTGCAGCACAGGGGGAAAAAAAAAGCAAAGTGGGGGTAGAGAGATGGAGAAAATAAAGAACAGCATCAATGCTCTGTTTAAAAGTATTCTGTAATAAAAGATTATAATGACAACTTATTCTGGAATCTGTCTTAAAAATCATCCAAGAAAAAATATGTTAGCTGATTCTACATTTAGTTTTATTTAAAAGCATGAGATGTCTTACTTGGAGCTTGCTTAATTAGTAAATATCCATGTCGATATGATTTAAGATTTTTCTGTTGTAAAGCTGTACAAAAGTATTTTTCCTACAAAAAATTATGCAGTAATTAGATTCCTGCATTTTCTTAATCCCATAGGCAGTAAGCAACACCTCTGAAAAGTATAGGCAAACTTCCTGCAACTTTGCAACATTCTTTGCATAATGTTTGCATCCTGCAACATTAAACTTTGTTTAATGTGAACCTAGTTTTTAAGTTTTTAAAGAAATATTTTTGTGCAATTTGTAAATGTTTTTGTAAGAAATTTGAACACATACAGACACAAATCATACGAAAAAGGTTGATTCATTCAGTCAGTAGACAAATGATACCATATGCTGGAAATTCAATCAAGGCCAAATTTTGAAATTCTTGTTTTATTCCCCACTAGACCACTAGGAGGCAATATTATTCCAGTTACTATTCAGGTATCTCAAGAAACGTTTAAACTGTTGGGGCAGATAGCTTTGCACAAAAAGAATGTGTAGAAACTAAGCCATGAGTACTGTATTTGTAGAAACCTCTGGAGAAAAAAGTTCTGGAGGTAACATTGATATAAAAAAGCCTAAGTTACCTAGCGTACCTAGGTTAAAGGTAGCAAGGAGCATCTGCAAAAGGGTGTGGGCAGAGAATGTATCAAGAGCCAGGGATTGTATGTAAGTGATGAGAAGATGAGACATCAATTGGAGGAATATTGTATAAAAACATGTAAAGTAAGCATACCTACACAAAGAGCATAAACCTGCAGATTCCCTTTTCTAATCATCTGTCCATCAATTTACCTGGATGGCCCATGAATCTGTGAATACAAGCTTCTGATAACACTTCACTGTTATCACTCAGTATCTGGAAATAATGTAAAGTTGTAGCTATGTCTTTTAAAATTCCATATGGCTTGGAACTTTGCAATTTGTAATGTCTGTTCTCCCATACCAGCCTGCCCAAGGTTTAACACCTTGGGAAAATCCCTTCTTGGGTCACATCTTCAGAGAAAATGCAAAAGGGGCTTTGCAGAAATAGGTCTCAGGCCCTGGAATGCCTTATTGTCAGCTGCAATACAAATATTTTAGTAACAAAGAGATGAATCATTGTGTTGAACAATATTTTTAATGGAAATAACAGCTGTATTTTAATGTGGACATAGCCTTCATTGTCTCTTTGGGAATCTATACATAATATAACACGAAGTATTATATTAGGCACAAAAACAAAACATAATTGAGTAGGTAGCAGAGATTTAAGAGCTTCTAATATGTGGATATCTTTTCTTCCACTATACTCTGATCAAAGCAGTTTCACAAGCTTTTGAAGTGGTTCATTTCTCTGAAAAACCTGCTTGTTCAAAACTGATGACCAGGCTGGAGGAGGAAAAGATTTGCTCATCATTAACAAGTTCCTGGAAATCTTCCAAACATCTTAAAAAATCCTCTCCAATAAGTTTGAAATATATTTTCCATAGTATTTTTTTTTCCTGGACACAAAGTAGAGAACATTGAATGTTGCAAGAATCTATAACCAAAGCTTGACTGAATCCCAAATGCACCAAACATTGCACAAAAAAGTATGCAAATAATCCAGTCACTTTCTTTGTGGTTACTTGTTATCAGCAGTAATAGCCAGAGTGTTTGTAGTAAAACAGTACCTGTTTTTGTTATCAGAAATTCATCTTTCAGCAAATCCACTCCTGCTTTTGAATGGATTTAAGGAAGCTTAGTGCTGGTTGTCAATATTAAAATAAAGCAAGAAAGGTAGATACTTGGCATTCCTGAAGCATAATTACAGAGTAAGACTTTGCCTTCTCTTGTCTTCCTGTTGGGACAGCCACATTTTTCTCCCTTCTAATAAAAGATTCTATAATTACAGTTTGGAAATGTTTCACTATAGACTCACAAACAATTTATTTTTAAAGTCCAGAAAAACATTTTGTAAATTGAAATGCCTTGCATCACAGGAGCTTCAGAATTTTATTCTATAGACCTGTCCTTGAATGTGTCTTTTGTTTGCACACAAAGGAATACCCAGCTGTTTCAAATTATTACATTTAAAATGAAAATATTCAAAGGAAAGCCTTAGAAGAAAAATAATTTTTAATGAAGATTTTGTCACTTTAATTTAATTTAATTCAAGCTAGCGAACAGTTCTCAAAGCTGCTGAATGATCTGTATACCTCAATGTAATTTATTTTTAAGAATAATTACACTAAACTTTCTGATCTTTGCTTTGCCCATATTTTCTGAAATTTATGGCTATATATATAGCCATAAACGTTTCCCACAAACGTTAACTTTTTCTTTGATTTATTTATATACTTTTTTTTATTCCAAACATTTGATCAACAGATGGGCCAACGAACAAATAGTAATTTAATTGCAGCTTAACTAAAATATATATTATTAACAATAGTTTAAAAAACAAACAAAAATAGAGTAACAATAAATGTGTCCAAAATCCAGGATCCATGACTCCCGTGGAATTGAAATTTGGCAAATTTTATAAAACATTTTATGACATCAAATTATTAGTGAATCACATAATTCAGAATGTGATATTTCCTGTGCTGATTTCTGACTGTACTATGGTTTTTCAACACAAATGTATCCCACTTTTTCCTATAAAGCAGTTCATTAGAAATTCTGTCCCTGTTGAAGGCACTGAGGAATCTGATAATGAAATACTTCTGAAAGGATGTCACATGTTGTCTACACGAGATACTAGGTTTTAGGAGAAAATTGACTTGAAGCTTTAGGTTTTTTTAAAAAAATGACATCACAAATGTGGGCTGGAAATATTTCGAAGGCAATAACTACACTGAACATTTGCCTGATCTGTGACTTTTGAGCAATTCCCTCATGGCACCATAACTGCTCTGCTAAGTAATGCGCCAGAATTTCCTTCTTTCATTTTTGTGAGATGAATTCTCTAAATGTGGAGCATCTCTTGAGATAAGAGGAGTGCAGTGTTATCATCAGATTTCAGAGAATCCCAGTGTCTCCCACAATACCAGTGTTCCTCAACGTACAACCATTTTTAATTCAACTTACAATCAGTTTAACATCATTCAAAGTTATCGTGTATCTCCCCCCGAAAAGCTACTTATGATCCAGTACCAAAGGTACAACCAGTGTAACACACCATGATTGTTTGCTGTTATGAATGACTGCAAGCAGTACAGTGACCCCGTCTATTTTACCCCCATCTTCCCCCACTAGGTTCCTGCAGACATTTCACTCCCTCTTTGGATTCCTGCAGGTCCTCCCCCTCTCACTGGGTTCCAATAGGCCCTTCTCTCCCCCACCATGCCACCCACACAGGCCTTAGGTTGTGAAGCTCCCTTTCAATTTTTTTTTAACTCCCAGTTCTCTGGGCGTGGCTTGGTAGGTGTGGCAGGGGAAGGATACTGTAAAATCTCCAGTCAGAGGTAGTATTTGCCAGTTTTTCGAACTATTCAAAATTTCCGCTACCGGTTCTCCAGAACTGGTCAGAACCTGCTGAATGCCACCTCTGCTTAGGCCTGATTTCCACACCACCAGGACAGTGGTGGTATTCAATTCTTTTAACTACCAGTTCTGTAGACATGGCTAGGTGAGTGTGGCAGAGAAAGGATACTGTAAAATCTCCATCCCCATCTTTTGAAAAATGGACCTACACTAGGCCTCCCCCATCCAAGGCATCCATTGTTCCACTTAATGGTCTACATATTCATTTAATGGCCACATCAGGGAGAGCAGAAAGTAGAGATAGTTAAGCTAAGCCATTTTGCTTAATAGCTGTCATGACATATGACCATAATGGTCAGGCTTCATTATGATCATATGTCGAGAATTATTTGTATAGCTTGGTTGGTAGTGATTCTAAGGAGATGATCTGCCATTTTGTTAGCTAGTCAGATGATGTGAGAGGAGCAATACAAGAGTCGGCAGCAGCATCCTATAAAGGACTGCTCAATCTCTCTGGATGCTGCCAGACATCTCTGCTGCCCCTGAGTACACAGATAAATGATCACTGATCAAAAGGCCACCTACCTGAAAGTTTGTGATTACAACTGCCAGTGGTCATCTGTACCTGTTGAATTAAGTTTGGACTGATATGAAACACACAACGAAAACTGGTGAATAATGGAGTTTTAAATGGAATAGTCATTGCACAATCCCACTCTCTTGGCATAAGAGTCCTTAATCCAATGGCGTAAACAAATGTTACAGTTAGAGACCTCTTCTCTTGCAACAGATGACCAGGATGTCTTGTGTTTTTAGCATTTCACAACATCTGCTCAGCTTGCCTTCTTAATTTAGGTATTAAACTGGTGACCCTCAGGCAGGCTGAATGCATTATGTGCAGGCCACACCCACCCCAGCTCAGCAAAGAACATCATGATACATCACGTGATGGGAACATGATGCTGTGAGTTTGACACCCGTGTTCTTGATAGTTGAACTGTTGATTGGTCACCTTTGCTCAATCTATCAGCTTAGATTTCTTATTCTGGGATAGACAAACCCACTACCTCACTAAGGGTCAAAGTCCCATCAGCTATCCACACCTAGTTTGGCCTGTTTACTAAGATGGTTTACTGGGAAGTGGCCACAGGTGAGAGCTGAGCACCAGATGGAGACCAAAGGCGAAGAAACAATGCTAAAAAGAAGTTAGCAGGCCCACTTCACCAAAGGCACTACCTTTTCATGGACACACCATAAAGTCCAATACTCTATGAAACTATTATAAATAATGTACTCCCAAAATATCAAATATAGTACAAGAAAGTCCCAGGCTTTATACTGTATATTTAAATTTTTAGCCAGCAGAATTTTTGCCCCAGAAAAGTCTTCAGAGTATCTATCCATTGATATATATGATACAACAGACATTTTTAAAGTTCAATGAGCATTTTTAAAAAATATGTACAAAATACAGTAATATGGGAAGTATTAATAACATTAAACTAGCGGCCAACAAATTAAACTAATCAAGAATAACCTACAGTATAACATGGATCAGTAAAAGTTCCCCTAGAAAGTGAGCTTCACAGCTCAACTGCTGTTTTCCATGGCCAAGTACATGTTTGATAATGGCAGGATGACAAAACTGGGCATGTCTTACTACAGGGCTGTCATCCCACAGGTTGGATGGATCACACTTTGGCCATGCCCATGCCCAGTTTAGCAAAGGGGTTGCAGTTGCATCACATGGCACCGCTGTGAAGATGCGAGTTTGACACCCCTGTCCTACTATTTCCTTTGTACCTAAGATCCAGCCTTATTATTTAGCTTGAAAATGAACAAAGGAGATCTCGAGTAAGGAAAGTAAGGGAAGTGTAGGGACTTGCAAAAACCAGTTTATTATCTATGCATTTGGGGAATATAAATGGTTCTTAATTTTTATTTAATAGGCATAACATCTCTGGAGAATAGACAACTTATCCTCTCCTGATTCCAAACAAAACATGCCTCATTGTTGATTTGGGGACTTCTCAGAAAAAGCTAGGACTGCCTTAGAACTAGTAAAACTGGTTTTTGCAGCCTATATCTGCTAATCAAGACATGATTTACTGATTGCTTTTCTTTGGTTGTATCATGCTGGGCATGGCTCTTCTGCTGCTCTTGTGATGAAATTGTTGTTTTTTCTTCACCGAAAGAGCTAATCACTCCTGTGATGTTGCTGGTAAGATCTTGCGAGAGGCCCCACAAATTGCTCTGCATCTGCATCTTCATGACCACCTGAAGATTATGAAGAGAAACATCTGAAAAACAATGAGCAACAGCTGGACCTACTGTTTCTTTGCTTATTCCTTGAGATGTATGTGGGAGACAAAGCAGTTTTAGAGTTGGAAAATATGGGTGGAAGGATGGGCAGATAAGGCTGAGAGTGAATTAGTGACGAAAGAGAGCATTGCTGCCCTCTCTCCATCCTGCCCACAGCTCTCTTGATCCTATGCAAATTGGAGAGTTCACCACTTGGGAGAAGGGTGCAATCACCAAGCTCATTTGTGCATATTTAATATCTAAATAATTGACAGTTTAACTGTAGAGAGAAATAGTAGGATCAGTGATCCTCATCAAACAAGGTGAGAATTAGAACAGACACCTTTTGCTAATTAAAAGAAAATAACTGCGAAAGGCACTCCAGGGACTAACCTGTTTGAGGAATTTTGGTTTGATCCCATCCCCATTATTTCTACATACTGCATATTTAGCCAGTGACTTGGTTTGTGCACCATGCTAAAGATGATTGACAGGATTTTCACGCTTATCTGTAAATCATGATTTGCAATCCAAAATGACTGTCATAAAATATATCTTTATGGCGTGATTTGCATGAACCAGGGTTCTGCATGTAGTATATGATATTGGACAGTGGTGGGATTCAAATTTTTTATGACTGGTTCTGTGAGCCTAGCTTGCTGGGCATGGCATGGTTTGATGGGCATGGTAGTGTAAGGATACTATAAAATCCCCATTCCCTACCCACTCCTGGGGGAAGGTTACTGCAAAATCCCATTCCCTCCCCACCCCATTAACCTGCTTTCCAGCTCCGTTCTCCTGTGCAGGGCAACCAAAGAAGACCCAGCCGATCAGCTGGGACTCGGGAGGCAGAGAATAGATGGGGGCGGGGGCAGTCAGAGGTGGTGTTTGCTGGTTCTCTGAACTCCTCAAAATTTCTGCTACCGGTTCTCCAGAACTAGTCAAAACCTGCTGAATACCACCTCTGATATTGGAGCAAAAAACAGTTAAATTTCATATTTTGAAAACTTCCAAGAAAAATTGCTCATCTCTCACTTTCATCTAAATATATGCAAATCTAATCTTTTATTAGAGCCCTGGTGTTGCAGTGGTTTGAATGCAGTCCTGCAGGCTAACTTACTGCTCATTCCAAGAATTTGATTCTGAGTGACTCAAGGTTGACTTGGCCTTCCATCCTTCAGATGTCAGTAAAATGAGGACCCAGATTGTTGGGGGCATATGCTGACTCTGTAAACCACTTAGAGAGGGCTGTAAAGCAATGTGAAGCAGTATATAAGTCTTAAGTGCTATTGCTATAAAGTAAAAATGTGAGGGGCATCAGAAGTTATTTAGCAGTAAGTAGTCACTGAAATTTGTTGGCATTTCTGTAATATAAACCATATGTATGCAATCATATACTGTACAGGCTGAGCACAAAGATTGGCAATTTTAACATTCTAATATTTCTGGTTCTTTATCTCCTTTTTAAAAATCATTAACCTCATAAGATTTGCCATGAAAGCAGCTGTCTGCGTTCTGTCTCAGTTCCTCTCTATAGGTTGTTTTTAAAATGACAGAAAAGGCTGGCCTAGGACTTGATTCCCTAAGATTTTTATGAGAATAGTCGCCACCTTGGATCTCCTGAGCAAAATGAATGACATTGCTCTACCTACCGAGTTACAGTTTGGATTTCATTAACACCCCTATTCAAATTTTTCATTTGGTGGCAAATGGGTGGGGGGAAATCACAGCCGGAGGACATTTTGATTCCTACAACCAAGGCTTCCTTGTATTCAATTTAGGAAAAAAAAAAAAAAAAAGTGGCTGGACTGGCAGATGCATTTCAGTTCAACAGCTAAGCAGTAGGATGTGCTTCTTTATCCCTCTTAGCTACTTTGAAGGGTTTAGAGAACAGAACATCTGGTGGACCCTATGTGCTTTCTTCTGCTCCTGCTCCTGCCTTGCTTACTCCTCGCCTCCTACTTACTCTCCTTGTGAAAGTCTTCAAATGGATGGCCTCGAAAATCACAAACTGAAGATTGACAACAGTAGGCAGGGATCCTGCTATTGATATGCCTGCCCCAAACAGTAACTTCCTGCATCTATCAATCCACGCTAAAGGAACTCTTTTCAGAGGGCTACTCCATTTTGTGCACTGAGCAAGGCTAAGTTGCTGTTTTCTAAGCAAACAGGAAACAGTTGATAACAGGTTGGAGTTTTAGTTCCGACCAGCCCGCCATTGTCTTCAGGGGCTCATTTCTTTCCCATCGCGGGCTACCCCGTACTTTTATGAAAGGGGCCCCAGACCGTCTCTAAAACCTTGACCGTGCAAATGGTGTTACATCCCCCAGCCCCTCATCCTCCCATGCAGGTGGGGCTGTCTCCTAAAACCCGCCTGGGAGCTCGACGCTCTTTCCCATGCTGACGTTTCACGGGAGGACGTCTGTGTGGCCTCTCAAAACAGGCTCCTTTTGCCCAGACAGGGCTACTCTTTCCAAAGTTACGTTGAAGTTCATGTGCTGACAGGCTGGGTTCAAAATTCGGCTCAGCGGCGAACTGACCCCTCGCAAGGGCACTTCCTCGTGTTGCTTTCCATCGAGTCCCGAGCGGACCTCCCCACGGAAAGGCCGGGGCACGCCAAGCGCGCCAAGAACGGCCCCCTGTCCCTCCTCGCGGAAGGCGGCACGGGTTCACGAGCGGGAGCAGCAGCCGGCACCGCCCGCACCTGGCAACCGCAGGCAGCTGGCAGCGCCGCCCGGAGCTACGGGAGGAGACGGGGAGCGGGCCCGCCGAGGTCTCGCGGGATTTGTCGCCCTCAGGCCGGCCCCCCCATTCCCGTGTCTGGCGGGCGGGACGCAAGGAAGAGGAAGCACGAGCAGCCCAGGACCCAGACCGCCAGCCACCGCTGCGGACGGCGCAGATTTGGCGGGCTGCTGCTGCTGCCACCGCCGCCGCCGCCGCCAACCAGCACGAAGCGAGCCCGACTCCTCCTGCCCGAGACGCGCCGTGCGAGTGCCGATGGGGAGCTGCCGAGTCCGGCCTGAGCTTGGCGGCTGCTAGAGCGCGAGGCCCGGGAGGCTGAGGAAGGAGGAGCGGCGGCGGTGGCGGGCTTGCAGCCCAGCCGGGCTCTCACAGCATGGGTAAGGCGGGAGAGGAGGGAGTCTTCGCCCCATTAACTCCGATGGAATGACCTTTCCTTCCTGGCCTTTGGGGCGGGGGCCGCCCCAGAAGTCCGCCTCGTTTCCTCCTGGGAGTGGAGAACAAAATGCCCCGTCCCTCCACCTCCGCAGCCCTCACTCAGGACTGGTGGGGGGCACAGGAAGCCCTCCCGGCGCTCCATAATATGTTAAGCTGGTCTCTTCCCCCCCCCCCCCTCCGTCGGGCATTCTTGGCTGGTTTCGCTCTCTCCGCACAAGCCCAGACCTAAATATGATGGGGAAAGTGGCTTTTTTTTTGCGGTTCACCCCTCCGCCGGTATCAACCGTTGCAACCAATCCCCGGGCGATAACGCTGGCGGAGTCGCATATTTTCTCATCTTGGAAGACTCCAGAGTATCCAATTAGTCATAATTCCGCGAACAGGTAGGATACGGGATAGGGAGTTTGAATGGGCTTCCTCCCAAATTCAGGGTAGAAAAACTGTGGTTGACTTTCTGCTTCTTCTAAACTTTTTCCTAAATTTGGAAAGTCAGTAGGAACTCCGATATCCTACCGACTGCTATTGATTTTATTTACCTTGGAAAGTGATGGGAAAGGTAACTCATTTATTCAGGTGAGCGTGCTTTTTAACATTACGGCCTAGTTTTTGTTTCAGGTGGAAGCATGTTTGGACTAGTGAAAAATCTGTTCCTGTTTTGCAAGGCACTATGATTGAGAGACTAGATTTTTGTTGGATTTGCAGTTGAGACATTATGTACATTTGCCTTCTGTGCTAAGCAGATCAGTGTTATGATAGGTTGTATGGCTGAGTATATTAAAAGACTGATATGCTTTTATGTATTGGAGTTTTTTATATTTTTGTAATCTAATTTATTCAGTGTGACTGTTCCTGAGTATATGGTGTGTTGATTGTGGAAATAAATAAATCAATTGCCAGAAATACAACACCTCCCCTTTTCATATTGAGGAATGTGTACTGTGCAAGTTGCTAAGTAATGCACGCATTTCGAAGTTGATAAAAACAAAAAGTATACACAATTGAAACAATATTAGATCTCTGGAAAGATCTTCAATGGACCAGATGGATTTGTCACTTTATTTTTATTTGTGGGAAATAAAATTCTATGTAAATATTTTTTTCTGATGAAGAATGAAAAATACAATTCATTTAAAGGAGAATCTTGATTTTTTTTTAAAAAAAAAAAACCAAAGTACTTGATTTATTGCGACATAACAAAAACCGACAGTGTTATTATAATTGAGGGAAGTGGTAGTGCTGCTAAAACCTAAATCCTGTTTTCGTTATTAATTAGCAATTGCTTCAGGTCTACTTTAATAGTTGTTTTCTCAGGAAAAATTATGTAATGTTGCTTGATAATATTTCCTGAAGGGTTTTTTATTCCCAATTAGCAATGACGTGATTGCCTGTGAACTTTACTTTAAACATGACTGTTTATAAATTGGTATTGGTGAAGCAAGACCTAATTTTTTTATGATAAATGCTATAGATATTTGTTTATTACAACAGTAGTATTAAATGCATAAATGTTTTGTGGTTACCTGTTGTTTTTGAAGGGTTTTTTTCTTTGCAAAAACAAAAGTTTCAATCCAAAAGTATTCATATGTAGAGCTGTGTTACAATCCATTTATGACTTAAAATACCTGGTTCAGACAAGTCAAATCTTCCACCATGATGATTCTTATATAATATCCTATATAATTCGATGGAGTTGAATATATACAGTATGCTTCCATACATGGAAAGAAAAACATTCTGTAAATATATACTGATGGGGAAGTGCTTTCAAAATGCATTTAAGCTTGTTTGGTCTCAAAATTAACTTATCCTGCCTTATTTGAAATTGAGTAATATCTGGCTCTTACACTTTCTTCAGTATCTTAAACATGATCATTATTTTGATTGAACACAAAAAACACTATTCATTTTACCAAGAATATGATATCTTGAAAGCCCTCCTGCTTACTCCTAGTAGCATGAATTGATAAATTTGATATCAGAAAGATATCAGTACACTTAAATATAAAAGTTGAGGGAATAATAAGGCAAATCCTTTACCCTCGGTGGCAAAGACTAGAATAGATGGTTTGGGATAGCCTAACCCTAACCCTAACCTATTTTTCTTAAAAGTATTATGTATATATACATTTTACAATTATTGATTTTAAGGAAAGAAGGTGTGTTCACCGCTGTAAAGTTGCTCTATGTCACAGATCTTATCCAAAGCCACTCCTTTAACCCTTGTAAAATGCATGTATACTATTTTCATGAATTTTAACTGGAACCTTTCAGATGGCCATTCAACTCACTCTCTTCCAATGCTAGAATCCCTTTGCCTAATCTTAATGCTCATCAAATAATGATAAATTCTATTCTACTGAATTCAACCCACTACTTAAGCCTGTCTAAATCTTTCAGTTTTGTGTTTAGAAGTAGTTTAAAAGCACGTTATTTTTTTAAAGAGTTTTTAATATGTTGGGCTTTTTAATGCACTGATATTAATTTAAATCTCTAAATCTATGCTAAGTAATAATGCTGAATTTTACTTTTTATAAAATCACTGACATTTGATAAATGGGTTTCTGTGGGAAAGTTTCAGTTACAAAGAAAATTTGTCCTCCATTGTCCCAAATGCCCATGAGGCAGAAAGATGGAGATCCCAAAACATTGTCTTCCAGAAGCTTTTGGGCCTTTCACACTCTAGTCAACCCTCTTCATTTTAATAGCAGCTAGTGATTTTCTGAGGAAAAAAATCCTCTTCTTTATTTACTTGGATGTCCTTCAGATTCCTGGAAATTCAGAACTTTAATTTAAAGGACATGGGGAACAATAGTAGTCCTATGCTTTTCATATTTTAAAGGGGTCAAACCTTGTTTTATTTCTGTCAGAAGGAAGGACTTGAATATTTTACTATTGTAAATGACCCAATATCTCCCCTGTTGGAAATGTGGATTGGCAATCCTGTCATGAGAATCTGGCTAGTGTGAAGTGATAATGAAATAGAATTTTTGAAGTTTAGAACATAAGGAGACAAAACACTAGGTTTGCAAAATAGGTTAATTTCCTCTGAAAATATGTCAAAAGTGGTGCCTGAACATTAGGTATCCAGGAGAATGTTCAAGAACTGTGGTATCACCAATGTTTCGACTTGTTTCTTGCTATCTTCACAGAGAATATCTGAATGGTTTTCTGATCTCAAAAATATCGACAAGTGCACATAGGCATCAGTTTAACAGGTCATTATAGGCAGTACCAATTCAGCGTAGGCCACAAATAGGCTAACTGCATTTCCTGAACTATCTTGACAATTAGTTTCATGTATCAGCATTAGCACTGGACAATTCCACTGCTCAAATCTAAATAATCAGCAGGAGTTCTAGGAATTTTTTTAATCTAACAAATTCTACAACTATCTTGGCCATGTTTATACAATGTTGTAAAGTTCTGGTGATAGAAAATTATTTACATTTTAATGATTTTTTTTGTCCCTGATCTTTCAAGTTTTCATGGAACCTTAGTATTCCATAAAATACAATTTAAATAATGTGTAGGGCCATGCCAGTTTCAGATTTCAAAGATGCTTATATTGAAGAACATCAGTCACCCATTTAATATTCATTGGCAGTGAGACTTGAAACTTAATATTATTATGTCCAAATACAGCATAGAACAATGCAATTTAAAAAAAAACTTCACCTAGTAAGAAGGGGGAAGGATACAAAACCGATCACAATTATAGCCAAGATTCCCATAATAGATACTAACATCCAGAATAATAAAAAGTTATACTAGTGGGAATATAAAATCCATATTGCTGCTGTGCAGTTATTTTCCTTCTCCATCTGGGCAATATTTGGTGTTCGACTTAAGTGGGATCCAGTTTCCACTGTCAGGATCAAGAAAGTGAACACTTCAGAAACAGCACAAGAATCAGAAGTAGAAGAAGCGCCTTAGTATTCGGCGAATAATCAGATGTCAGGATTTTTTCTCTGGTTTAGGCTTGTTGTAATCTTGTCATACACTTCCCTGCCATCTTATAATTCCGAGGAAAGTTTTAAAAACTTTTTTTTAAAAAAATCTTTCTGCCCCGTTCATTTCCTGCTTTTCCTGCTTCTGCGCATGCTTTTATCTACTACACTCCCCTGTTTCTTTATGGGGTAGTGCTCCCTTTTTAAGCTACTGAGTTAAGCATTCAGTTATCTGGTGTCTTCATTAGGAAATAGAAAACAGAACAATATAATTAGTAATAGTGGAAATAAGAATAGAATAGTGAATGCCAGAAATTTCCTTTTAGATTTATTTAGTTTCTGAAATTTCTAGAGAGTTAATACAAAACAAGATCTTTGGGCAGATTGGTAATTGCCTTTGCAGTAATTTTAACTGGTTTCCAAGAAATACATCAGCATATACTTAACTGTATTTTGTGGGAAGAAAATTAGTATAAAAATGAATGGGTTCATTGATTTTAGTTGGAGAACAGAAGAAAGGGGAAAGTGTGAGTTGGATTTGGCCATATTTAGTCTTAATCAGGCTTATCTGGAAAATATCAAAATGGGAAATGATTGACTTGAAACCAGAACCTTCCTGAGCTTTATGAGAAAATAAGGAAAAAAGAGCACTATTTCTGTTCCTACTCTTCTCAAGTGCTTAGATTTTGGTTATATAGAGAAATAAAAATTCCATAAATTGGATTTATTTAAATATTGTTCTGGACAATATGCTTCTGAAAATATTAATACAGGCTGTGTTGTCTTAGTCCTTGATACTTTCAAACAAATCAGTAGAATGTTAGGCTTAAATTGTCTAGGAATTACTACTACAATTATTCCTGTCTCTTTTTGTGATATAGTATAAAATAGATGCAGTTTTGTTCAGGTGTGGAGGTGGGTTTATTTTAGGACAATTGTTGGATTATGATACTATTTCCTGCGCTAATGAAAAAATACCTTTTGTTGCAACCCAATGATAACATTCTACTGTAGTTTAACATTTTATTATAATATCTCAGTTTGGAAAAATGATGTTTTCAACAGAGGTAGTATTCAGCAGGTATCCTTCCCCTGCCATGCCCACCAAGCCAGGTCCACAAAACTGGTAGTAAAAAAAAATTTGAATCCCACTACTGTTTTTCAACTTCAGAGTAATCTAATTTATTAGAAGTGATCACTTCTTGATATAAAAAGAACACACACACACACACACACACACACACACACGTATGTATGTATGTATGTATGTGTATATATATATATATATATATATGTTTTCTTAGGTTTTCGCGGGTACTTACATGTGTGCTGTTCAGCTTCCTTCGGGTATTATCCCACGTCATTGTAGTTCTGTTAAAGTTGTAGCAATGTTTCAGCAGAATCTCATCTGCCATCTTCAGGCTTCTGTATGGATATGGGTCTTACAGCTCCTGGTTTTAAATTTGAGGCTGGTTCATTCTGATTGGCTGGGAGCCTGGACCTGTTTCATTGGACTTGGAGTTTGATTGATTGGTGTTCCTGGTTTCTTCTGTCTGTTTTGTGGCTTTGATTGGCTGGCAACAGTCTGTTCTTGTGTTGGAGGCTTTTATTGCAGCTTGGCTCCGTGTGAAGGGATGGCTGCTCTTCATTAGCAAGCTGGGTTTCACCTGGGTGCCTGGTGGGGGGGTTAGGTTGGAGCTATCAGAGGGAGTCTGTTTTTGCCCAGGTGTTTGCCTGGCTTGTGGCATGGAGATCTTTCTATTTGAGAGTGCAGGCTTCCAAATGATTGACAGTCTGGTGGAATCATCTCTTCTATTCATGCTGTCAGGTCTTTTTTCAATCTCTATGGCTTCTCTGATGATTCTGTGGCTGGGGTTTTCTATAGTGGCTAGGGTTTTAGTGCCATTGAAGTTGATGTTGTGACCTGTGGTTTTCATGTGTTGGACTAGTGAGGAGGTGTGTTCCAGCTTTTTTACTGCATTTTTGTGTTCCTCTAGGCGGGTACTTATTCTTCTATTGGTCTGTCCAATGTATATGGCCAGGCATGATGTACAGGGAATTTTGTATATGCCTTGGTTTTCCAGGTCAATTTTGTCTTTGGGGTTCCTCAGGATGGCTGCTATTTTTTTTGTCTGTTTTGAAGGCAGTCTTGATGTGATGCCTGTGTAGTATCTTACTGATTTTATCTGTGGTACCTCTTATGTAGGGCAGGACAGCTGTTCCATGGATCTGTTGATCTTCTAGGTCTCTGTTATGTCTTGGTGTGTTTTTGTGGATCAAGTTGGTGATTTTGTTTTTGTGGAAGCCATTGGCTGTCAATACTTCAGTCAGGGTGCATAGTTCAGTCTTTATATGTGTCTTGTCTGCCAGGCATTTGGTTCTGGTAATTAGTGTTTTCGCTACGGAATTTATCTGTGCTGGGTGGTGGTGGGATTGGGCATTGAGGTAGCGGTTGGTGTGTGTTTTCTTTTGGTATATGGTGTGTCCCAGTGTGCCATCTGTTCTTTTGTAGATTAGTACATCTAGGAATGGTAGTTGTTTGTTTATTTCCGTTTCCATGGTGAACTTG
Source organism: Laticauda colubrina (assembly GCA_015471245.1). Classification (NCBI taxonomy): domain Eukaryota; kingdom Metazoa; phylum Chordata; class Lepidosauria; order Squamata; family Elapidae; genus Laticauda; species Laticauda colubrina. The sequence continues at coordinate 19,736,388 of BLBF01000025.1, forward strand.
ATTTTGGGGTGTGTGTTGTTTAGGTGTGTTAGGAAATTGTTTAGGTTTTCTTTTCCATGGGGCCAAATCACAAATGTGTCATCGATGTATCTTAGCCATAGTTTGGGTTTGTGGGTGGCATTAGCCAGGGCTCTGGATTCGAATTCTTCCATGAACAGGTTTGCAATGACGGGTGACAGTGGTGATCCCATAGGGGCTCCTTCAGTTTGCTTGTATCTTTGTCCTTTGTATATGAAATATGTGTTGGTTAGGCAGTGTTCTGTTAGTTCCATGAGGTCTTTGGCTGGTTGGTATTTATTTTTGATGATTTCAAGAGTTTCTTTTATTGGGACTTGAGTGAATAGTGAAACCACGTCGAAACTTACAAGCAGATCTTCTTGTTCTATGTGTAGATCTTTGATCATTTCTAAGAAGTGGTATGAGTTTTGTACATATGAAGCTGCGGTTTCAGCATGGGGCTGTAGTTGTTTTGCTAAGTATTTAGCTAGGTTTTGTAATGGTGCTCCTATGGAGCTGACTATGGGTCTGAGAGGTATGCCTTCTTTGTGTATTTTTGGGAGACCGTATAATTTGGGGCATCTGGAAGATTTTTCTCTTGGGGTGATCGTCTGTTGGATTTCTTTGCTTATGTGGCTGGTTATAATTTTCTTCTTGGTTGATTTTTCTAGATATGTGGTTGGATCTGTATTTATAGGTTTGTATGTGGAGTCTTGGAGTAGGTCTGTCAGTTTTGTTTCATAGTCTTTTCTGTCCATTACTACTGTGCTTCTTTCGGGTATTATCCCACGTCATTGTCGTGCTTTTAAAGTTGTAGAAACGTTTCAGCAGAATCTCATCTGCCATCATCAGGCTTCTGTATTGAGATTGTATGTGGGTCAGGCTCTCACAGCCGTTGGTTTTAAATTTGAGGCTAGCCTATTGCTGTCCCAGGATGCTTTTTTCTTCATCCTGATTGGTTGGAAGTCTTAGTCTGTGTTTATTAAACTTGGAGTTTGTTTGATTGGTGTTTCTGGTTTCTTCTGTCTGTTTTGTGGCTTTGATTGGCTGGCAACACTGTGTTCCTGTATTGGAGGCTTTCAGTGCAGCTTGGCTTCATGTGAAAGGATGGCTATTATCTATTAGGAAGCTAGAAGAACCAAGAAGAAAATTATAACCAGCCACATAAGCAAAGAAATCCAGCAGACGATCATCCCAGGAGAAAAATCTTCCAGATGCCCCAAACTATACAGCCTCCCAAAAATACACAAAGAAGGCATACCTCTCAGACCCATAGTCAGCTCCAAAGGAGCACCACAACAAAACCTAGCTAAACACTTAGCAAAACAACTACAGCCCCATGCTGAAACCGCAGCTTCATATGTACAAAACTCATGCCACTTCTTCAAAATGATCAAAGATCTACACATGGAACAAGAAGATCTGCTTGTAAGTTTCGACGTGGTTTCACTATTCACTCAAGTTCCGATAAAAGAAACTCTCGAAATCAACAAAAATAAATACCAACCAGCTAAACACCTCACAGAACTAACAGAACACTGCTTAACCAACACATATTTCACATACAAAGGACAAAGATACAAGCAAATTTAAGGAGCCCCTATGGGATCACCACTGTCACCCGTCATTGCAAACCTGTTCATGGAAGAATTCGAATCCAGAGCCCTGGCTAATGCCACCCACAAATCCAAACTATGGCTAACATAGATCAATGACACATTTGTGATTTGGCCCCATGGAAAACAAAACCTAAACGATTTCCTAACACACCTAAACAGCACACACCCCAAAATCAAGTTCACCATGGAGACGGAAATAAACAAACAACTACCATTCCTAGATGTACTAATCTACAAAAGAACAGATGGCACACTAGGACACACCGTATACCATATGAAAACACACACCAACCGCAACCTCAACGCCCAATCCCACCACCACCCAGCACAGATAAATTCCGTGGCCAAAACACTAATCACCAGAACCAAACGCCTGGCAGACAAGACACATATAAAGTCTGAACTATGCACCCTGACTAAAGTACTGACAGCCAACGGCTTCCACAAAAACAAAATCACGAGCTTGATCCACAAAAACACACTAAGACATAATAGAGACCTAGAAGATCAACAGACCTATCGAACAGCTGTTCTGCCCTACATAAGAGGTACCACAGATAAAATCAGTAAGATACTACACAGGCATCACATCAAGACTGCCTTCAAAACAGACAAAAAAATAGCAGCCATCCTGAGGAACCCCAAAGACAAAATTGACCTGGAAAACCAAGGCATATACGAAATTCCCTGTACATCATGCCCGGCCACATACATTGGACAGACCAATAGAAGAATAAGTACCCGCCTAGAGGAAC
>BLBF01000025.1:19739158-19768034 GCA_015471245.1 Laticauda colubrina
CCTGATGATGGCAGATGAGATTCTGCCGAAACGTATTGTTGTGTGCTGCCCAAAACGATTTTCTGACTGACTGACCGACAGACAATGTACATTAAATTGATAAGCAAATTTTAACGAACAGAATAGGGAACAGGAAATGCCATTTATTTTACACTGTATGAAACTGTCTTAATTTAACAAATTGTCTTACAAAAATTTAAGCAAATCTTATTTTAGCAAATCTAAAATAATTTTAAGTTTATTGTGTCATATTTATATAAAAGTGGAATGAATAAATCTTGTATTTGGAGATGCAGTGACAATAATGTTTTATTAAAACATAATTTTGGCTTTGTTTTAAGGATATACATATATGCACAATAATATATAATAGTGACAAGATTAAATACATACCGATGTCCAGAGTTTTTGTTACCTATGTACCTATTACATAGAAATTAATGACTATGTTCTCTTCTTATTGTTAAGAAATTAGTCCTTCAAAATAGAAAATGTATGGCTTCAATTACTGAATAAATAGAATACAGCATATTACTTGCCATTTATGTTACTGCCCGGGTCAGCATATAAAATCCTGGAGAGTATCCATAGCATTCCAATATTAAATATATGAACATTAACTTTTTTAATGGCAAAAATTGCAGATGTCTGTAGTTTCATATGTAAGGATGAAAAAATAGAATATTTTCATACTCTTACACAAGATCTCATGTTATTTCAGACATTTTATTAGTTATTCGGATTCCTAAGAGGAGTGATGTATTATATGATACACTGAAATCTTGCTAGATTCTATGGTATTTGAAGCATTGCCTGTACATTTACAAGCTCAATTTTGCCTCCCCAAGGAGTAGAATATTACAGTTGTCACATCAATTTTATACTGTATTTTGTACAGTAAAATTTTATGCAGTATTATCTGCAGTCAACTGATTTGACCATTGTTTCAAACTATAAACTATATCTCCTTTTTCAATATACTGCTAGATCTTATATATTACTAAATGTAGTCATCTCTTATTTATAATAAGTATTGATATTTTTGTACAGTGATAAATCTTAAAAATGAAAAGTTCGAACTGTGTGTGTATTGTTTTTTGAATTACTAGTTTACTCCAGGAAAACTAAGTACAGCGTTTTGCACTGGATGTAGCAAAAGTCATTTCCTTGTCCTCCTAGTATTAATAATTGGATTCCAGTCTTAATTCTTTTTTCTGGAGAAATCTGACATGCTATATTGTAGGCAAGGTCTTGAAAAAATGGTGATAATTTTGTTTATAATGAATGCTGTTGTCATTCTAAGGAGGACTGGTCCACTGGTCAAACATAGCCCGATGGCAGCCCCAAATCTGATTCAAGATAGCCACATTGTATGGTTGTCTGTCTGGGTAGTATAAAAGTTAATGTGTTGAAATAGCAGAGAGTTTGGAATCATTTTGGGAATAGTAGGTAAGCACATTCCAACCAGAAGCATTACTTGGCTATCTTAGGATGCATATTTCAAGCTATTAATAATTTCAACAAGCAAATTATATAGTTCAATTCATGTGGAAATTTACTAGCTGATTCACAATTAAATAAACATTTCAGCCTTGAGATATACATTAAAAGTATAAAAGAGTCATATTATCTACAGGGAAGTTCACATAGGGAACAGTGGAAATTGCTTCTGAGTAAATACAAATAGTATGCATTGCAGTATTAACAGTAATTTTGGAATAGGGTGAAGTGGAGTTTCAAAAAGAGATCTACAGATTGTCAGGGACTTTGTCAAGCTAGTTTCTTGGGCAATATTATTTCTTTAATCTCAAAGGTGGCACTAACTCTGTGACAGAAATACCTTCACACTGTTGTATTTCTGCCAGTGAATAAATAATCCGTTCAATTAATGTAAGCGGGAGGAAATTCCGTGCATCAAACTTTTTTTTGTACAATTTTCTCTCTTTCAAGGATCATGGATTTGTTCTAGCTCTTGGTTTTAAATGATTATTAAACGTTATCACTTCACATCTGTACCCATGCTGCTGCTTTCCAGAGTTTGACTTAAGCCCATGTCACACTGCACCAACGGATGCAAAGAGGATGTAAAACGGACAAAAAAGCTTGCCATCCGTTGGTTAATGCGATGTACTCACTGCCTCCGTTTTGCCTCCTCTCCGTCCAGCATCCGTCTATTAACGTTTCATCCACTCAAAAAGTTTTGAGCTGCCCAAAACTTTTGCGCAGAAAATGTATCCAGTTCGTCCGTTCTGCATCCGCTACGCATCCGTATTGCATCCGTTACGCATCTGCGATATCCGCTAGGCATCCATTCCGCATCCGCGCAACTTGCATCCGCTCGGACGCAGGGAGGAAGCGGAACGGACGTGGAATGGATGCAGAATGGATGCAGCACGGAAACAAAGCGTTTAAAACGGAAAAAACGTTCGCAGAGGGGACCTATCTCGGATATTAAGGATGCCAAGAGGATGCCTAGAGGATGCCTAGAGGATGCAAAGGGACACCTATACTGCCTATAAAAAGGGGGAGCAACTCGTCTACATCTCACTTTCAGACCAGCAGCCCAGCTGTGCAGACCTCTGCAGCCTTCATCTGACTCTTCCTCTTCCACAGCATCCAGTCATGTCCACCGTGGATCGTAACACAGTCCTTTTGGCAGCCACCATCCTTCTGCAACAGTGCGAAGCCATCTACAGGCTCTGTGAACTCTACTACGGGAAGAAAAGGAGGCGGCCAAGAAGCGTCTGGGTCCGAAGATGGATCAGGAGAAGAGCGGAGTACGGACTGTACAACAAGCTGATGGTGGAGCTCAGGAATGAAGACACTCGGGCATTCCAGAACTTCATGAGGGTGCCTCCAGCCATGTTTGACGAAGTTGTGCAGTGGCTGACACCCAGGTTGACCAAGGCAAACACCAACTTCCGGCCCAGCCTGGAACCTGGGCTCAAGGTGGCACTCACTCTGCGCCACCTGGCCTCAGGGACCACCTACAGGAGCATGCAGTACAGCTGGAGGGTGCCACACAACCGGTGGAACCAGTGGCAACGGTGTCGCCCGATGATTCTGTGCCTGGGCTGGGAAGGGCTGCTGCCTGTGCTGCTGGACCTCCTGGTAGCTGTAGCCCTGGTAGGTGAGGGCCTGTGGGAAGCCTTGGTATGGGAGGGACATCACCTGGGGTGGAGGTGCAGACCTGGACTGGGTGGGAGCAGGTTCCTCTGGGTCTGGAGGGTTGTGAAGCAGCTCGGTGATCCGGTCCTTCACCATCTGGTACTGGGGTTCCTCCTTGTTCTTGAGGGTCTGGTTGACATAAGTGAGGAAGGGCTTGCGGTTGGAGGATGAGGAGTTGGTGCTGACCAGCTGAGAGAGGAGATCTATACTGGTGCGGATGGGGTCCCTGATCTCCAGCAGGACAGTGTGGCTCTGCCCCTCCTGCTGTCTGGCTCTCTGCCTTTCTGTGGAGGCGGAGCTGGGGGGGGGGTGGATGCGGGTACGACTGTGGTGGACTCGATGTCTCCTCTCTCCCACTGCACCAGGGAGTCCTCCACGCGCTCCACCACGGTTACAACACCTGTCCGCGGGTTCTCCGCCGTGGCACGCTTCACAGAAACCTGCCTAGAGACAGGGACTGACTCTCGGCCGGAAGAGGACTGGGTCGCAGCAGGCTGCCAGAGAGAGAGGGTAGACAGAGGGGCTCCTGGTGCTCCTCGGTGGCGGATCTCACCCTCCAGGAAGCTGCACCTGACCATGACGTAGGTCTCTCTGTCCGTCAGCTTTACTGTGGCCTGGCCAGATTTCTTCAGGTGCACCTTCCCGTACCAGGTGTGCATATGTTTCCACCAGCCGAGGAGCTCCTCCGAAGTGTAACCCATACTCCCCGCCCTCTCTCTCCAAGCAGCCTGCTTCCGCTTGGTGTCCCTGTACAGCCAGTGTCCCTTCTGCCACAGATAGTCATTCTCCCTCAGCCATTCCAGCACCTCATCCTTGTGTTCCTCCTCGATGAAGTATTGCCTCCTCTCCCGTCCCCGCAAACGCCTCTTCCTCCCTTTGGCAGGACCAGATGGGCCCTCATCAGAGGGGCTCCCAGGTGGTAGGGGCTGCTCCTCCACACCAGCAGCAACAGCAGCAGCAGTGAAAAATCCATATTTATATAAAATTCCTGGAAGCTTCCTTTTTTAAAAAAAACATTGCTGATTACTTGAACAGGAAACAGTAGCCTAGACAATTAAATGTTTGTGGCCTTTTGTGTGGTAGAAAAATGGCAGATGCTCAAAGACAACTAAAATTAACTCTTGATTATTGACTTCCGTAGGCAGAATAGTTCTCAGGCTATGATTTGGAACTGAAGTACCTGCCGATGATAACTTTTGTTTTACTGCTGTACAAAGTTTATCTATAGAATTTGGTAGTGAAGTCTCATGTATATATGATAGAGTTAAAGCTTGCTTTCTTCTTGTCCTTTCTCTATAAGCACAGTGTTGGGCCCTAAACTTGCACAGGGCAATATTTTGAAACCGTTTCCTACTGGCAAAAGTTATGTCAATAAGCCCACACCAGTGCTGTGGCTTTTTTCATTTCCTAAGAAATTATATCCAATAATTTAAAAAATACAGTTTCTGTGCACTGATAGATTTTGAGCACAATAAAAAAGTAGTACTAGAAACATGGGGATCCAGGGGCTAGAGTAAATAACCAGACAACTTTAGGATCATTTGGAGGTGCTACAGCACAGGAGTTAACACTAAAATATATTTTGTGATGTGATATTCAGTATCAGTATCGTATAAAGGATATATAAAGTCATAGCATGTCTTCCAAAACCTTTCCAACATTCAGTATATGTCTTTTAAAATAATTTGGCAAATTCCTTCTAGATATATGTTCAATGCAGTGAAATATATTTTGAATATATTTCAAAATATATTGAAAAAATTCAATACACCTTTTTCTCAGTGTTTCAGTTTTTAAAAAAGTTTCCCAGTGCAGTTCATACAGTTTAGAAATAAGAAGGCTTTGCCGATGAAGGAGAAGAAGAGATCAGTTTTGTACAATAATTTACACTTAACAGATTTCCATAAAGGTAGGAATGTGCACAAATTATTAAGAACTAATGCTTCCCTCTCCCCCCTCCCCTTGCATGACTTCTTCAATAGCAGATAGTGAGTGGAGAGAGGCTTGACTTTTCAAGTACTTGTTAAAAAATTGGAAGGATTTTAGTAGGGACAGCAAGTTTTTCAAACAGGTGACTTTGATAATTTTGAATGGGAGAAATAACCTAAAATACTCTTGTCTAAAATTCTGGTGTTTTTAAAAAATATTATTCTAGACAAAGAACTAATTTGGCTGAAATCTTATACAAGAGAACAGAAAAGTTGCAACATTTTAGCATTGAAAAATCTGTTTTCAAAAACTAGGTCAATGTGTACTACTGCCATCTAGTGATATTGCTGGTGAATGTTTATGGCTGTGGAAATAGACTTACAAAACTTGCTCATAGAATTTGTAAATCTAGCTACTATTGGTTTGTTGATAAACTTGAAGCAATTGAAATATAGTTGTAGTTAGGAATGCCCAACTCAAAAGAGAACATTTGGACTTTTTCCATTGAAGAAATCATTTTGGAAAGAAAGTTGAGAGAAAATATACATTTAAAGAGAAATAATTGTTTCCTATTCCCATGTTTATCTTCATTTAACAAAAAATTGCTTTCTCTGAATATTTGCAGAATGATACTATTGCACTGCTGGGAAATTAATTGTAAAGAAAAGAAAAAAACATGCTGTTTTCAGAGGTCATCCCTAAATAAAAGAATCTCAGCTTCTGGCTTGGCCCAAAGAGGTTTTGGCCTGCCTGTGTTCTGGAAGAGAATTGCCCCACAATTTAGTTTGGCATACTGAAACAATGAAAAAAGCTGATTTGTATGAAAGATTCCATAGGTTAAAATAAAGAATTTAATTTAACTCTCTTTAAACTGTTGTAATTCATCCTTTAGAGCAAGGGTCTTCAAACTTGGCAAGTCTAAGACTTGTGGACGTCAACTCCCAGAATTCCTGAGCTAACATGACTGGCGGAGGAATTCTGGGAGTTGGAAGTTCACAAGTCTTAAAGCTGTCAAGTTTGAAGACTCCTCTTTAGAGTTTCCAAATAATAAAGGAAAGTAATCAAACATTGCTGAATTCTTTTCCTAATCTCTCATTTCTGATATATAAACATAATGAATTTAGAAGTTTTAAATGTTAAAACTGAAATTGAATTTATTTATTTAGTAAATTTAAAGGGTCACCAACCTCACATAACATGATTCTGGATTTCCTTTCAAAATTGCCAGGATATATTCTTAAGAAAGTCAAGATCTGCCTTTTATTTTTTTTTCTTGGGAGTGTACTTATAAAGTTATCTTATAGTATTCATTTTCTTGTAAAGTGATTGGTTTGGTTTCCTGTAACTTCCATTGGTTTGAATTTGAGTTATTCTGTTATAAATGTAATTAATATGCTCAAAGAAGCTTTAATGAGTTTTCACTTCATTCATTCTTCATATCAGGAGGGCCTGCCTACACTGTAAACATCATGGTGGTGTGCATAAGCATACCAACGTGCCTACCATCCCTGTCCTATTGTTTCCTTTATTTTTTTTCTTATATGTATCCATGTATTCATAACTATGTTTTTACTGATACCTATTATCTTGTAAGCAATTGACAAAAATAAATAAATAACAAATGGTGATTGGGTTTTTTTTTCCACTCAAAGATAACAAGATTAGGTGCTCCTTAATACAAGTGTTTTCTGATGAAGTACCTTAGAAAAGTGTGATGATGACCCAGGGCAAGGCACAGAGGCAATACTGTCAGCTGATAGTTCAAATTGCCCCTTTTTGCTCCAACTTTCCCCCAAACGCCCCCATATTGATGGCAAGTCCCTGAGCAAAGTGATCACACACAAATACACACACACACACACACACACCCCTCCAGCAGCCTCTGGCTGTAAGTAGTCCAGTGAGCACAGTGACTTATAGTAAGGAATCCAGCGTGGCAAGGAATAAGTCAATGAGTCCAGGAAGCAAAGGACAAGGCAATTAATCCAGGAAACAAAAAGTAAACCCAGGAAAGTTCAGGAAATTCCAAATGTCGGCAATGGCACACGGCACTCCATAAATTCAGCGTTTGTTCTCGACCAATGCCCATCCCCACATCTTCTTAAAGCTCAGCCCCCAGGTGTGCCTTGTGAAGAGGTGCTGGACGCTCCCCTCCCGAGTCTTCGGGTCAGCCTGTGCTGCTTTCGCCTTCGCTCCATCTTCGTGCTCGCGGAACAGGAGGGGGTGATCCTTGCTCATCGCCTGAACTCTGTCGCTCCTCATGTTCACTACTTGCCATCTCTTGGTCATCCTGTCCCTGTTCGTCTTTGTCTACAAGCCGTCCCAATCCTGAAAGGCCCTGGCCTGACTCGGCCTGCTTCTCCTCATATTCCAATGAAGGCAACAAAGCCCCCCTTCAATCTCCGTCAGTTCTACCTCAGGCTCATCTTCCTTCACAGATTCAGGCTCTGATAGGGGCTTGACAGAAATGTGTGTTGGGATTTGGCAATGGATATCTTGATAAATAAATGCTTAAAAGAAGAAAATAAAATATTTACTTTCAAATATATACCTATCCCAGGGCAGTACATATATCATGCAGTACAGTATAATTCAACTTGTATAGTGCAATATTAATGCAATATCAGGGGTTTTCAATTCAATTGCATAAAATATGAATGTATGTTTTTGTTTTATTTTTTATAGTTTTCTTATGCATAATGTACACTGAAGATGGCATTTAATGTATAAATCACATTAACTTTTTTATATTTTTTGATTTTTTTTCTCTTCAATCTTGTCCTTCTTTCTTTCACATAAATTAAAAGTACCAAATCTATTCCTCATGTTGATCTTACAGTCTAACTACACTTTAAATCAAATCTTCCTAGCATATCTACTTTTTCAATTTTCTAAGTTATCTGATACCATTCATTTGTGGTCTGTGCTGCAATCTACACTGGACAGCACCCTGGCTGACTTGATCACACTTTTCCATTTTCTTGATCTAACCTTGTCCATATAAGTAGTGCCCAGTTCCAAAAAAACTAGAACAACATAGAAACACTGATGGCATTAACAAGATCACAATCAGTTAATTATAAAAAATAGCTTTACTTGGAACAGCTTCCATCCTGCAATAATACTTTTAACACCATCAGGCAACAACATTTACCTACCTTGGGTCCTTGGGAAGGACTTGATAGGTGGGATAAAAATACCAAATCCAGTCTAAACACTTGGCTGATTGTGTGACAAACTATAAAAATAATAACAACTTGTTCATGACTGGCAGAAAATATTTGCCTATCCTCAGTTGGTTTGCCAACTAATTAACAAGCAGTTTATGTGGGGATATATTGAGGAATTAATACAGAAACATTTCTTCTTATATTTTGAATTTTAAAAAGCTATAATATGGCTGAGAAGTTTTCAGTCATCAAAACAAAATCAAAAGGACTTATTGACTAGAGAAGTTCTTTTGCTTATACCTGTGTGACTGTAATCTTTGCAACAGTGATTATGTTGTCTCCTGATGACTGTTTTAAAATTTGGGATATACAAGAAAAGGAGAATTACTGCCCACTCTGATTTAGTTTTATGATTACAGAATAAATCCCTTCGAACAGAAAAGATGTGGCCCTTTCCTTTTGGTATAGATTGAACTTCCAAAAAGATGCAGCTGAATGTGTTCTGTTTTGGACAATTTATACAGAAATAAGTTGTACTTCTCTTTGTTTTCTAACAACTAAATTTACTGTTGCAGTCATAATCTAAGATCAGGGTAATTTGTAAGAGAGACTTCAAAAAGTACAGTTTTCAGGGTTCATTTTCACTTTATATTTTTTAAAATGTCAATTTATTTTTTTTACATTTTATAGGTTTTATTTAACTAAGCTGACTTTTTTTTCTTTACCCCAGTTGAATATGTTGTGGAATACAATTATGATGCTGTACATGATGATGAGCTAACCATTCGAGTTGGTGAAATCATAAGGAATGTGAAAAAGCTTGAAGAGGAAGGATGGCTAGAAGGAGAACTAAATGGGAAAAGGGGCATGTTCCCTGATAACTTTGTTAAGGTAAGCATTCATTCTTCATTAAAATTGTTGGGTAACTTTATTTATTAGATCTATATTAAGAACCGTGGTGGTGCAATGATTAGAATGCAGTACTATAGGCTACTTCTGCTTATTGCCTGCTGGCAACAGTTTGGCGCTTCGATTCTGAGTGACTCAAGGTTGACTCAGCCTTCCACCCTTCCAAGGTCGGTAAAATGAGGATTGTTGGGAGCAATATGCTGACTCTGTAAACTGCGCAGAGAGGTCTGTAAAGCACTGTGAAGTGGTATATAAATTAGCTATTGTTATACTGGTGAGAATTTAGCTGAGAGATCAGAAAAGGGTATTTGAAGAATGGTGTAACATAGCATATTTAAATAAGATATTTCAGTGTGCTTTTTTTTTTATCCTACCTATTATTTATTTATAACTCAAGGCTGAACATACCTAATACTCCTTTGTCCTCCTACTTTTCCTGGAGCAACAACCTTGTGAGGTGGGTTGGGCTGAGAAGTGAGTAACTGACCCAAAGTCACTTAGCCAGCTTTCATGCCTAAGGCAGGACTGATAGCATTTCCTTTGGTTAATATTTCTATAGTGAGTAATCACTACATCCTTTCTATATGTAGATGCTAGTTGTGCATTGAACTGCAAGAAGAATAGTAGGTATTCAATTCATGCCAACTTGGTCATGATAAAAATATGTGCTTGCCTTCAATGGCCTTACATGCTAGTCGTGGCCTTCCCATCTGAAATACTGAATAGAGTACAGGAAATTGTGACATCAATATGTTCTGGTAGGTAATAAAGAAAATAATATGTTTTACTAGTGGATACTATTTCACTGATAGGAAAAAAATAATTTTTAAAATTGATTTTCTGAGCAAAACTAGAAATATACTCATGGCATTCAAAATATGAACACAGTCACCCTGTTCACATAAATATTGAAAATATTGAAATAGGAGCAAACAGGAGCAAACTACTGTATAATAATGTAATTATTCATTACATCACCTAAAAATAATGTAATGAATAACTTAAAAAACAGTGATGTCGCAGCAAGAAAACTCATATACAAAATAATGATGATTACAGCTGAGAAGGACTCAATTTTCAGTCATAGCTAAAGCCCATGTCCCACTGCACCAACGGATGCAAAGAGGATGTAAAACGGACAAAAAAGCTTGCCATCCATTGGAAAACGCGATGCATCCATTGTGTATTCACTGCATACGTGTTTCATACGTTCTATCCGTCAAACATTCAGCTACTGCTATTTCATCCGCTCAAAAAGCTTTGAGCTGCACAAAACTTTTTGAGCGGATGAACTTTCTGCCGCGTACGATCTACATCCACGACATACGGGCAACAAACATTCTACGTCCGTTGTCATCCGTTAAATGTCCGCTGTATCCTCTCAGCATCCTCTGGACATCCCCTCAACTCACATCCGCTGCAGCTGAAAGCGGAAAGAGGGAGGAAGCGAAAGGTACATGGAACGTCCACACAGCATTAGTAGCATGGAAATAGAAAGGATGTAAGCGGATGCATCTTGTATATAAAGCATTAAAATGGACAAAACGTTTGTATATGGGACATATCTCGGATATTTAGGATGTCTGGAGTATGTCTAGTGTATGTGGAAGGACACCTAGCGGAAAACTGACATTTCCTATAAAAAGGGGGAGGAAATCACCTGGATCTCACTATCAGTCCAGCAGCCCTGGTGTACAGACCTCTTCATCCTTGGTCTTGCTCTTCCACATCATCCATTGATCTCCACCATGGATCATCACACACTCCTTACGGTAGCTGCGATCATTCAACACCAGAACCAAGCCCTGTTCAGACTGTTTCACCTTTCATACGCAAGGAGAAGAAGGAGACGTTGAAGAGCTGTGTGGTTCCGAAGATGGATCGGGAGAAGAGTGGAGTTTGGACTCTATGACAAGCTGATGGTGGAGCTGAGGAATGAAGACACTCATGCATTCCAGCACTTCATGAGGATGCCACCAGCCATGTTTGACGAAATTGTGGAGCGTCTGAGACCCGGGTTGACCAAGCCGAGCACCAACTTCTGTCCCAGCCTGGACCCTGGACTGAAGGTGGCACTGACTCTGCACCACCTGGCCTCTGGAACCACGTACAGAAACATGCAGTATGCCTGGAGGGTGCCACACAACAGCATCAGCAAAGTGGTCAGAGAAGTGGTGCAGGCCATCATCGAAGAATACGTAGAGGAGCTCCTCCAGTGCCCCACCATTGAAGAAGGCTGGAGAAAACTTGCAGAACAGTGGGATCAGAGGTGGAACTTTCCCCACACCGTTGGAGCCATAGATGGGAAGCACATAGCCTGCAAAGCTCCAGCCAACTCAGGGTCCTCTTATCACAACTACAAGGACTCCTTCAGTATCATCCTCTTTGCCATGATTGATGCTGACTACAAGTTCATGTACATCGATGCTTCAAGCAACGGTTCAGCTTCAGATAGCCAGGTATATAACGCTAGTGACCTCAAGGATGGGCTGGAACGCAACCTCATCATGGGTTTTCCAGATCCAGATCCCCTACCCAATGACACACAAGATGTGCCCTACTTCATCGTGGGCGATGATGCCTTTTACCTCAGAACCTACCTCATGAAGCCCTACAGTTCAAGATACCTCACCCATGAAGAGAGGATCTTCAACTACAGGCTGTCCAGGGCAAGACGGGTGGTGGAGAATGCCTTTGGCATCCTGGCCAACAGGCTCCAGGTACTTCTCACCACCATGCATCACCCAGGGACTGTGAGGAGCATCGTGGAAGCTTGCTGCATCCTGCACAATCTCGTGCGCACCTGCTACCCAGTGTTGCAGAACAGGCTTGTGGACCGTCAACAAGGGAATGGGGATATGGAGCCTGGTGAATGGAGGCAAGGATAAAACCTGATAGACACTATGGATGTACAAGGCCCCAACATAGCTTCACATGAAGGGAAGAAGCAGCGCAACCTCCTGAAACACTGGTGCAACTCCCCAGCTGGAGCAGTGGAGTGGCAAGACAGGATGGTAGATGCTTAATGGATGCTTCGTTGAGCCTGTCTCATAACACTGATGAGATTGTGCCGTGTATGTTGAGTGGCCTTACAATGAATAGGGCATTAATAAAGAGCTTTGTTTATTTTGAAATGTGTTGATCAATGAATAAATTGTTATTGATAATAAAGGTCCATATGTGTGGCAGCTGGGAGGATGGACCATACAGTCCCACTATGCACTGGAGGTTTATCAATCCCACAACTATCCTTACCCATCCCACAACTATCCTTACCCATCCCACAACTATCCTTACCCATCCCACAGCTATCCTTAACCATCCCACAACTATCCTTACCTATCCCACAGCTATCCTTACCCATCCCACAACTATCCTTACCCATCCAACAGCTATCCTTACCCATCCCGCAACTATCCTTACCTATCCCACAAGCATGCAAAGGCTTCACCCTTTTTTCAAAGTTTTCACCAACACTTTATTAAGTAAATAAAATGAACCAAGTGTGTGAAGCAAAGATAACCTTTATTAACAACTGTCTTAAGTAAACTGTATGACTTTATTAAAAAAGCAAAATGAACCAAGTAAAGTGTCTTTAAGCAAAGATGAGTTGAACAGGTAACAACTCAGACTCTGGCACTATTCTCAGTCACTCTGAGGCATGTCCATGGTCTCAGCTGTTGAGCGGCCAGGAACTGTGGAGGTGGCTGTGGCTGGAGTGCTGGTCTGAGGTGCCATTGGGGTGCCTGGCCCCGAGAGTACAACAGGGGATGGTGTGTTCAGGAAGCTCTCAGAGAGCTGACTCAGTCCCGTGAGGTTGAGAGGCCCTTCATCAAGTACCTGGGATGTGAGGCCCAAGACTGAAGACAGATTGTCTGTTGAGGGGCTTGGCTGTGGGGTGGAGGAAGGAGGAGTGTAGTGGGGCTGTCTGGTCTGCAACTGGGCGAGGTGAGGCGTCTGTGGCATGCGATGAACCTGGGCCTGGACTGGGAAGGGCTGCCTCTGCTGTGGGAAGTCCTGGTACTCATAGCCTTGGTAGGTGAGGGGCTGTTGAAAGCCGTGGAAGGGCTGTGACATCGCCTGGGGTGGAGGAGCAGACCTGGAGTGGGTTGGAGCAGGTTCAGCTGGGCCTGGAGGGTTGTGCAGAAGTGTTGTGATCTTCTGCTTCATCACCTGGTACTGGGCCTCGGGCAGGTCCACGAGGGTCTGGCTCACGTACGCGATGAAGGGCTTGCAGTTAGAGGATGGCATATCACTGTGGACCAGCTGAGAGAGAAGATCTGTGCTGGTCTTGCCCTCCAGTCTGCCTCTCTGCCTGCTTTCTGTGGAGGTGGAGCTGGGGGTGGGGGTGGGTTGGTCTCTGGCTGCTGCTTCTTCTTGCTCCATTTGAGACAGGGGATCCTCCACGTCCTCTGGCATGGGGAATGCAGCTGTTGGGGGGGTCTCTGCCGTGGGGCCCTCCAAAGACACCTGCCTGTACACGGTAGCTGTCTCCTGGCTGGAAGAGGAGTGGCTCTCTGTGGGCTGTCTGAGGGAGATAGTTGTCGGAGGGGCTGCTCCTCAGTGGCGGATCTCACCCTCCAGGAAGCTGCACTTGACCGTGATGTACATCTCCCAGTCAGTGAGCTTGACAATGGCCTGGCCAGATTTCCTCAGGTGCAGCTTGCCATCCGAGGTGTGCATGTGCTTCCACCATCCCAAGAGTACATCTGAAGTGTAGCCCAGGCTCTCTGCCTTGTCTCTCCACGCTGCCTGCTTCCTCTTGGTGTCGCGATAGAGCCTGTGGCCCTTTCTTCACAGTACTTGTTTTCCCTCAGCCATTCCAGCACCTCCTCCTCATCCTCGGAAATGGAGTACTGTTTCCTCTCTCCCTTCTCCTTGCCTTGCCTCTTCCTCCCTCTGGCAGGGGCTTCAGGGCCTTCAGCAGCAGGGCTTTGAGGGCCTTGGGGCTGGTCCATCACAGCAGCAGCAGCAGCAGGAGAAGCACCACCAGCACCAGCAGAAGAAGCACCAGCAGCACCAGCAGCAAAAGCACCACCACCAGCAGCAGAAGCACCAGCAGCTTCAGAGTCAGCGCCAGGGGGTGGGATGGTGGTTCTGTCCTTCTTGCCAGGGCTGGCAGGAGTAGGCACAGGCTTTCTCTTCTTCCCTGACTGTCGAACCATGGTGTTCTTTCAAGATGTCTCTGGCAGCAGGTCTTTCCTCTGAATGCTGACTGCTTGCGAGCTGCATCCTTTTATATCCGCGGAGCTGACGCAATTCATCCTCCCCGCATGCGCAGTGACCACTTTGCATCCGCTACGCATCCGCTATGCATCCTATAGCCGTCCGCGATGCATCCGCTTCGCATCCGCTACTTCCGCTACGTGTCCGCTTCGCTATTCTCCCCCGGAAGCCCTTCGGATGTGTTATCCACTTCCATCCACTTCCATCCGCTAGGCTTCCTATGAACATCCGCTTACCATCCTTGCTACATACGACCCACGTCCGTTCCTTTCCATTGTTTTCCGTTCTGTTTATGCAAATTTGGGGCACTTTTGAGAGCAGATAACAACGGATGGAGCCACCCCCGAAATTTTGCTCGTCCGCTGTGTCCTTTTTGCATACGTTTTGCATCCGTCGGCCAGTGTGACCTAGCCTTAAAAGACTTCTGAAGAAAGCCATATCATAATGGCCTTTCTAACTGCCAATAATTTTGGCACTGACCTGATCCAAGGAAGAATGGTGATCCCTATCATACCATTGTTTTCCAGAGTGGAGACCAAACCTGAGCCCTCAGTCCTTAATCTTATCAGATGAGTAGATACCACTGAGATCAGGTCACCCCCAAAGTGTCCAGATAGCTTTTAAGTTGACAAACAATAAAATGAATGTACTCAGAAACCAACCAGTAATAGTGCAACTCTTGAGTTAAAGGTGCTACCTTAATTCACATAGAATAAATTCTCCATATTACACTGTAAATATGTTTCACAAGCAGAATTGTGCTTCTTCCTTGTATAGTCCAGAATTTATCAATCTTACCTGGCCAAAGAATCCCTCCGTCTTCCAAATTCCAAATTTGTATCATGACAGTAAGAGCCATAAATATATTTGATTTAAAATACAATATTCTGCTTTTATTACTGGTTCTGAAATAGAATTAATTACTATTTTTAATAGAATCCATTTTAAAGAATCCTCAGACTATTATAATCTGGATTTAATTAGATGTGGGAATCTTGAATGTATCAAGAGCATATTATTAAAAATAATAATTTATTAAATGCACATGCCATCCATCTCCCAATGACTCTGGGTAGGTACCATCAGTATAAAGCACATGAATAATTCAGTATTCCAGTATTTTCTCCATGAAATATTCCATTGTTAGCTCAAATGATATTCATGGCTAGGACATGAACTTTTTAGCAGATAATTTCTGCAGTCTATACTGGGATTTGAAAAATGCTTTGGACAAAGCATGAGCCTAGTCACCATTTTGTACCTAATACATCCTTGATGAAACCAAGTAATTTAACTAAAATAGAGTCTTGAAACCTCTTCCAAATCTAAGGAAATTTGAAGTTAGCATGCATTTGTGAATCTGGATTTATGTTATTTTACGGTGCAACCTCTATTAACTGAGGAGGCAGATCCTCAGAGCTGCACAGAAACTCTTTTTTGTCCTTTCCCATCCTTGAGGCAATAGAATGCATTTGTAGCACATGGTAAAACTGGGTCTGGAGTACTTGATCATGCTTATAGGAAGCATAATCTGCAGGCCCCAACTTTGCCCCTGTTTGCACATAATGGAAGCCATAATTTAGCAACTTCAGTGATTGGGTCACACAACAAAGATACGAAGGATAGCAAATATAACTCCTTTTATACTAATACGGGTTAAATAGAGCACCAAAGAAGACTAGGCAAGCATTTTGGTTGAATTATCTTTTTTAAGCAAATATTTTTAATAATTCTTCTATATTCACAGATCCTAAATTCACAGACATAAAAAGCAAGAAATACAAAGCATATCTCTCTAGGAAAAAGAGATGGGAAAAGATCTGAGAGGTATAAATAGCAGGTGCCTCACTAATGATGGACATTATTAATTTTGTAAAAAAAACATTTTTGGAAAAGAGTAATGGCCAGTACTATAAAGCTGCAGATAGTTATTCTCTTAGGAGAACTGTACCACTGAGTACAAAGGGATAATAACTTTTTGTGTGGAGTGGAGGATTGTTGATCTTCCTTAACAGGTATAAATAGGTATTGCTACAAGCGTAGGCAAACCAGGAAATATTTGCTTAGTTAATATTTGAACTTTGGCCACTGCAACAACTAGGTAAAAATTTCTGCAGCACATACACCTGGGTGTGTTGAAGCAAATATGTCTTTAGAGCCAGTAAGTTCTTTTAAAACATTTTTTGCTAGAAGTTATAACCTTAACCTAGTTAAATCATGTTTTTATTTTTAAAATGATTTATGTAATGTTGTAGCATTGTCTAAAGGACTGTTTGCAAATAATTTTTTTTCAGCATCAGACAGCTGTTTTATTTTTCACAAACTGTATTTATTTGGATTTAGATAATGCTATAATTGGGATATGGATTGAGATATTCCATTTTTATGGACTTTAATGAATTTAGCAAGGTAAAATTAAGCTGCAGAATTTAGGTAATGATTATATTGTGCATTTCTTTTTTAGCCTTGCTGAAAGGAAAAAACAAAGCAGGCTATTTTTAAGATGTTTCCAAATAAAAGTCAGCTCTTTTGAAAAAAGAAACCTGACCAACTCTCTGACTGTTGTTAAGACTGAAACAAACAGAATACTTTTTTTTTTTTGCATCCAGTTATTTAAATCCTTGTGGTAACTGTCCTGGGAAACTTATTTTGGGTGAGGCATTTTTGTGTTGTTGGTAACTGAAATAATTAATGTTATAATTTCTAAATTATTTTTATTCCTATATTAGAGATTTTTTTTATCTCTTCCTGAGCTCTAATGGAGAAAGGCATTGATGATGGGTTTGCTGGTGTCTAATGCACAAAGTAATAGAATCCATACTGTGAATCAGTGTTTTATGTAGGTGATATCAGCAATTGTGATGCTGTCCATAGGGAACAATATTAATTTAAAATAATGCAGAGGAAATACTCAAACGTTCTCTGCTAAACTGCTTACATGTTTGCACTAGGATAACCTTAAATTGTTTTTACCTGCTGTTCACTATTTGTTACATAGCTTCAATTTTAATTATTTGACTTGGATGTCATGTAAAGATATAAATAGTACACAGAAATGTATAGCTTGAGATGGGGAAAGCATTTCCTATCAGGAAACCCAGATTGTTTATGCAGCCAAAAAAGTAATGCAAAAATATTTGGGAAAGTACTTGCAAATGCTCCAGTCAGAACTGAGCATGTATTGCTCAGTGACTAAGGAATATTGAATGAAAGGTCACTTGAGAACTGGGTTACTAACTTAATACCTTCAGTGATTCACTTAACAAGTGTGACAAGACAGGTCATAAAATGGAACAAAACTTTCTGACCACCTGTCTCGCCTAGCAACTAAAATTTTGGACTGGATTATAGTTGTAAATTGAGAATCTGTATTATTTGAATAGGCCTTTGAGGTTGCCCTAAAATACTCAGACAGCATCACCACCAGATGGATTTGAAACTGGATGACACATTTCACTCACTGTGTAGTCCTTAATGGAACTACATCTACATGGAGGGAAGTAAGCAATGAGCCCAAATGTTTTGCCTTAGGCTCAATACTCTTCAGTATATTCATAAACGATTTAGATGAGGGATTAGAAGGGGAACTCATCAGATTTGCAGATGACACCAAGCTGGCAGAAATAGCCAGCACCCCAGAAGATAGGCTCAAGATTCAGAAGGAACTCAACAGATTTGAACACTGGACCCTATCAACAAAATGAAATGTAGAGAAAAGAAAGTTTTTACACTTAGGTGAGAAAAACCAAATGTACAGGTATAGAATAGGTGGAACTTGGCTCAATAGCAGCAACTGTGAGAGGGATCTAGGAGTCCTAGGATACAGCCAATTAAATAAGAGCAGGCTGTATACTACAGCCACCAAAAAAGCCAATGTAATCCTAGGCTTCCTTAAATGGAGGGATAGGAGCAAGATCACATGAAATGTTAGGTCCACTTTATAATTGTCTTGATAAGACCCCACATGGAATACTGCATCCAGTTTTGGTCATCACAATATTGAAAAAAATGTTGAGACTCTGGAAAGAGTGCAGAGAAGAGCAATAACGTTTAGGAGACTGGAGGCTAAAACATATGAACAAAGAATACAGTAATTGAATATTTGTTGCATGTATGTATTTATTTATTGTAATTTGTCAAAACAGAAAGAAAATGAAAACAGAAATATTTTTTTTTAAAAATGACAGACGTTAGGCACATTTTCACTGTACTTATGCCCCCTCTATGGACCTTTTAAATAAGTGAGGTCCACAGAAGTCAATTTGTGAATAAAACTGAAAATTTGAAGCTGAAACAATTGAACTAGGTAGAGCATTTCAGATCTTGACAACTTTTATGACAAAAATCATTTTTTTTACAGTCAAGTTTAGAACAATATGCCTCGCCTAGTGAAAAGAAGGGGTAGCATGATAGCCATGTTTTAATATTTGAGGGGTTGCCACAAAGAAGAGAGGGTCAACTTAATTTTCCAAAGCACAGAAGGCAAGACAAGAAACAATGGATGGAAACTAACCAAGGAGAGAAGCAACCTGGAACTAAGGAGAAATTTCCTAACAGTGAAAACAATTAACCAGTGGAACAGCTGGCCTTCAGAAGCTGTGAATGCTCCATCACTGGAGGTTTCTAAGAAGATATTGGACAGCCATTTATCCAGAATGGTACAGGGTCTCCTGCTTGAGCAGGGGATTGGACTAGAAGACCTCCAAGGTCCCTTGCAACTCGGTTATTCTGTTATCTACACTGTGTGAGTGAGGGCTTACGCTTCCCTGGCTCAAGTCACATCACTCCAGCCAGTGGCAGGAGTCAAGCTGGCCTTACTCTTGCCAAGAGACAATAGCATAAAGAAATTAAAAGAGTGCATTGTGCTTTTTTGCTTTGACATTATATTAACGCATTTATCATAGTAAGCTGTTATTGCATGGCTTTCTTTTTATGTGGCGAGAATTGGTAACTCCTCATGATATAGTCATATATATCAAAAGGTATTTCAAGACAAGTCTCTGAAATCAAACCACAAGGATTACTTAGCTGCATGATTGCCATTTGTGGAAGAATGGAAATGAGAAGTTCCAGGAATCATATTTTTTTCCTGCTGGCATAGAAATGACTTTCTTCCAGAGGTCAAATGTTATTTAGCCTGCTGCAAGGTTTCTATATTTTTGGGCAAAGTAAAAAAAATTGTCCAATAGAAATCAAGAACTCTGGAAATTTTCTAAATATGCTTAAAATAGTTAATATGAAATTAATTAAGAGCTTAATTAATACTTTATCTAGTTTGCTAGTAAACTATGATGGTTATGGTATATCTTGTGAAAGTGATGGGGATATATGTCTTACTTTGATTATTTGGAAAGAGTTTGAGCCAGGGAATCCAGAGCAAGTAGACAGGATCCTTGCTCTACCACCTGTGTTCTGGATCCATGTTCTTCCTGGCTGTTTAAGGATTCCAAGGAGATGACACATGAATGGATCCAAGCCACAGTTAATGCCTCATTGTGGGAGGGGGGTGTTCTCCCAGCTTGGATGGGGGTAGTGATGCACCCCTTTCTTAAAGAGACCATCCTTGAACCCAAGACCAATGGATAATTTTTGTCCTCTCTCCAATGTTCCATTTTCTGGGAAACCAGCAGGAAGTTTATTTGCCTAACAATTGGGATTCAGTTCATGGTGACAACTGAGACTAAAAGCATTGCTATCAGTAAGCATTGTAGTCACGCTTGATGACTGCATCACTTAATGATGGGAAATCCAGTGCCAATGTCGAGGACTATCTGTTAATCACAATTCAGGCCAGGCTGATATAGCATTAGTGGTATATGCAGATGACTTCTGGAAAGGTCAGACTTGGGCTAGTACATCCATCCTGGCCTTTCTGGACTCTCAGCAGCGTTATTTGCTACGGTAAGGTTGGAGGCCAGCAAATTTATGGGAGAATGCTTTGTGGGTGGCAGGGCAAGGTGTAGTTTTTGCTGTGAATATTATTGTGTGGTGCTGTGGCCTAGAGGATGGTCACCTCCAGCTTGGAAAGTTGCATGTTCAATCCTAGGCAGCAACAGATGTTTCTCTATCGGGGCACAAAGAGAAAATATCTGCTGCGAACTCCATGTAGGCTTCAAGAAGGGCATCTGGCCAGTAAACACTCAGCTGCATTCAGTTGCCCTGACTCCCCTCTGATAAAAGAGATTACAAGGGTTGTAAAAAAATATTGCCCCTTTTTGTGCTTTATTATTGTTGAACTGCTCGGGGTTGTTCTTTACAAGTTAAGAAGCCAAGTATTTTAAACAAATAAAATATATTCATAAACAAAGTATTAATTTTAAAAAAAATAGTATTCTAAAACATGTCATGCAAAAACAATACTCCTTTCAAATAGAATTGCCTTTATTATGAATAAGTATTCTATAAGGGAACCTAAAACTGACTTTGGTATATCGAGACGTGTGAACTCCAAATCCTTGGCTAAGTTGCTTCTGCTGAACCTGCTTTCTGGGTGTGTGCCTGTTAAATGGGCTCATTTTTGCAAGTTTATATTTGCATGGCAGGGAAATTACACTAAACATATTACATTTATTTTACTATGAACAAAATAGTTAACATGGGCAATTAACTTCCTATTTTATATTTACCAGGAGGTTAAGAGAGAAACTGAATCGAAAGATGGTTTACCAGTCAAAAGAGAAAGGCATGGAAATGTGGCCAACCTTGTTCAGCGTATGAGTACTTACGGGCTTCCAACCGGAGCATTCCAGCCTCAGGGTAAAGGCTTCAGAAGAAGTATGTATTGTATTTGATTTTTGCAGTACAGTACTTTTTAATTAATATATAAATATTAATTTATTTTCCTGAAGTCACAAAGAAGTGTAGAGCGGTTTAATTTGATCTTTATTGGGTTAGAAAAAAAGTGCTATTGTATTTTTGAATTGATCTCTTTATTCATAAAGTAGGAAATTTAAAATCTCTAATTAAAGAAACCTTTAAGTATCCATAAGTTTGCAGAAACAAACAAGTCGGAATGACCGATCTGTTTCTTTCCTGCCTTGTAGGAAAAAAACAAATGGGATGCCCCTTCTTACAGGGGTCTCTGAACATGCATTATCCTTTGCGAAGGGTAGGTTCTGAGTAGCGATAGCAGTGTAATATTAAACATTCCCAACAGTCTGTGTGTCTGCCAGTCCATTGAAATGGTTATTCTAAGAAATGTAGAGTCCTTGGTGCTCTCTGAGCTTGGTTGTTTGCTTGCAGAATTTTTATTATCCAACTAGGTAACATCATCAGTACGAGTGAGTGTACAGTTTGCTCCCCTGTTAACTACATTAGCCTGCCATCTGTCAGGCCCAAACCCAAAGGCTATGCAGTGTGATCCAGTTGAGTCCAAACCTTTATTTCCTTAGATGTAATGGGCAGAATTTTGCCAGACTAAAATTATAATCTTTTAGTCTACTAGACATATCTTGAGAGATTCTAGGGCAGTGGTGGCTAACCTTTTTGGGCTCTCCTGTGCCGAAAATTGCGAGCATGCCAACACCCAGAATGCAATGCGCACCACCCCTCCCCATGACCCCTGTACATGTGCATGCAATCCCCACTCCCTTACCTGCACTGCGCCTCACAGCTGATTTTTCGGTTGGTTTGAGGCCTTTTTCAGCTTCCCAGAGGCTTGGAAAAAGCCTCTGAAAGGCTTCTCAGGCCAAATTATAGGATTGTTTCATCACTTCCAGTATTACAGAAAGTGTAATACCTCGAACCATTACCTCAAACCAACCAAAAAAAAATCAGCTGTGAGGCGCGGGCATGCGCAGTGAGGGAGGTTTGCCTGCAGCTCGCATGCCAGCATAAATGGCTCTGCATGCCACTTGTGGCACGTGTGCCACAGGTTCGCCATCACAGTTCTAGGGTGTGGTTACCCTCATTCCCTTCCCCCCCGCCCCATCCAGCACAGGACTTCATCTGGGCCTCTGTCTGGGAAAGCTCTGTGTTTACTAAAATTCTTAATCTACTGATTCTCCAGTGCATGTTCTATCACACCCTGCCAGTTTGGGTGGGAGTATGGTTTTCTTCTTAGTAATTCCTTGCTTCAAGTATTTTCTACTTGATCATTTGTCTGTTGTTAGTCCTGCTTGTTTATCTGGGCGTTGCCTGCTGGAGATAATGTGTTCTGTTTTTATTGTTGATGTTAATTTTCTTTTTGGATTTTTTAATTGCTCTTTTGAGTCGTGAGTAAATATGGTTTACCTCTACAGTTAGTAGGTGGCTATTGATGGTTCATTTATCTGAATGCCAAACTTCAAGTAATTCCCTAGCATTTAAGGATTTAATTTGGTTCAAGATGCTTACAGTTTCTGAGTTGTGGTTGTGTCTATCCATATGTTGTGAGATTCAAGAGTTTTCACTGTGTCTTTTGATTGCTAGTTGGTATTCATGGATTCACTCTGCTAGTCTTCTGCCTATTTGTCCTACACACAGGTAGTCCTTGTGCTACCAGAATTGGGATCAGAATTTAGGTCACTAAACTATGCAATTTTTGAGTCATCATATGACTGGACCTGGTTTTATGACCATTGTATATGGTTATTAATCAAATCACCATAGTCATTAAGTGAATCATGTGGTCTTTAAATAAATCACATAGTTATGTGACTCTGGCTTCCTCACTTGACCTGGCTTGTTGGAAGCTTGCTGGGCAGGTTGCAAATTGCAGTCATGTGACATCTCCCAGACACTGCAACTGTCATAAATGCACACTAGTTACTGTGTACCCAAATTGCAATCACATCATCACAGGGACAGTGTAAGAATTGTAACTTTGAGGATGGTTTGCCAGTCGCTTTTTCCAAAGTTGTCATAACTTTGAACTATATAGGGACTAAGCAGCTCTTGCAGTCCTTCCACTGTATGTTGCGAATGACTCCCGGTTTTTCTTCTTGGGCTACTTTACAAGAAAGGAACAAATATAAGAAGAAAAAAACATTCCAAAATTCATTCCTTGAGAGGCAATTGGTAGCTCTCTTTAAGCTAAAACAAAATGATGAAATAGAGCAGGGCTGTTAAACTTGCGGCCCACAGGCCAGATGCATCATATGTTGGCCACACCCAGTTTAGCGAAAAAAGTCCCTATATGCTGGCGTGACGACATGAGTTTGACACATCTGAAATAGAGGGACTTCATGATATCTAGTAATAAAGCAGACTGAGAGTATAAATAAAATTACTTTGATAGACCTTAAATCAGGATACAAGTTAATAGTGGTAGATTAGAAAATGGATTAAAAGGGGTGGTTTTTTTTGGTCAGGACCAGACTTTTATTCTTTATTTTCCTGCATGTTAGATTCAAAATATTGTAGTTGTTAATACAGTATGCAGTGTAAATTTAAATTGGAGAAATAGTATTGGAGTTTGGAACTAAAAAATCCAGATATGAAAGAAAATTAGCTCTAATACTTTGAATTAATTAACCATGACTCTTCAAAATTTGTATTCATGTTGAATAATCCTAACTCATTGGCTTTTGTTTTTTTTTAAAGAAGGAAACTGTATTTTCCGACATGTAAAACTTTAGGCACTTAGCCTTCAAATTGTAGATTTCTATGAATTCCCTAAGTGAAATGATGCAATACCACCTTTACATGGTATGGTGTTAAGCATTTTTGAATGCATACAGAACTTTTGTGTGAAGTTGTTTACAGATGAAAAACAAGAAAGCAATGACCTGCAGCAAGTTGGTTCCAGCTGATTCAGTGCTGCTGAACTAAACTGAATATGATCTGTTGAGGTAATTCCCCGTTAGGAGAATGAGTGCATACAGGGAGACGTAGTGAGAGGAGTGTTTGAATAATTCACATGCAGCACACAGATAAACTGTACAGTAAATGTAGGTTTTTACTTACAGAAACGTTAAGCAAAGTTCAAACACAGTCCAAAGTCATTCACAGGTAAGATCAGTCAGTTTTTAGTTCAGGGATAATCCAATAACAAATTCCAGAATCAAAAACAGTTCAGTAATAGACTTACATCAAATCCAAGAATATAGCAGTCAATTAGGAAAAATGGAGGAACAGCAATACTCCCCAACAAAAGGAAAAAGAGACTCACTGAGACACACTCTCTTCTGAGACTAAGACTAAACAACCCAGGTTTCTGGCTCCATCTTATGGCCATTTGAGAAACCACACCCAATTACACTTTTAGGATTCTCTTAAAGAGACAGTATTAAAATGTCTTTCCTGATTTATATATTTCTAACCAAATACCTGTTAGGTGACTTATATTTCTAACATGATCCACAGTCCAAATTCTCTCTATCCATTTCTGATTAATTAGCTGACATCTCTGGTGGGATTTCAAGAAGGGAAAGTCATTCCCTAAAGTACTTCAGTCTTTTTTCCTTGCAGAATGAAAAATGAATTCTTTCCATGTGCCTGAGGTTGTTCTGCCCTTCATTGCTTATATTATGCTTTTCTCTATGTCTGCATATTGGAGTGATAAGCTCCTTAATATATCCTGCATGGAATTACTTCTCTGGAGGAAAAGGAAACAATCATCCACAACTCTTTCAACACAATACAGAACAGTGTGTTGGAGAAAGGGGCTGATACTTCTTTAGGTCAGGAGCAGAAACCTTTTACAGTACTTTGTACTCAGCTTGCTGCCAAAGACTCTAAATTCCTGTGTTAAATCTGGGAGGATAGTATGCTACAAATTTTATGCCAAATATATATGTATAATTTTAAAGGAATTACAAATCAGTTTGTTTCTTTTATATAGCAGTGAGCATTCTACATCTATTCTTACCATTTAAGTATCCTTAATCTTAAACAATAGAATCTTGATATTTTAATGAAACTTTTATTTTAAATATCTTTTCTCATTATCAACAGAGTCAAAAAAGAGACCATGTAAAGTTCTGTTTGAATATACTCCTCAGAACGAAGATGAGTTAGAACTGAAAGTAGGTGACGTTGTAGACATGAATGAAGAGGTAAGTTACTTTAAATATTTTTTATGAAAAATCTGAAAGTCATAATTGAATTAAACTCTAGAGATGTCTGTTTTGCTATAACAATTCCAAACTATTGAAAAGACAATGCTTGAAGATTTCTATCTTACAATTAATGACAGTTATTATTGTCCTTATTTATGATATATGCTTGAAGCACTCTGAAAAATTGAAATGGGAAAGTTTGGTCTGATAGTGTTATTATATACAGATTTACTATAGTAATTAAAATACTAGAAATGATAAGCTTATGAAGACTTACACTTTTTAATAAAAATGTATTCGTCTTAAAAGGTGCCAAATGCATCTTGATTTTTTTCTGCATTGACTTAATATAGTTCTCCTTCTACAATGCCTACTATTAAGTCTAGGGAGACCCAAATATCTATTTTGACCTAGAAGTATCTCTCAGTTTAATTTAAAGAACTACATAAACCAAATTCGAGTTCATACAGTCGTATAAATGGAGTAAAAACTAATTGTTTTAGATATTTTCATTTCTGTGTTGCTTTCACTGTGAAAAAGATAAAGACTAGAATTGATTCTATATAAATAGCTTGTTTATCAACTGCTTGTGTGAGTTCAGAATTACAACGGTGCTGAAAAAAGATAACTTTGTGACCAAGGCACTGACTATCTTCAATATGTTTGTCTTGGTCAGTGTTTTCCATTATAGTTAATACACATTGTCCTGCACCTGATTCCAATCCCCTCCCCCCCCCGCCCCCATAGATTGCTTAAACAATTGATCTCTTCCTGAGCTGTTTTTCTCTGCAGTGCTTTCCCAAAAGGTGCTAACTGCAACAAGCTCAGCTCTCTTACCTTAATTATCTGGCTGCTGTCTGCTGCCTATAACTGACAATACATTAATCATTTGCACACCTTGGGCTTTTGTTTGCCTCCTAACCATGGGTACTTGAAGCCACAAATGCATTAGGCAGATAGCTGCTGCTAGCGCATTCCTTTCCATGTGTATTCTCCATTGTGTGCCTGTTTACTCTCTTGTAATCCCTTCCTCTCCAGTGAATGTAAATACCAATATTAATTCCCTTCTTGCTGATTATCCTAGTGCTGATTTGAGCATTCCAAAGAGAAGGGAAGTAAGGAAAAAGGAATGTAAGAAAGTAAGGAAAAAGGAAGTGAAATTGTAAGCACAGAACATGCTTTTCTTTTTAGTGACTGCATCACTTAGTCACTGAGTTGCCAGTGTGCTAATTGTGGTCACTAAATTAGGAGTAGTTGTGTTGCAGATTTTTCAAAAGCACCAGTTATACATCCTCAGGAAAAATAAATGTGCCACAGATTTTACAAGTCATTGAAACAGTTCTCTTCTCAGCCTTCCAAAGGCCCTGTCCCACTGC
This sequence comes from Laticauda colubrina, assembly GCA_015471245.1. Taxonomy (NCBI): domain Eukaryota; kingdom Metazoa; phylum Chordata; class Lepidosauria; order Squamata; family Elapidae; genus Laticauda; species Laticauda colubrina. The sequence goes on from BLBF01000025.1 coordinate 19,765,916, forward strand.
ACTTACGGATGCAAAGAGGATGTAAAACGTTAAAAAAAGCTTGCCATCCGTTGGAAAACGCTATGCATCCGTTGTGTACTCATTGCATACGTGTTTTATACGCTCTATCCGTCGAGGATTCATCCACTGTAATTTCATCCGCGCGAGAAGTTTTGAGCTGCACAAACCTTTGTGAATGGATGAACTTTCCGCCGTGTACGATGTAAATCCGCGACATACGAGCAACAAACGTTCTATGTCCGTTTATCATCCATTAAATGTCCGCTGTATCCTCTCTGCATCCTCTGGCCATCCTTGCAACTCACATCCGCTGCAGCTGAAAATGGAAAGAGGGAGGAAAGAAAGGGTACATGGAACGTCTATACATTATTAGTAGCACGGAAATAGAAAGGATGCGTTTGCATCCGATATACATCCACGCGGCATCCCCTTTCTTTCCTTTAGGCGTACGGGATGCATCTGCTTCATCCGCTATGCGTCCGCTTCGAAATTCTCCCCCGGAGCCGCTTCGGGGAGGTGTCATCCGCTGTCATCCACTAGGCTTCCTATGAACATCTGTTTAACATCCCCGCTACATACTACCCACGTCCGTTCTTTTCCGTTCTGTTTATACAAATTTTCACCACTTTTTGAAGAGGATGACAATGGATGGAGCCACCCCCGAAATTTTGCTCGTCCGCTGTGTCCTTTATGCATACGCTTTGCGTCCATTGACCAGTGGGACCTAGCCTTAAGAGTTTTCATTAAGCTTACCTTCTAAACTTTCTGCTTAGTAATTTTCAGCCTCCTTAGAACTTGCAGTCAGTTACTAATCTAAGCAGAGGTCTTCAAACTTCACAGCTTTAAGACTTGTGGACTTCAACTCCCAGAATTCCTCCTCCAATCATGTTAGCTCAAGAATTCTGGGAGTTGAAGTCCACATGTCTTAAACTTGCCAAGTTTGAAAACCCTTGATCTAAGGGAAAAGAAAATTAAAGATCAATTAAAAATCAATTTTTGGTGCCACCATACAGGACACCATACGTACTATTTTGCCTCTTCTGGTTGCAAGACATTGGCCCAGAATGTCAGTTTTCATAAAATATTCTTTGCTTTGTTATTTGTAACATACTTGGTCATATTTTATGTTCAGTGTAAAGTTGAACAGAATGGTTATTACCCACTGCTCTGTTTTATTAGCGTCATATGATTATGTAGAGCAATTTCTCTCCATTTGTGAGTGATTTATTCCTTCTAAAAATGTTTTTATATAAACATATATATATATATTTGTTTTCTGAGGTTTTCGCGGGTATTTGTATGTGGATCTTTGGTTATTCGGTTTTTCTCCTGCGTAGAATTGGAAGTATCTAGGCAACGTTTCGATGAAGTCTCATTCATCATCTTCAGGCTTGTTTCTTCAGCTCTGTGCTTCTCAGAGTAATGTGATCTTGCAGCTGCTTCTTCCTTTGAACTGCTAGTGGGGGTGTGACTTGATTGGTTGGGGGTTTGACTGTGTTCTGATTGGTAGGTGGGTTGGCTGTGTTCTGATTGGCTGGGGGTGTGTTCTGTTTAGGTGGGGGCTTGGTTGTGCTCAGGTTAGTCTTAGTTGCTGGGGGATTTGAGCTGGTGAGCTGTGGTCCTGTTGTTTGGCTTCGTGTTCGTGGTCGTGCCACATCTTCATGGTGGGTGTGAGTCTTTTTTATACGTGGAAATGTGGTGGTAGCATCTTGTGTGGCACTTGTGGGTGTGGGTCTGGTGTCATTCTTCATGTTAGGTACTCGTTTATTAATGAGGGCAGGTTTCCAAATGATAGGTGGGAGGTGGGAGGTATCATCTCGTTTATTCATGCTGTGTGGGCGTTTTTCTATCTCTATGGCTTCTCTGATTATTCTGTTGTTGAAGTGTTCGGTTTTGGCAATAGTTCTGGTATTTTTAAAGTCAATTTCATGTCCTGTGGCTTTGAGGTGTTGGACCAGGGAAGAGGTCATTTCTTCTTTTTTGATTGAGTTATTGTGTTCTTCAATGCGTGCACTAATTCTTCTGTTAGTTTGTCCTATGTATGTGGTGGGGCAGGCAGTGCAAGGGATTTTGTATACTCCTTGGTTTTCTAACTCAATTTTGTCTTTAGGGTTTCTTA
>BLBF01000025.1:19768044-19817157 GCA_015471245.1 Laticauda colubrina
CCACAGAATCATCAGAGAAGCCATAGAGATTGAAAAAAGACCTGACAGCATGAATAGAAGAGATGATTCCAGCAGACTGTCAATCATTTGGAAGCCTGCACTCTCAAATAGAAAGATCTCCATGCCACAAGCCAGGCAAACACCTGGGCAAAAACAGACTCCCTCTGATAGCTCCAACCTAACCCCCCCACCAGGCACCCAGGTGAAACCCAGCTTGCTAATGAAGAGCAGCCGTCCCTTCACACGGAGCCAAGCTGCACTAAAAGCCTCCAACACAAGAACAGACTGTTGCCAGCCAATCAAAGCCACAAAACAGACAGAAGAAACCAGGAACACCAGTCAATCAAACTCCAAGTCCAATGAAATAGGTCCAGGCTCCCAGCCAATCAGAATGAACCAGCCTCAAATTTAAAAACCAGGAGCTGTAAGACCCATATCCATACAGAAGCCTGATGATGGCAGATGAGATTCTGCTGAAACGTTGCTACAACTTTAACAGAACTACAATGACGTGGGATAATACCCGAAGGAAATGTAAGATATATTTGCACTTGAAAAGCACTCCAGTGATTTAGGGAAATTCATCATAACACCCAAGTGTTCTGGCTTTCAATCAGATTTGACACGATCAGACACCCATAGCGTGTGTTTTTTGTGGAAAGCTAGAAGTTAAATGGACAAAATTAGTAAAGTTATGTTCATGCCTTAAAGGCAGCATTTTGGAAGTGCTAAAATAATTGCAGAATGTTAATTAGAGATATTTTTTCTCATCAGCACTCTTCATAGTTAAGTTAGGCTTTTGCTTTATGGTGTGCTTATTTCATTGGATATATTGATGCCTGGGGATCTTCACAGCCAGCTGAAATTGTGGTAACCTTTTATGGAAGAGATAACATCCTTTCTGCTTTCGTACCCAGAGGGACAGTCTTGATCAACTTCAAGTGATAAAGGAGAATTGCAAAGAGGAATTATGTGGAAGTTGCTATTTCCAAAAATAGATAACTGACAGATTTATTTAAGATTATGACTTTGTGTAAGTTTCTAGTGCTTGACTAATTAACATCAGAATAAGGCTGAAGATTGATTTCAATTTCTTAAAAGCATATAAAAGAAAGTAGTAATTGGTGTGTTCCATGTAAGCAATAGTGAGACTCTGTTAACCTAGTTAGTATACAGGACCCAATTTTCCATTGATTATCTTAGATTTGTGAAAAACATTATCACAAACAAAATTCTAGGTTGCCAGGGTTTTATCTGCACTACACTACTTAATATCCATATAGAACTAGGATGATTCTATTCACACATAAGATTACATTATGAAGTTAACTGAACTGGGTAAAAAATAAATCTAGAAATATTTTTTTAAATGCTCTATACATTAAAGTTCCATACAGCTAGACAGATTGATTTTTGATGCTCTGAAGAAAAAAATTTGGGAGAATGATACAATCTATTAAAGTCTAGATCGAAGGAACCAAAGAATCTCCAGTGTGCTGTGAATGGAGGATCAGATATGATCAAAACCAGAATCAAATGAAACCTGAATTCTCTAAATTTAAATCTAGGTAAGACTGCTTGAAGCCATAGTTTGTATAAAGATTATTTAAATAAACCTGAAAGTCTTACTTGAAGGAACTATGATCTTCTGGCAGATCATAGGATGTAATCAACAATGAAAATCCAAAAAAAAATGTGTTTTGTGAAATTTGGGTGTGACATGAGAACCATAATAGCTAGATGACTTCTGAAAAAAAAATGAAGCAGTGGAGACAGATCCATGTAAGTGGAGTTGACAATTGCAACTAAAAACAGGCAGGTGAATGAGCACCTTGTTGACCCACTCTGGACAAAAAGAGGATGCAAGTTCACACAAGCTGTTCCCTAGAGCGGCTTTTCATGAAACTTCAAGGTAGTAAATCAGGAACCAAAGGAATATTAGTTCACACTTCCTCTGCTAATCACCTATTAGAAATTGATTATTAACAACTTTAAAAAGGTTTGAGACTTTCAAAATAACAAGGCTGGAAACACAAGATAAGTGCCTTCACTCCTTAATATTTCTTAATGGTTACTTTAAAAGCTTTAAGAATATAAAATAAACAGCAAAAACCAAGATGCTTGGAAAGTTTTAAACAAATTAAGGGCTCTGAAAAGTTGGAATATGATTTTGAATATTAATACTTTGAAATAAATTCTAAAGAATAATAGTATTTTTGTGGGAAAGTTATTTTGTGGGAAAGTTATTTTGGAGACACTAGAAATAACAAGATAAGCAACTTGGTGTTCAAAGACATTTTTGAGGAATTGCACTGGGATCTTGAATCATTGATGAGAGCTATGTTGTCTGTTCTTAGCAACATTCTATTCCCAGATGAGGCTGTTACAGAAAAAGATTTGCAACAAAATCTATCTGAGAATGTGAACAAGAATTTGTCATTAGACATTAAAAAAAAATCAGATGAGGCTTTAAAAAGGAAACAAGAATGCCAATCCCAGAGAGTAATTGGTATAATATTTTTGGGTGGATTAGAAAAGAAGCTTTTTAAATTTTTGAATAAATTTGAGACAAGGATCAACAATCATTTTAATGGATTAAAGAGCACAATTGCTTTGTGCAAAAAGTAAGAACACAAAGTTAATTTATTCAAGCAGGGTTAAAATTGGGACATATTATTTTGGGTGATTCTTTTTGGACTTGCTGACATCTGAACTGGAAAAAATCTTGTGTACTGGATTTGCTTATAGTTAATATGGTGCTTGGAGAGCCAGTTTTGTATAGTGGTTAAAGATTAGGCTAGAAACAGGGAGGTCATGAGTTCTAATCCTGCTTGAGGCACAAAGCCAGCTGGGTAATTGTGAAATTCTAAAAAACTGCCCCTAAAATTGCATTAACTTGTTCAAGCAGACAATTGAATGGAAGGGAGAAAACACTTAAGCCTTTAAACATGTTTGTTATATATCCTAACTTGGCAGCATGTAAATTGTCTTGTCTTTTCATTTAAATTAAAATAACTTTATGAACTTGCACTCTTTAAAGGAGATATTGTCCCCCTTGTCATATTCAATTTCAGCCTTTGATTTATATTAGGATCCTGGGACTACTTTACATCTTTTAAATGTAGGCTTTTTTTGTTTAAGAGTCAAGATATAAAATGAGGAGTCATGTTTGTTAGGTAGTATTATTTTAGAGTTCTGTTTGAATTTTTTGCTTTACAGCTGGATTGGAAAAAACATTACTTCCTGAATTTCCTTATAGTTGAATTATGGGATGAAGAATTTTGTATCTGTTAATTAAGAGGTAAAAAGGGAGATGAATTGTTTATACTTGTTATAATAGGAAGTTGCTTTCTTTAAAAAGTTTATTCTTTCTCTTTGGCATATTTTATTTGCTTTTTTTTTTTTTAGTTTGTATCATCTTTTACTATTGTACAATTCAGAACAGGTTTGGGAGGTAGTGGGAGAAAACCAAACAATGTTCTCCACAAGTAGATACTCTGTGATCGGTTCATATTACACTGTTTGCAAACACAACAGACGGAGTAACTGGTGTGATGTGTTTCCTTATAAAAAGCAGTCCCTAAAGGGAAACTAAGAAATCTCTGTTTGTCTAAAATTGGGACTGGGGATATACTAACTACGAATTGGCTTTTTAAACTATGCTCAATGACCAATCCATAAAATATATTACATGGATGTAGTTAATGTTACATAATGCTCATTATGTAGAGAGTGCCAACTAGACTGCTGGCATCTTACATGGTAGATTTGTTTGAATCTCAACAAAACGTTTTAAATAAAACTGGTCAGAATAACCAGGATATTTAATATGGTGTAGAGTTAACAGAATATGACAAGTGGCAGCATAAAATGAATGCAATTGCTCATTTTTGTAGCTCTTTCACAGATTGCTCTTAACTTTTAAGTGAAAACAAGGGCAATGAGACAGGCATTGTGAACATGCTTTTACTAGTTATTCTGAAACTTTTTTTTGACATAACTTAATTATTCCTAATTGGATTTTAAGTTTTATCAGAGACAGACGTAGCCAAATTACTCAAAGCTAAGAGAATTAGCTTGTTTAGTACCTTACTATATGTTGATCAGGCTAAACTGATTTACAGAAGTACCAGTTAATATACTATCATCCTTCTATAATTTTGTTAGTATACTTTAATATTTAGGACTTGTTTATTATAATTAACAAAGTTTTCTCTTAAAATGTTACATATTCCATTGAAGAAAGAAAAAGACCCAAACACTGCTTGGGGCAGAAACTCCTCACTCCTGTGCCACTGATTGCATCTTGGTTCTGGAGAGGAGATGCTGTCATTAACTGGATCATTTAGTATTTTGGAAGGAAATAATTCTATCTTCTCAGTTGTCTAATTCCTACTTTGTTTCACAATGAGCAAGAACATCCAAGTATTCAGCATTTATCTCATCAATTTTATATTAATCAGATTTCCCTAATGTTTCCATTCATCTCCCCAATGATTGTTTTGAATTCAAAACCACGATATTATTAAACCTTATCCCACCTAATAAAAAATTGATTGTACTATATTGTATTGGCATCTTAAAAATTAAATACTGAAAATCAGTGATGACAAAATACATTTTTTTCTCACCTCTCACACATAAATTGAATTATTTGTTTTGTAATCACACAAATGTATTTTTCTTTGTACACAAATACAGATGATCACATAAACAGTATTTAAATGCTTTTGAACAAAAATACATTTCGTATCAACAGGATATAATTTTATTTGTGACATTTTGATAGCATACATAATTTTGCAGCAGCGGTAAACAAATCAGTAAAGATTCCTGCTTGAAATAAATTTTATTCTTTGGAATGTCTGCATCCAGTGCCATTTCCCATCAAAGAGCATAAAGACAGACATTAGAGAAAATAGCCATTATTTTTTTTAAAAAAACCTTCATAGTGGCAATCTCCAGGATTTGTTATTACATCAGTCATTGCACTTGGTTATTTATTGCTACAGGAAAAAAGACAATATAATAATTAACACTTCTGAGTTCCATGATTGTCCTTAATTTGTCTGCTATATGCTTCAAGGTACAAAAAAAAGGTTGTTTTACAGCAACCTATTTTTCCTCACATTCAGGTTCTAAATAAGGCATATATAAAATGACTTTTCTTTAATCAAAACCAATTCTTGTTTGCATAATTACAGTAGGGTGCAAAGAAACTGGAATCAGAAAAAAAAAACTCTCAAATTTCAGCACTCAAGGCCATTTTGTTTAATTTAGGATGGATTAATTAATTAATTAATTTAGGATCTGATCAATTAAGACAGGTCAGTTCATATATCTATCTCCTCTTACTGAGTGTGCTGTTCTACTCTGCCCAGTTTGGTACTGCACCAAAACCTCTACTTTGGAACAATATAGTACAGCGTTGAAGAGGAACAGAAATGTGTTTTGACTAGTGCAAGTGAACTTTTTCTTTTTAAGGCACCATTTTTACTTAGTATTAGTGCTTCCGCAAAAGTATGAAGGTAAGAGGAAACTCATTCCTTTTCTTTTCCTAGGAAGAACGAAGAAGCCATTTTCCCTTCAAGTTCAGTTACCAGAAGGAAGAGAGTTTTGGTGAAAAAAATCCTTGTAGCTTTAAAAAAAAATCCCTCTGCAAGAGGAAAAACAGTATCTTCCTTTTGTGCAGGGTATGGAATAAAGAAAAGGTGGCTGGAGTGTTCCCAAGAAAGTAAGAACTATCTCTCATTGTTGGTGCTTGAGGTGTGTGGTTTTTTTGGGGGGGTAAACCCAAAATCACATTGTAAAATTCCTCATGCTTTCTCAATTGTGTAATGGGTATGGGTGTGTGTGTGTGTGTGTGTGTGTAGGTTAAAGAAAATAGAAAGTCAGACTTGAAGGTGCTATCAAAAAGCTACCTTCTACTGGGGAAAAATAATACTTTAATGAACATTGGGAGAGAGAAAGACAGATGGTTTCTAAGTTTCTGTTCTGCAAAACTTTGATTTTGAAAGGACAGCTAGAAGGTATAACTGCTGTTATTCAAGGAAATAGAAAAAAATAAACCTTGTTTTTCCTATGACAAAGAAAAGCGCAGGAAGCGCAGGAAGCTTTTCTAACTACTTTTTAGATAGAACAGCAATAACAAAATACGATGGTATTTTAGGTACCTTGGGAGACAGGCAACTTTTTTTGTCTGTCAGTCCACTATATTTGTTGAAGAAGATGGCTTATTTCTATTCCTCTTAAGTTTTGCAGAGGATTACTTGCAAAAGATCTGTTAAGACCAAACATGCCTCTCATCTCTGAATTCTATGCAAAATGAGGAGGCCAATAAATCTACAAATGGTGATTTTGACTACTAAGTCAAGAATTATTAATCTCTTTATAAATTAGTATGAAATGGATCTCACTGAGCTTGAAGTTGATAAACTGAGAACATACAATATACTATGATTACTAAGGAAAACTGGCAAGAGAGGATGATAGTTGTGTGATATATTAATGCTATTAGCTCTGTATCCATATAATAAGCAAACAGGCATCATAACTTTATATGCTCATGTTTTCATTTCCAATTTTAATTCATTGATTTATATTTGGAACTAAATTAACTTTTTTTAATGTTAAAAACACCAACATGGTTTGCTCACATCCAAATAAGACAAAATATTAATGCCATGTAAAACAGGACATAGGCATCAAAACATTCCAATCATTTAGAACAAGTCTAAAATTATGAAACAGTTCCCCCTTTCTACAAAGTTTTAGGATAGCAATGCTAAAAAGAAAAAAGGCTGAATTATATCTTTATCTTTGGCTTGAACAGAGCACCGAATAACTTCAGTTTTTCGTCTTTACAGAAAATAAATGGGGTTTTAGGCTGTAGAAATAACTTAAAACAAGATGACTCAAAGAAATCTTGTTAAAATATACAGTAATTCAATTTGAATTCTAAAGCATAAGCCAAATATTTACCTAAAAACTCATTATGGATTTACTGAATACTTTAACAATTAGGTAGATTATATATCCTTATTTTAAGACTGCATTTAGAAAATTGGTAGCTTTAAATATTTTGTTATATGTATGTTTTTAAAATGTTACAATTATTAGTGCAAAGCATTTAAAAATGATGACATTGTAGTTTTAGATTTATAATCTGTAAAAAGAAATGAAATACTCAGGAAAATATTTAATGTGTCACATTCTGTAGTGATTAGAAAAATGACATCCTATAGGATTATCTCAATTTTATGCTTTGATTTTTCTAAGTATTCATGTGTTTGTATGTGTCCAGATGTCCTAATTATAGATCCTTTCTATAAATTCTATAGTGCAAGAACCACAGTACTATACTCTGGATTCTCAGTTAAGGAAATATTACAATATCATAGTGCTAGAGTTTGGTGATCCTCCTGCTTCATCGTGAGAACAAACTCAAAAGACCTGAACAATAAAACAGCATAGGATTAACATCATATTCCTTTCAGCAAAGTGAAAAGACTTTGAAACATACAAAACTATACCATTTGCCTCTCTCTTCTATACTATATATTTTACAGTTTATTTTCAAAGATATTGCCTTATTTATAGTACAGATCTCTTAAAATTAGGGTATATTCAATAAAAATATACTAAGAACCCCCCTTTTATACAGATTCAGTAGTATTCTCAAGCAAACCCTGCCATACTGCACAGTAAGAAATAAGGCCTCTCCTATATTGGCAAGAAACAAACAAAAAAGCTATCCATTATTTTCCTCATAGCTCACAGAATATAAATAAGATTATACTCAGATTTTTTTTTCTAATGGAATGCTATCATCCGTTGGCTTGAGGCTTAAAAAAGTCAATTTCTTTTCTGATTCTGAAATCCTGGCACATAAAGGATCAACGGAATGCGGCTCTTTCATGTAGTTATAAGAGCTTTCTTGAGTTTTTCTATTTCCATCTGTGAATGATATAAACAGTAAACATTAACAAAATAGAGAATGTTTCATATTTCATGCACATTTACAACCCATCAAATATATATTAAATTTCGTACTGCTCTTCATTCCATTATATTCTAGAAATTTATTACTGGCATAAATTATCCTCTGCCATGACAGTCTCATGCAGCAGCAACATCACAACAGCTTCTACCATTCAACTTATTTATTTAGATTCACATTGCTGCCCATCTCACATAAAGCAACTCTGGGCAATTAATGCAATAAAGGTATAAATATAATAAAAGGATGAAATAAATAAAACGCATCAGAAAATAAGCAAAAATGGATACCAGGAACAAATTCATTCAAGGAATTTCAAGAAACTGAATCCCAGTTTGTATGGTTCTGAAGGTATGAATTCAGTGATTCAAGGCTTTGCTGGTAATGAGTGTTTTGAAAAGTGCCTCATGGCTCTAATCTCCCTCCCCTCTTTAATATTTACATGAAGCCACTGGGTGAGATTATACAGAAAAAAATATCATCAATAAGTGATAATACTCAGATATCTATTCTTGTATACTCAACTGCATAATGTGCACCAGTTGCGCCTGATCCTGCATCAGCAGAACTTGTTTATAGTCACCCATGCCTTAATAATCTCTTAACTGCAATGAGAATACCTCTGAAGACTATCTGAAGTCTTAATTTAGTCCAAAGGCTGCAGCCCAGAAAATTATGGTAGAGCTCATTATGCCCATGGGATGCCACAATGTTAGCTCCATTGACTCCCAGCAGGCTTCTGGGTGTCCTTGAAGGTGCTGATTAAGACTTTTCAAACCGTGTTTGGCTAAGGACCAGAATATACGTGGAACTGTCTGTTCTCCAAAACAGCAACATGGAGAACGTGCTCCATGTTCCCTCGCTTAAACACTGCCCTCTTATGGGATGTAGGAAGTCCATCTCTTTGGTGGCTATTCCTGTGCTTTGAAATAATCCCTTCCAAAATATGATGGGCTCTAACACTACTTGCCTTTTTAAAAAATTGTTAAAATGTGGCTTTTCCTCTAGGTCTTGGGTTATTAATTATGACATCTGGTTACCATTTTACATTGTTTTTTTAACATATGTTTTTGTTGTTATTTTTATTGATTGATTTATTTTATTCCACCTTTATTATTTTTAGAAATAGCTCAAGATGACAAACACACATAGTACACTTTCCTCCTATTTTTTTTATTGTTTACTTTTGGTCTGTGCTGCCCAGAGACACCCATTGTTTGAGCTGAATGTCTGCCAAATATTTGAGTTGGTTGTCTTAGAAATGCATGAAAATAACAAAATAAATTTGAAAAGAGAAGTTTGAGTTAACACCACAGTTTTCTATGGTACAGCATAATATTTGCCTGTTATAAATATCAATTAAAGATGCAATCTTAGAGAAAATCTTAAATCTAAAGTAGCCATTTTATTCTCTACCCTTAACTTTCAATTGTGGTCCTGACTATCTCAGTTTTATAGACAATTAAGCTTGCCCTCAATAGCATATTTTACAGGACAGGATTTTTTCCTCCTGCAAACTTGTAAGACTGCATTTCTGATGAGAATTTCAAGTGGATTGCATACAAATTTTGAAACATCTTGATTTTCTCAAAATTTAACTCCAAGTCACTATGCAGACATGTAGAAGTGTTTTAAAATTTCTGTTTAGCTGCACCCTTAACAGTTCTATGTCAATTTGCATTCAAGTACTAATTAGACTTTATTCCACTTAAGTTCTAAGCCAGGAAAAGATCAATCACTAACAGTCTACAGAACACTAATTGTATTTTCTACAAAAATATAAATAGTTTACAAAATGGAGATTAAATACATAAATTAAAACTGAATGTCATTTGTATAATAAAGTTGGAGATAACATGAACTTTTACCTAGTTTTTTTTACCAATTTTCTCTTTCAAATATTTTCTCCAAAATTGCAATCTTGCCACAATGAATATGAAAATTCAAATATGTACCAAGTAGTCTGAATTTGAGGCTTCAGTGAAAGTACAGTTCAATGGCAAAATTCAAATAAAGTACAGGTAGTCTTTGTTTAACAACTGGCCACTTAGCGATTATTTCAAGTTCCAACATCTGCTTCCCCAAGCATTGAAAGTTCCAACATCTACCTCCCCCACAGTCAGAAACTAATGCACATTTATAGCTGTTTGCAACATCCTATGGTCATGTGAACACAATGTATGTTTTTTGTTGGAAATTGGTGATGACTTTTTCTTTCCTGCAAAATAAGCCATTGAGAACTGTGAGTTACTTAACAACTGCTGTATTCACTTTGCAACAGCTGCAAAAATGCTATAAATTAGGTTGCTTTATGAGTGATATAACTTACAACCATATTTCTGGGCTCATTTAGGACCATAAGTGAAGGACTACCTGAAAATCAAGTATCACTGTTTTACAGAGCCATTCACACAATATAACAGTTCACTGTGCCTCTGATTTTGTGTTTGTATTTTATCACCAGCTACTTTTCAGCTTCAGAGGAGCTTCTATCCCATTAGTTAAAATCTCCCCAGAAAATCTCAGGGAATAGGAGGAAAATTTGCAAAAAAAAAATCCTTTCCCTGAAATTAGATGCCTAAAGTAGTCAAAGTATGCAGTATTTTAATATAGCTGCTATATTCTTGCTAAGAATTTGCATTAGTTTATTGAAAGTAATAGGATCTGTTGTGCTTCTATTTAAATATTTTACCTCTAGGTTACTTCGCATCTGCTTTTCTTCTTCCAAGTCTTTTTTCAGTTTTTCCAGTTGTTTCCTTTAAAATTTGCAAGACAAAAATTGCAGTGAAAAACCATCCTTACATAACTTGTGCAGTATACTACCTAGAGCTCGATTTAAAGAATAAGCAGCTTCCAAATAGAAGAGGACTGGCCTACCTTGAAAGCAGAAATATGAGCAAGTATTAACGACTTTAAACTTCCACTATAAACCAGAAGGAACATTTTTATCTGAGTGCGAAATCTCTCACACAGTGAGGAGACTGAAAGGAGTATCTGAGTATCTTATCATATTCTGATATGCACTCATGTATTACCAATAAAACATGAAATCAGCAAACAAAAATAAAATCTCAGCTATTCCTGTTGCACAGTGAGAACATAGTTGTCACTTTTGAACAAAGTAAAGTTGTTTTAGCTAGCCCTTTATCAACAAACACATTATAAAGTATTTTGAAACTAATCCTTGAAATGTATAAAAACGTTGAAAATATGACAAACATACTAAATTTTTCCTATCTATCTATATTGTAGGAATTGCAATACATAGTTTTCCAGCTGTTGAACTCTTGTCAACCCTAGCCAACAAGACCAATAGTATGTGATGATGGGAGCAATAATACAATAATACCAGATGGGCTTCATGATGCCTAAATCACTTTAAAAAGACATTGTGAAAAAAATGAGAAGGTCTTACCCATGTTCTTTTTTCAAACTTTCTACAGCCAACAGGAGATCAAAGATCTGAGATTTTAGCTCTTCTAAAGAATATTTTTCCCCTTCATCTGCTTCCTGACTGAGCTTCGCTTCTCCAGCAATTGCATTCATTACAATAGAACTTGGTCGTGGTAATGAAGTCAGAACTGGTGAAGTAAGTTTTGATGGCTGAAACAGAACAACAGTTATCTATATGAGGATGGTGAGAATACAGACAAATCTATTCACTGAAGCAACAGCAATAGCTCTTAGATTTACATATGACTCCACAGTGTTTTTACAATCCTCTCTAAGTAGTTTACAGAGTCAGCATATTACCCCCAACAATCTGGGTCATCCTTTTACCAACCTCAGAAGAATGGAAGGCTGATTAAACCTTGAACTGGCCAGGATCACGCACCTGGCTGTGGGCAGAGTCAGCCTGCTATACTGCATTCTAACCACTGCATTACCACAACTATTTATTGAAAAACTAACAAAGTCTATATTTTTATATAGAACAATCACTTAAAATATTGGCTGATGATACTTGACTGATCCTTTGATGATAAATAAAACTATGGATAGACTATATCTTAGGAAGGCAAAATTTTGCAATCTGGTGCATGAATAAAGAATTCTAATAAAAATGTGGTCTCTAGACCAAATGCTAGAAAAATAATATATTATAATCAGAAGATGGAAATATGGCAACTTGTGGGCTGTCAATCTCAAAGAGTACCCAAATACCTCATTTATACTGCCCAGCATCCTAAGACCATATCCCAAAATTCAGCAGCAAAATTTGTGCAGTATATTTTTAGTATCTTTGATAAAGATGTGAAATTTGTTCTCACTTTCTTCCTTCAATTCTTTCCCCTCAAATGGCAGGAAACTGTACTGCAGTTTTGTCATTCACAACTAAATTTTACTCACGTTATCATCACATAAACAAAAAGCTGTTGTTTCAATGTTACCCACAACTGAACTAGCTAAGTAGTCATATTTTATTTAGTCAGAATGCACAAATAGTATTTATGCATTTTGTTTCATCATAATGACATAAAAATATTTAACTTTAATAATCTCCCACCCACAATTACTCAAACTAAATCTATACCAATGCACTAGAATAGTGGTTCTCAAATTGTGGTCATAGACCACTGGGGGGTTGTGATGTCATCACAGGGGCTCTGCAAAGACTTGAAGAAATGTTTTGATTTAAATCTTAAGTTAAGTCTTGGTGATCCGTGGCCAGAAAAGGTATTTAAAGGGAATTCATGGTGAAGATAAGGCTGAAAACTACATTAGAATATTACAGTAAGAATGTATCTTACTAAATGATTAGGATATTCTAATCATTTTGACTTCTTAATACAGATAAACACAAGCAATGTCAACATACCTTTTTACACTCAGATAATTTTAATTGGGCACTTTCTTCTTCTTCTTTATGCACCTTCACATTTTTTTCCATGGTTTGAGTCTGAGTAGTCTTTAATGAAGAAAATATAAAATAGAAATCAGCATTTTTAGAGAAGTGTATTTATTCTAAAAGCTTTTTAGTAAAGCCATTTTAAAATCATCTAGTACATTTTATTTTATTCCTAAATAAAATTCAAGATGTTGGTTAGCAACTATTCCTTTACAAAACGGCTAGCTATGCTTTAATAACCACATTTTTCACCTTGTGATTCATGAACTGAGATCAAATGGGAGTTGCTGCTTCAGGGAACTCCACAATCGACAATGATCACTAAAATTTATGTTATTACAATTTTACCCAACTGAGAACTACTACGCATTATGTCCTGGAATGTGGTGAGTGACGTCCCATTAGTGTTTTGGAAGCCAGTAGACACTTTATTTATTTCAGCAGGCATTTGGTGGACAATGTTCTCTTTTTCACTGGATTTGATTTGATGCAAAGATTGGGGGAGGGAGGGTTTTTGTGTGGGAGTACTTTGACCTGTTTTGGATATTTATTGTAAATTGATTTGAATTTCACAAGCAAACCTTGTAGCAAACACAAAGGACAGTTTCCCAGTTTATCTATTAATGTGGTCTCTGAACATTTTACTTATAGATGTCTATGGAGATTCTCAGTCATCCAGGTCATGGTTGTCCCAAAGGTGCTTTTTTCAAGAGGCAACTGGACTTTCTGGTTTTTCTTTGAAGACAACGAAGATGTCATTCCATACATTGCAGGAATATCGGAAAAGCTCAGGAGGATCTCCAGCCAACACAACATACATGCTCATTTCAAACCCAAGAGTACACTAAGGTAGAAGTTTGTCCACCCCAAGGATAAAACACCCAGACACAAACTGAGCAATGTGATATATGCAGTGCAATGCAATTAGCTAAGTACAGATCTGTGCATTGGGAAAACAAAACAATCACTTCATAAAGGCATGGTACAACATTGGAGAAAAAGCCCATCAAGACTAGATTCAACAGTCCATCTGCATTTAGAAGACATGGGCCACATCTGCTTTAGAAGACATGTCTTTTTTGCCACATCACTTGCCCTCTAGAACATTCTCTCTTTGGAGATGGAATGGTCTCAATGCTACTGGCTTTGAGCTGGGCTTGGGCCCCAAAGTGTTTTGGAGGACCTGTTTCATGGTTAATTTAATCATTATGATGGGTAATTTATACATAAATGGTTTATGTACTCACAGGATTCTTGTCATTGAAGCGAGTAGGAAGTCTTCTGCCAGGCATCTTTGGCCGATTTGCAGTGGGATGTGATAAATTATCTGAGGTAGGTGATAGATCATCAAAACTTAAAAGTTCTAAAAAAAAAATGAAAGCAGGGAACATTATGAAAGCTCAGGAGATTTCAACTTCTCATATCTACTTTGAGATGTTACCAATAATATTCTACATTCTAGCATGGAAAAGAAATGGAGTGAGTATTAATGGGTTAAAAGGATATGCCATCTTTAAAATGTTGAAGAGGCAAGTCTGTGTAGGAGAGAAACTCACAAATTTTTAATGTAGGATAGATATTTCTTAAAACACTGAAACAGCATGCAATTCAAATAAAGAAGTTACTGAGCCAGCTCCCATGCTCCAGGTTTGTGATATGGACATGACCTTGAAATATCTTTTTTATGCCAATTCATCTCATGCATACCTCATTTATAATATTTGTATCCTGTTTATACATCTCTATCAAATATATCAAAATTATGCCCACCCAAGCCAATTAGACACATCCTTTATTTCACATTACAGGTAGTCTTCGGCTTATGACAGCAATTGGGCCAAAACTGCCATTGCTAAGCAATGCGGTTGTACTGTAAGGTGTGATATCACACAGTTGTGTCAATTAACAGTAGCAGTTCCAGCAGACCTGGTTGCCCTAATTAAGTGAGGATTTCATGTGATTCTGCTGAGTTTCTGCTGGCTTCTCCACTGAATTTGTTTGGGGTAGTTGGCAGGAAATCATGTGATTGCAATTGCAAAGCAGGTAGAGCATCAAGATTACAATCATGTGACCACAGAGATACTGACAGTAATAAGTAACGCTTATTCAGCACCGTTTGAACTCTTGTTGAATGACTAGTGGTAACCTAAGTGCCATCTATATACTCACAATATCTCCTTACTCTCAGACAGTGCTAGTTACATTACTGATCCAAATTCATAAGTTTCATATTGAGTCCTCCATCTAACAAATTTTTCATAGGACTACATCCCTCATACATTCTTTCATAGCAGCAGCAAGAAGAGACTAAAGATATCCTAGAGTACATATAATCCTCATTTAGTGACTGCAACTGTGACCAGTAACTCAGTTGTTAAGCAAAGTGGTTCCTAAATGAAAAATAATGCAACCACAACTGTACAGGACAATACATACACTAACTGACTGAATGGCAAACACATGACAGAAAGAGGGAAGTTGTAAAGGTCGAAAATCCTGATATTGATCCCAAATTATTTTTTAGTACTACAGTAACTGTGAACAGACATTGTCCAGGGCAATCACGAAGTGAGTACTATCTGTACTGATTATTTCTTTAAATTTCTATTTCACAATTGTACAAATGGCTATGAGGGCCCAAACTAAATTCTCATTTCCTGACACTTGATTTATCAAAAGTGCTTTTGATTAACTGAAACAAGGAACCTCATAATTATAAAAAAGGAAATGAAGTCCCTATTAAAAGATAATCTTTCTTTGCATAAATATAATGAAGGGCATTTACTAAGACTATTAACTGTATAAAACAAAATCCCAGGAGAGATTATATAGATCTCATATCAAGACTACCAGAACAAAGTAGAAAATGAGTTCTAGAATCTTAAAAGGACCAAAAAGCAAGTTGTAAGAAAGTATCTAGTAAACAGATAATTAGACTGATCTGATGGTGGGCTGACTGCTCCAGTAAGAAAGTTCCACATCAGCACCTCTTTGTTAAATAACATTCATCAGAACTTCTTCATCCACAGGAGATAGATATTCCTAGCAAACTTATTCAGATTAATTTTGCATTTGTATTCTACAATAATATCAAGAATATTTTTAAATGGAGCCCCATGTTCAACATTATGGAAAAATCAAAACGGTTAGAAGGTTAGAGAAGTGTGGATAATTAAGGCAGGGCTACAGTTGGAAGATTATGTTTAGCTGATAAACACAGTACTGATATCTAATCCTCTTCAGCTAATATACCCTTCAACAATAGTAGAAAAGGGAGGCAAGGACCACAGTAATCAACAATAAATTCATCTATTCTCAAGACTGGTTGGATTCAGGTTCCATTGCTACTTAATGTATTGAGGATATGGAGATGTTGGGAGGATATTAAATGCTTTATGTGAGGAAGTGAGACCCTTTGGAGTACTAGGTAAAAACTCCTACTTTAACTCTTTGGAGTACTGTCTCAACCAAAAATTGAAGGATCTGACTTTGATCACTGTGAACATCTGCTGAGATGGTATTCAGGAGGACAATCAATATTCAACAACTTATCACATATTGGCACCAAAATTGGTTCAGGCATTTCTCTTAAAACTATTTTTTTTAAACTGGACATGTAAGACAAAGTTCTGTACAGACTGTGATTGGAGTTGAGCACACTTCAACTTCATTCAACTCTCTTAATTTGGATATAAATTTTAACTTAATTTGTGCCAATGTAATTCTTTCTGGTCAGTTCAATTCTTTCTGCCCTCTGAATATGAACTTAAGGTTCAACAGTATAGTTTTCAAGCAAACTTCTGTGTGTGTTCTTTTTGCTTGGAGCGTGTTTTAATCTCCATACTGAGTAAATAGGCACAAAGTTAAAACAGAATTAACCCCTCACGTATATGACTTTTAACAGCAAGGCTAACAATTTAACAAATATTAAGAAACATTTATTGTCTTTCAGTTAAGAAAGGCCTTTAGTCCTTTCTTAATTTTACAGGTCTGCCACCCAGCTGAGTTTTACTTATTAAAATAATCTAATAATGCATATGTATGGATCATTTACAGTTCCTCCTCTGCCTGTCAGCCTACTTCTACCAAAGCTTTTCTCCACTGTGCAAATGCTTCACCTGAACAGTTCTGTAATAATATAAGCCTGCTAATCAAACCAATTTTCTTTGCCTGGTTTAATCACTTAACAGGGACTACTTCAGGACTACACCTGCTAGCCTACCATCACCAGCATCTGCTGCTTCTACTACGTCAACCATTTAACTTTGAGAGCTCCTTTCTCCTGATGCCAGCCTGCTTCTGTGCTACTGTACTGCCAAGGCCTGTCATTCTGACACTGAATCATGCACTAGTTGGGCCACCTTTATGCTTCTTTATATTTAGAAGTCTTTTTTATACTTAAGATGACCCAACTAGGCAACCTATAATGGTCCAATAAGACTGTATTTTGCTCCTGGATATACCACCAGTGAATCACTGCCTTGTTGTGGCGAAGGGGCTTGTGTAGTTCAATGAAGCTATGAGCTAGGCTGTGCAAGGCAACCCAAGGCAGACAGGTCATAGCAGAGAGATCTGATAAAACATAATCCACTGGAGAAGGAAATGGCAACCCACTCCAATATCTTTGCCATGAAAACCCCATGGACAGTACCAAAAGACAAAAAGATATGATGCTGGAAGATGAGCCCCTCAGGTTGGAAGGGTCCAATATAGGGGAAGAGCAGAGGGCTAATACTGGTAGCACCAGAACGAATGAAGGACCAGATCAAAGCTGAAAGGAGACTCAGCTGTGGATGTATCTGGTTGTGAAAAGAAAGTCCGATGCTGAAAAGATCTATACTCCATAGGAACCTGGAATGCAAGATCCATGAATCAAGGCAAGCTGGATGTGGTCAAACAAGAGATGATAAGATTGAATATCAACATCTTAGGAATCAGCAAACTAAAATGGACAGGAATGGGTGAATTTAATTCAGATGACCATCAGGTATACTACTGCGGGCAAGAATTCCTCAGAAGAAATGGAGTAGCCTTCATAGTCAATAAAAGAATAGGAAAAGCAGTACTGGGATATAATTCCCAAAACTGATTTCAGTTTGAATCCAAGGCAAACCATTTAACATCACAGTAGTTCAAGTCTATGCCCCAACTTCAGAAGCGGCTGAAGTTGACCGGTTCTATGAAGCCCTACAACACCTTCTATAATTAACACCAAAAATTGATGTCCTTATCATCATGGGGGATTGGAATGCTAAAGTAGGAAGCCAAAAGATAACTGGAATAACAGGCAAGTTTTGCATTGGAGTACAACATGAAGCAGGGCAAAGGCTGACAGAATTTGTCAAGAGAATGATGGCCATAGCAAACACTCTTTTCCAACAACCAAAGAGACGACTCTACACATGGACATCACCAGATGGTCAATACAAAAATCAGATTGACAATGTGCTCTGCAGCATAGATGGAGAAGCTCTACACAGTCAGTAAAAACAAGACCAGGAGCTGACTGTGGCTCTGATCATGGGCCAATCAGATATGAACTAAATCATATCCCTGATGAATATACAGTAGAGGTGACAAATAGATTTAAGGAATTAGATCTAATTGACAGAGTAACTGAAGAACTATGGATGGAGGTTTGGAACATTGTACAAGAGGTAGCAACTAAACCCATCCCAAAGAAAAAAAAAATTCAGGAAAGCAAAATGGCTGTCTGAGGAAGCTTTACAAATAGCCGAGGAAAGAAAGGAAATGAATGGCAGGGAGAAAGAGAAAGATACACCCAGTTGAATGCAGAATTCCAGAGAATAACTCGAAGAGATAAGAATGCATTCTTAAATGAACAGTGCAAAGAAATAGAAGAAAACAATAGGAGGACCAGAGATCCCTTCAAGAAAACTGGAGATATGAAGGGAATATTTCATGCAAAGATGGGCATGATAAAGGACCAAAATGGCAGGGACCTAACAGAGACAGAAGAGTTTAAGAAAAGGTGGCAAAATTACATAGAAGAACTGCACAAGAACGAGCTTAACATCCCGGATAACCACAATGGGATGGTCATTGACCTAGAACCAAATATCCTAGAATGTGAAGTGAAATGGGCCTTAGGAAATCTGAGCAATAATAAAGCTAGTGGAGGTGACAGTATTGAGCTATTCAAATTCTTAAAAGATGATGGAGTAAAAGTGCTACACTCAATTTGTCAGCAAATTTGGAAAACTCAACAGTGGCCACAGGATTGGAAATGGTCAGTTTACATCCCAATTCCAAAGAAGAACTAGAGATCAAATTGCTAACGTACATTGAATCATGGAGAAAGCTAGGGAGTTCCAGAAAAACATCTACTCATGCTTCATGGACTATGCTAAAGCCTTTGACTGCGTGGATCACAACAAATTGTGGCAAGTTCTTAAAGAGATGGGAGCACCAGACCATCTTATTTGTATCCTGAGAAACCTACAGTATATGCGAGTCAAGAAGCATCAGTGAGAACTAGATACAGAACTACTGATTGGTTCAAAATTGAGAAAGGAGTTTGGTGAAGCTGTACACTGTCGCCCTGCCTATTTAATTTATATGCAGAGCACATCATGAGAAAGGTGGGGCTAGATGAATCATAAATTGGAATTAAGATTTCTGGGAGAAATATCAACAACTTCAGATATGCAGATGATACTACTCTAATGGCAGAAAGTGCAGAGGAACTACAGAGCCTCTTGATGCAGGTGAAGGAGGAGAGTGCAAAAGTTGGCTTGAAACTCAACATTAAGAAAACTAAGATCATGGCATCTGTCCCTCTTAATTCCTGGCAAATAGATGGGGAAAAAATGGAGGTAGTGACAGATTTTATTTTCCTGGGCTCTCACTATAATAAAGTTAGGTGGGATTATTCAATCTTTCTTATTCAATCGACCTTTGGATTATGGGTTTCCTGTCTGGCTGCTCACAGTGTCAGATTAGGTAATCATACCTCTTCACCCCTTATTCTTAACACTGGTATACCACAGGGTTGCGTGTTGAGTCCCTTACTCTATACTCTTTATTGCATGACTGCATTCCTACTCACGCTAGTAATACTATTACTAAATTTGCAGATGATACAACAGTGGTGGGACTCATCTCCGGGGGGGGGGGGGGGGAGGGGGGGGGCCCGGGGGGGGGGGGGGGGGGGGGGGAATGAGTGTG
The DNA here is from genome assembly GCA_015471245.1 of Laticauda colubrina. NCBI lineage: Eukaryota > Metazoa > Chordata > Lepidosauria > Squamata > Elapidae > Laticauda > Laticauda colubrina. The sequence goes on from BLBF01000025.1 coordinate 19,788,081, forward strand.
CCTACTGAGATGAGGTAGATTGCTTTCATGATGTGGAGACAACAACTTGGTCCTCAACACCCAAAAGACCAAGGAGCTTACAGTGGACTATAGAAGGAACAGATCAGACATCCAGCCCTTGCTTATCAATGGAGACCAAGTGGAGCAAGTGGCCAGTTTTAAGTTTCTGGATGTTACCATAAGACATGACCTGACCTGGGATGCTCACATTGCAGCACTGATCAAAAGGGCCCAGCAGAGATTATACTACCTGAGACTTCTCACAAAACAACTGAACCAACCGCTGCACCATAGAGAGCATCTTAATTTACTGCACCTATGTAGGGTTTGCCAATTGCACAGTGGCAGATAGGACAGCACTCCAGAGGGTTAACGTCATTGCCCAGAAGATCATTGGTTGCCCTCTGCCCTCTTTGGAAGAGCTTTATAGCTCCCCCTTAAGAAAGTTCAAAACATTCTCAAAAATCCATCTCATCCTGGGCACCCCTTTTTTGAACTATTATCATCTGGCAGACGGTGTAGGATACTAAAAACAAGGGCAAAATAGGTTGAAAAACAGCCTCTTTCCCAGGGCAGTAACTCTATTGAATTCTACTGTATAGTGCAATATTAATGCAAGATCAGGGGTTTTCAGTTCAATGTATAGAATTTGGAGGATGCGTGTTTGTGTTTATTTTCAATCTTAATGTACACTGAAGATGGTATTTAATTTCATTGTACGATGTGCAATGATAATAAACTATACTAAACTAAATTAAGCCATCTCTGTCTAATCCAGTGATAGGAAACTTGTGACATGCCACAACATAGTAAACTTGTGACATCCCACCTAACTTTGAGTGACACACCACTTTTCATCAACACCTGAAAACAACTATTTTCACCCATTCCTGCATGATTTTTGGAGGCTGCATGAGAATAGGGTGTGGTTTCGTACAACCTCTGGAGTCTCTGAAAGCTGTGCAAGACTGGGGCATGCTTTCACACAGTTTCAAAGATTGCATGGAACAGCATTCAAAGCCACTTCAGGAATGAACGATTTGTGTAACCTGAGCTACCTCAGGTAGCCTGCAGGGACCTGTAAGAAAGAAAATTAACACTGCCTGAAGGTAAGTCGTGCGTAGCAGATACAGTGAATCACACACGATTGGACTGTATTTTTTTTAAAAAAATAAATGAATGTGTAAAGAATTGTTTTTCTTTTGTTTGGGTGTGCATGTGCATGACACATCAGCAGTCAGGTTGGGCATTTTTAGAATTTTTGACAAGCCAAACCATCACTGGTCTAATCTCTAGTATAGAGTACTGACAGAAAGGTACAGCTGGAATTTGTGTCACCCTAAGTTTATTGACCTTCCTACATCATTCCTCAAAATTAGCATGCTTGCCAAGTCTAAAGAAGGTACCCCACACCTGATGGTAAAAGGAAAACTGGAAGTTACATCATGCACAAACTTGCAAAAAGCCATTTGTCAAGATATTGAATTCTGTTAAAAAAAAAAAAAAAGCATGTTCCATCTTCCAGCCCAGAAAGTTTTTTATTTTTAAAATGGAAAAGAAAAAATTTCAGCACAATCTCTGTATTAAGCTCATGACCAGAAAGAGGCTGTTGAGCTGTCCTTTCTATCTGCGCTACCTTTGTTTTAAAGCACACACAAGAAGAACATTTAAAAATACATATTGCAGTGAAACTCTTGAGCCTGAGTGAGCTGTCATTTGAAGAATATTACTTCTGTTATTTTCATCTCATTCTGCCAAAATGGAAAATGGGCAGGCATTTTAATATCTTCCAAATATAGCCTAATAAAAATGCCTTTAAAACAGAATCTAGAATTAAATTGAATTCAATTGCCCTTGAATCTGGAAGCCAGAAAATCAAATCAGATTTTCAAAATAGTCAAAATAATAATAAAAATAATCAAAAACTGAATATCCAACTGGGATAGACTGGTGGGGTTTAAATTGTGGATTTTTCAACTGTGTATTTTTAATGCCATATCCTGCCTGGAGTCACTGTGTAAGTTGGACAGCTATATAAATATGTTTAATATCATAAATAAATACATTCAAATCAAATCAACTGCCAAGCTTCACACCAGCACTCAGAGTACAATTCAGCTTTCCAGTCATTTAATCCCTTATTAGACAACCCATGATCTCTTGGATTATCATTTCAGAGATATTTCTCAGATTCTTCAATGCCTACTACAATGACAGAACTCCTAATGTACTACTTTTCAAGATACATACATTCAGAGATATATCTGATTTGAAAATAGCCCAGGTAGAACTGGATACCACTGTGAAATATCTGCACAGGAAATGTTTTCTGATGTTTTATATTATGTCATAAAATATTTTGTGATAATTTTAATGTCATAATTTGTTTTATAAAATTTGCCAAATATCAATTCCATGGGAGTTATGGATCCAGTAATTTGGACACATTCCGTAAGTTAACTCATTTGAGGTATCTTGGTTCAAAACTTTAACCTTGACTGTCTATTGATTTCACCCCTTTCTTAAGAGGTCTGTAGGGGGCGTGCATATGTGCAATGTGCCTATTGTCCCTGTCCTATTGTTTCTTATATATATATATTTATTTTTCTTATATGTATCCATATATTCATAACTATGTTTTTACTTATAGCTATTATCTTATAAGCAATTGACAAATAAATAAATAAAAACGTGTTGCTCTATGATGCATCATTTTGCTTAGGGAACAAGATTTTTACTGGTGTACAGTAACTGGCTTTCCTTGATTGAAGATTGTGAAATAAAATTAGATTATACTATTCCCTAATATATATTATTAAAATATACTATTACTACTAGAGAAAGATAAAGTAATACAACGTTTGTCTACTACAGGGTAAAACATCAAAGCCTTTACATTGGTCTACGTTCCATAATTTAGACCTTAGCCTTTTCTTGTTGCCTTTCCAAGTTAATGGATCTTGATGGCCTTGGGAGGTAGCTGAATCGTAATTATATATTATTCTCTCTAGCTTGGACACCACTGATTTCTGCCATTCCAGCTTTAGCCACAAATACATTATTTTTACATTTCTTATTTATCATTGCAACCACATGAATGGTTGCACAATAAATCCAACACAGGTAATCCTCAACTTATAACTTCAAATGGAATCTCGATCATTGGGCAAAGTAGTTAAGTGAGACACCACACATTCAATTTAATGGAGTGCTGGGGAGAGGGCACAGGCCTCCCACCGTATCCTGGAGGTCCAGGATCTCTCCTTACTCTCTCCCTACTCTACCAGGGAGACAATAATTAAATTTGGTCCATTCCTCTAGGATACCAAGGGAGGAGAAATTTCCCGGCATGCTAGAAGAATGGAACGCAAATCTGATAAAAACACAAACAAATATCAGCATTCTAAAAGGCCCAGAATAGTATTTGTCTGATAGTATTTCCTTTCTGGAAGGGCGGAAACACTGGCATTCATTCACTAGTGTTTTCCCTTTCAAAGGTGAAAACACTTGTTAGCATTTTCCCTTCCAGAGAGAAACACTGGTGTTTTCTAACTTCTTCCCCTCTGGAATAGCATAAATGATAATGTACACTAGCATTTTCCCTTCCAGAGGAGAAATTGCTAGTGAAAGCAAGCATTCTGAAAGAGACTCAGAATGCTTGTGATCACTAGTTTTTAGAGGTCTGTTCCTTTAGCACACAGAATAATTTCCTGTTCCTGCGTAGCTGGGAATAGATCTCAAAACTAAGGTCCCTTCTGTTTGCACTGATTTTCTGGATTTTCTTCCCCAGTGACTTTCTGGGTAAACTGGCACAGAAGGTTGTAAATGGTGATCACAGGGTATTTGGTCATAAAATGCAAACAGGCTGTAAGCACCTAAAATACAGCCACATGACTGTGAGGGGTACACATGGTCCTGTTTTGTAACAGTCAAAAAGTGTTTTATGGCTGTAAAGAATTTGTTCCAAGGCCATAATGACTATGAATATCAAATGATTAGTTATAAGGCAACAACTGCCTTTAATTTTACCTTGACACAGTACAAATTTATTTAATGAGGCAAGTTATATTATGAAATAACAGGTACAAATAAATCTGAACTATTAATAGCAATTACATAGAAGGCAGAAGTTCATAAACTTACTGTTACTATAAATTTGCCCCAACAACAGTACAGTTTATCTCCTCTTCCTACTAAATCTTGTTATCCTTTGCCAGTCACCCATGTTCAAAATCAGAGCACTAACATATCTTATTTTGCATTTTAATGAAGTAGTTGCCTAGTAACTATACCAATTAACCATATGCTGGAGAGCTAAAGAATGCCTTACTCACAATGCCCCTCTTTGGCCTTAACCATATAAAATAGGAAAAGAGGGGGATTCTACCATTAGCAAAATTTACCTTTCATGCAGTAGTTATAAAATCATCCAAATATAACATTTTTCATTTGATACAGTTTAGTGTAAATTCTTGAAAACAAACACATTAGTTTTAAAATTAATTTAATAATAGCCAAGAATAGACATTTAGGTTCAAGAATTAATATGGAACAAAGGATGTGGATTGCTATATAGAAAGTATCTTACCAAAATGGAGAAGGGGAGGGTAATTTCCTGACACGTAAGAAGGGAAACATGGCAAACAGGATAGGAAACAAAATCTGGAAAGAAAAGTCAAGGAGAGGAATATCTGGAAAAGATTTTGAACCAAAAAAAGCATCTTGCAGGAAAAATATGGCAGCATTATCTTCAATACATAATCAGGACACTGTTATTTTAGCAACATCCATTCAATTTCATTCAGGGGAAGAATCTGTGCTCTTTTATTAAAATATGCCAAACTGTTCTGGGTGCATTTCTAACCACAGTAGCTGACTGGATCCATGATACTCTTTTTCCAGAAGTATTGAAATTCAGCCATCTCTGAATAAAGAAGTAGATGAGAGGGATTTTTTATTTTTACTTATTAAAGTATTACATACATCTTCTAAAAGCACATCAAAGCTTTTCTGCTAGCATTTGGATTCTTGATTCCCCACAAATAGAAAATTTCACTATGCAAACTGAAGTCCTGTCCCATAGTGCTGAACAGAGTCCATGCATGTATTCATCAAAAATTTACAGAAATAAAGAACTGAAGTATGAGTATTTGTGACATTTATCTCAACTTTAAAAAGTTGGACTTAACTAAAATGAATGCAACAATATTCCAACATGCCTCGTTTATAATTTATTAATTGGAATGCCTGGAAGACTGAATTAGTAGAGATTAAAAGTAGTTAAAATGTTAACAATACCAACAAAATGTTTACAAAAGTTACAAAGATATATTGTAGACTAGGAGCAAGATTATATAACAGTTTAAGAATGAAAAGGAAATATTTATATTGTAATACACAATGGGAAAAATAGCAGGAAAGAAACTACTGAATGACATTTGCTAGCAATCCATTATTAAAAACTATTCAATTGCATGTATTAGGGAGAGCAATGCCTGCCAGATAGGCAAAACTTACTTTCCTATTTTATAACAGATTTTAATTAATAAAAGCAGAGTTAGCTGTTTAAAAGGTTTTATTTATAGTATGATCATTGGTGCCTGATACTATCATGAGAATGATTAAAGCATTTAAATGCCATATCTGTATACTACTAACATTCTGATGTCTGTTTGTAACTTTGTTCACCTTTAATTGGGCAAAATTGGAAAGTGAATGGCAACAATGATTGAATCAAGGAACTGACTCCTATGGGAATTAAATATGGGAAAATTGTGGCTGTTTCAGTGCCACAATACCAACAACACTTCCCCAGAAATGCATAGGTTGTGTTGGCAAACACAAGGTTGGCAAAAGGAAAGATTGTATTCCCACCCTCTTTCTCATGTTCCTCTGGCCCCTGTGCCCAATTGGCTGAATGGCTATTGGTTGTGTTAAAAGTGAAGCCAAAATCTGAAATCTCTTAGCAGCAGTGGCAGAAAGGGAAGGATGAGGGAATGACTCTGAAATGCCTGCTACAAGGTAAGACTGGTTGGAGATTTCCCTAAGCCTATATTCTGGAAAGAGCAAGGACAAGGGAGGGACTGATGTGCCTGCTGGTAAGGTAGGACTGGCTGGGGAGGAGCACTGACATTGATGGATGAGCCCCTTTCCTCTCCTGTAGGGAGGAGACCCTTGGGCACAGACCAGAATGGGGAGCAGGGGTTCAGCTGACGTTGTGGTCTGTGACTTTCTTGGTTTCCTCTCCCCTCAGCAGTGGCAGGCAACTGATTGGAGGAAAAGGAGGCTTCACCAGAACTCTTCTCAGGGTTGTGAGGTGAAGGGGAAACTGTTCAAGCCTATATTATATGTGGAAAGAAGAGTGACCCAATACATCATGGGTTGCCGAGTATTTTGTTATATATAGATATATATATATAGGAATTACATATATAATTCCTTATATAGGAATGAAGCCTGTTGCTCTATTCCTCTGAAGGAGGAATCTCTCTCCAAAAAACACTCCCACCACAGGTGCCGGTGCCTGTAGAACTACTATCTACAGGTACAACTACTATCTACTTACAACCACAGTTGAGCCCAAAAGTTATGTTGCCAAGCATAAGACATTTGTTAAGTGAGTTTCGCTCCATTTTTGACCCTTGTTGTCACAGTTATTAAGTGAATCACTGCAGTTAAATTAGTTGTGAAGTGAACCTGGTTTCTTCATTGACTTTGCTTGTCAAAGGGTCACAAAAGGTGATCATGTGACCCCGGGATTGCAACTGTCATAAATATAAGTCAGTTGCCAAGCATTTTAATTTTGATCACATGACTTTGGAGATGCTGCTGTGGTCATAAGTGTGAAAAATGGTCATAAATCATTTTTTTCAGTGCCACTATAACTCTGAATAGTCACTAAATCAAATCTTATAAGTTGAGGACTTGCCGTACATTTTGCCTTAAGCTCAGTTGGAAAGGACATTATTGGGGCTTAGAGCAGAAGAGAGCAATCCAGTCAGGTATAGAGCAAGTCAGAAACCAGAAATATTTAGCAGGAAAATTAATAAATATTTACACTACTGCACTCATAAAACTTCAGTCTTTGTACATATTCAAATTGGATTAATAGATGCATATAATATATACATATAAATATATGAAATATATAAATGTATATATATATATACACTCCTACACTCCTGAGTACATGGAGATTAGGAGATTTCTTTTTAAAGAAAATAATTTCTTGTTTAAAGAAAATATACTTAGAAATATAAATGCGCAGATATAGCCATTTGTACCACATATCTTTATAAGATAATAGATGATTTATAGCCCTATAATTATTGGAACCTGTGTCACATGAAAGAAGTTGTTTTCATAATTCTCTACAAATCCTTTTTAAGCTTGTCCAGGCAAACCGAGTTTTAGAATCCAAAGATATATAGAGACAAAACCTGTTGCATATATCTCCCTGGATCACTCTGGGAGATTCAGGTGAACTTTTCACACAAACATCCCCAATCAGACTGACAGACACTTGAACTGCAATAGAAATATCCCACAATTTCAACCCTACATGAAATCCTCAAATCCGCACCTGGCCCAAAATCACAGGGTCAGCTTCCATATGGAAGGAAGAACTAGAAACTGGGCCTTCTTTCTCTTAGTCCAGCACTGCCCTTGTGCTCTAATGAAAATAAAGATTCTGAAGGAAATACCAACTCCAACTAATAACCTAGTAACTATGAAAGAAGCTTTGTGCTTTGCTTCAGTATTCTGATTTTGCTTTGCTAATATGATTCAGTTTATTCCTACTGGACCCTCAATTTGCTTATCAGATACTAATTTATTCCGCTCACTTCTGCAGGCCCCTTCTGACATTAGCATAAGTAATGGTAATGCAAAACCTGTGAACTATTTTAAAAAGCGTAAGATATTGTAAATCATTCCTTTTTAAATTTTATATGCATTGTACTTTAACAAAATAGATGCTTGAGACCTTCTTTTGAAGCACAATAAAATAATAGAATGAGTTCTATAATGCGAAAGCATTTATTTTAATGATTCTCTTTTTTAAAAAAATGCATTATACAAAAACATTTTCCCATTATCTACTTGAAATGTTAATTTTTAATGGGCATAAGCATTATCAATAGTATACAGTGCACCTCATTTCAGCTTTTCAATTATTGGAACAATTCCAAAATAAATTAATAAACAAAGAAATTCCAAAAGGCTGTAGAGTCTTGTTGAATAACTATTTTAAATAGTTCCAAAAGTCTGAGGTAGGGAAAATCTTCCATTATTTTTAAAAATGAATATTTATTATGCCATAAGCAAGACGAAGTCCATATATGGAAATGGTGGGCAACATCTGGAATTTTGAAAGGTCAGAAACATCTGCAATTGAGAGCGGAAGCAATGGTGGATAAAAGATATCTATCAAAAGGCAAATTTCAGGGCACTCTTTCAAGGCGGATGAGTATGTATCCAAATAATGCACTTTGATGCAACCATCCATTATTTCTATTTTTTAACAATGCCTATGGGATCCTAGGAGGTGATCAAAAGTATTCTTATGATTATAGAATAATGCTGGAGCTGTCTGCTTTGCTGCAAGACAAGTTCCTCTTTAAATTTGCCACTAAAAGTATAGAAAAAAAGTACTAAGGGATTCTGAAGACCTTGAAGGGAAGTAGTTCAGATGCACTGATACCTATAGGTCCTTCTGCTACCAACCTCTATCACAGAACTTTTCTATAACAGAATCCACTAGTATTCCTTTCTGAATATGTTGTTTATACTTCATTGTGGTTTATTCTAATACTGTATAGCAGAAAATTGAGATTCCTTATGTATACTTTTCAAATTTACCTGTTTCTTTCAAGTTCCGTAGTGCAGCTGAGTCTACCTCTACTAATTTTGATTTCAATGGTAACTGTTCAGAGTCTATCTTTGGTTTCACTGCTGGCTCAATTTCGGACTTTGGCCTCCAGGATGCAATTTCCCCATTTATCCTATGTTTGAAAGTTAAATAATGTTATCACAAATTAAGGAAAAATAAAACATGTAACAAAATCTTTATATATGCTTTTACAAAAATTACACCAGTTTCTTCAAGAAATCAGTTTTTCCAATTGTGAGTTAGAGGCTGAAATATATGTAGAAACACACTTCTTACATGCAGGTTTCCTCCTTCAATTCTCTTATCTAACTGTTACTACAACTTATGATTTACATACTCAGCAATTTATAGTTTCAACATACTTTTGGGAAATAAAGTAGATAAATTATATTTCACTATCTGCGTGTTTGAGCAAATAATAAAGAAAACAAACTGAGATAGCAGAAACAAGTGTGAATGTAAAAACTTATAGCATGTTCTCCTAATTTCAAAATGATTCTTTGGTAGAAAAGGATTATAAAAGGTAAATAAAGATGTATTAATAGTTTGCAAGAAGGTTACATATGCAATTCTCATCATGTTCAACCTTTGTTTCACAGCAATTTAAAAATGGCATGTCAAAGAATTTCATGCACAAAATAAGATACTTACTTAGAAACCGATGGTTGCAAAACTGTTTTATCTGGCCATTTTGAAAGCAACATCCCACCTTTTAATATGCTATTAGCCTTGTTTGGAGGGACAGGTTTTTTTGGTGGTACTTGGGGAGCCACTGGTTTAGATATCTTCTGATCCAGCACTGGTTTTTCATCTGGCAACAAGTGAGAGAATAATATAACAATAAAAATAATGCAGAAATAATTTATGAAAGTTTCTTCCATGGGCATAGGTGGCTCTGAACAAATACCCCAGTTTGCATTCTGGAAGCAATTTCAAATAAGACAAAGACAAAAACAGCACATAGATGAATCAAGACCAAGGAATCTTCCTTCCTTCCTTTAGTTTACTTATTCAGGTTCATACATCTGCAACAAACTGTTTTTAAATGGATACAAGTGGAATCCAGCATATTATCCATAAACTCTGTAAAATATTAACTTTCCCTGGCCATAGGATTTATTAGCAACATTTTTTTTTGCAGAAAATCATGAATATATACTCTTTAAAATGTATGAGAGCCAGTCTAGTCTAATGGTTAAGACACCAGGAAACTGTGAGTTCTAATCCATCTTTTGGCAAGAAAGCTGGCTGGGTGGGTTTGGGCCAGTCTCTCTCTCAGCTCAACCCATAGGGGTTGTTCTTGTGGGGAAAAATAGGAGATATGTTTACCATATTGAGTTATTTATAAAAATAATAAAGGTAGGAAAAACTCAAAAAAAATCTATTTTGGATGGAGTTTAATTTTTTTTATTGCCAACAAAATAAATTTTATACAACTCTTGGTTGCTTTACAAAAACTTTTTTTAATCTACATATGTTTATAAATGCTGAACAACATTTATAGTTAGTGTTTGCTATTTCAGGGATATACATACAGTATAGTTATAAAATTGCAGGTATCATGATTTTTCATATTAGCTCTTTTTTAACCACTCATATGCTTAATTTATACTAAAGTTGCTTTTTTTAAAAAAAAAAACCTACATCCTGAACATCTATGTTTTTAGTATCAGGGGATAAACTTGCTCTTACCCTTTTCTTCATTCCTGAGATGAGGAAACTTCTTCTCCACAGGCAAGAGATCAGCCTTAGAACCTACAGATTAAAAATCATACTGCTTTAGTAGAGAAACTACTGCATGATAATACTAAAATGTACTGTACTCTATCAAATATGTGGCAGAACTAGAAATCCAATTAGAAGTGCTGACTAGCACATGAATTTTAGTTCTTAAGAACAAGAAGTGTTTTATGGTTTAGCCTTTTAAAATTTATATCATTGAATGTATCATTAAAAAGATTTTTAACTATAGGAGAAAAATAGTTAAACATTATCACAAGGAAGTTTATTCAGGATTGTAATTTATAAAATGATACTAGGCTGTGACTAGCATATGAGCAGTTACCACTGAGATTGTAGTTATGAATCTTTGTGTGAGCAAAATACAGAAGAGGACATTTTCTACTTGAGAAAAGCTCAGAAAAGAAAATGCTCATTTTGAAGAACTACAGCAGAATACAAGAGATACCATGTATACTTTGGCTATGGGCTTACTCTCTTTTGCTGTTATATAGTGTTTCATGAATAAACATATAAAATATATTTAGAATTTTTAGTGGTGATTTCTGTTGAACTGGAACCAATTATCTTATTTTCCGTGCAACTATTACTTTGGTGAAATCCCATTTCATGGATTTTGTTAACTGCACTGAGACCTACAGTATCTGTATACATAGCAGAAGGTGATGGCTCGCAAGAAGTCACACCACTGATTTCAATAATGAACTGTCTATGTTTCAATACTCTTTTGGTATGAATGGATTTCATCTGATAGGCAATATCTTAAAACACAATCATTCTGATTGATACATTTTTTTTCACTCAAAATAGATTAATAATTTCCAATCAATTATACTCTCTTTTGCAATTATGGTCAAATAAAACCCTACCTTACATACCTTGACTTTTTGCAGGTGGTGGTGGTTTCTTTGGCTTCTGCAAAGAGAACAAAATATAATAACTAATATTCATGCCAAGAATTTCTTGAATTAAGATCCAGAAAGCAACAGATAACTCAATTGTACTGTCTATAAATTACTGGTGCAGGGATTACAAATAGTTTTTTACACAGACCAAAGTTTTTGAAAATGATCAGGAAAATGATTGCTGAGAAGGAAGAGGAAGCAGAGAAGGCAAGAGGAATAAACAACTACTAATAATTCTCTTTCTCCTTTATTTTATTTGTTATCTGTCAAAATTGTATGCCATCCATCTTGCCAAAGGAGACTCTTTTTTCTCAGAAATCTCTTATTCTCCATAAGCAGAAATTTTATGACAACTCATTTGGAAATAAGAGAGTATCTGCAAAGGTAAGGTACAGGTGATTATTGTTATCTACACTTCTCCAGAAAAAGGTGCAACTGACATAAGAAAGTTAATCCAAAAAATTGGTAGCTTTCCAGGAACAAAAGAACAGTGAATTCACTTTTTCAAGTTCATTGAATTGTATCTACAAAAGCAACTAGAAACCCATTTGAATTTTTAAAAAAAGCCCTTCTAACACAACATTCAGAACATTTCCTGGGCCTTGTAGACAATGCATTAAGAAATTGAACTGATTAGACTGATTAAAAGATCAAGAATTTTGAAGACAACATTTTGCCCTTAGCAGCGATTTTTTTAACTACCTTGAACAGTTTGGTATCATTAATGCCATTTTACCTCTAACTTTAGATTGCTTATAAACACTTAATTAGTATTATTCTTGATACCAGATCCTGGATGAGATTACCCTGAACATCTCTTTGATGTGATTATTTTTATTTTATTTATTCCTTTATTCTTACTCTATCACTTGTCTCTGTCAAAATTTGCAATTCTTTAAGTTTATTAAAGTCATTCACACAATTCCAGGTATACAATATGTATTGTAACACTTTTACCAAATACTGCTCGTCACTAGTATATGCTGCATTTATTAATTCTTTACATATATACATTGCTCTGTATGCTTTAGAAAGATTTCCATAATCTCTCATTACCACATCTTCTGATAGCTCAAACATGCAGTTCAAAAGTAACTTATGGCTTACTAATAAGCCAGGAAGAAAATTCAGATTTCTATAAGTTTAATTTTGTTGAGGGTTTTAAGAACACAAGCAGGATCTTTATTTGAAATATTAACATATTTCAGAGCCAAAAATGAAAGTACTAACATTATTATAGGTATGCATCATTTTGGTTCACATTTCCAAAAGAAGCTTCAGAATAATGGGAGTGCAAATGTAGCATTTGTCTACATGACCTCAAAGCAGTTACAGATGTATGATTTAAGATCAAAAGCATTTGTTTTCAAAAGTTGAAGATGGGTTGCATCCATGGCCCTGCACATTTTGAAGCAATTTTTGAACACTGAACTTGAAATGCTGAACAGTGTTAGTAATAGTGTTTGTCTCAATCTTCCAAGATCACTTCATTGCTCTTCATAACAAGCCTATGAGAAAGGTTAGACCACATGATAATGACTGGACCATTATGTCACCCAAATAAGATTTCTCCAAAGAACTCCATTTTTATGGCAATGCTATATTAACAGAACAATTGCAAGGCCAAAAAAATTAAATGTTGAAAATGGAATGTCCATTGTGGAAAAAGTCTGGGACACCATATATATGAATCTATAAAATACAAAAAAGCTAAAACTTTTTAAAAACTGCAATAAGTACTTACAGGGAAATCTTTATCAGAGTCATGAATCTGAACTGCAAAGTTGTCTGGAAAAACTCCTTCTTTACCATTAAGAATGCCTCTCCACCATCCTTCCTCCCCAGTGTCCTAAAAGAAAATTACACATTTTATTCATTTTACACAACAAATAAATGTTCAGGCTTCCTCTACCAACCCAGCTTACATTAAATTGTAGTTTTTTAAAAATTGAATTACATATCGCACTAAGCCATTAATTATGTGCTAGTTTTTAAGACTTAATATAAGATATGCGCATGATCACTGAATAAGCAAGAATTTGTTCTAGGATCATAAACCAGATTGGACATGGTTTGATGTTGGCTTACTGGCTGCAAATGTTACTTTGAAAGCAGTGCAAATGATTTTGTGTAGTTTGTGCTTCCTGGTTTCATTTTTTCTTTTTTGCCATGAGCATATCCTTGCATAGAATGAAGGGATAAATAAGGAATAGATGAAATAAACAATGAATACTTTTGCCTGCCTATAAATCTAAAGCCTGATTTGTCTTGGTTTCTTTGCTTTTGACTTGAGTGATGTGTGAATCACTCAAGTCATGAATCCATCATGGCTTGGTCAAAAATCATGGTTTAAAAGTATCCCCTAACTTTGTATTAGTATGCTTAGCTATAAAATGTTCATCACAGGTATGGCAAATATTTATACTATGTTAGAAGGCATCCCATGTTAATTAATGCCAAGCCAATGCTTTATTCTTTAAAATAACTTTCTTGCTACTTGATTCTTTCCTTCTCAAATGTTAAAATGGAACAGCTAACCAAAAACTTCCTTTGATAACCATTTCTAATTCAGTAAAGAATTGTGCTGGAACTCTTTCACTATATATAGAAAAGCAATATCCTCACACCAATATTGTTTGTTACTTACATGCAGACTACTTCATTCCCTCATATATCAGCTTCTCTAGGTACTTAGAAAGTTTCCATTTTATTCCACGCTGGTAACATAGTTATACTCTCAATAACAAGAGTTGAGTTGAAATAATGTTTAAAAAGCTAAGGCATTACACAGGCAGTCCTCATTTAGTAATCACAATTTGGGACGGATGGCACTATTAAGCAAAGCACTCACTAAGTGAGCGTGCTTTCCTTTGTTTTACAGACTTGCAGAGTTCATAAATGTGGACATTAGTACTTTTTCATTGCTGTCATAACTGTGAACAGTTGTTAAACAGGGGCTATCTATATTTGCAAATAAACCTATGTAGATATATAGCATATGTACGTATATCATTACCTCATGAAGTGGTATGATATGTTCAATTGAGTATTCATACTGGTTGGATAGCCATCTCTCCAAATTGTTTTAGCAGTTCTACGCTGAGCAGGAGATTTGACTACATGACCTTTGAGATCTCTTCTAATTCTCTGATACTTCTTATTTTGTTGATATTGCTTACATAAACCTCCTTCATTTTGGTAAATATAACTGAAAAGAACTACTGCTACAGATACAGTAGATGCTTATCTATGCTATGTATGTCGAGGACTAATATTTAAATATAAATAACACTGGTCTACAAATTTTGGGAAACTATTGACCTCCGAGATAAAAATGTGTTAATTTTATATATTTTGATTAAATGAATTAGAAAACAGATGATAAAGGTGCTGGTTGGCTAAAGTTTTCAAGATATTTCACAATAAAGATTAATACACAGGTGAGTACATTTGCCTCCAAGGGAGGGAGGTGTCCAATGATCATGATGCCTCATAATTTCTTGACAAAGTATGATAGAACAATGAAAATGGTACAACATGGAAGTATATAAATTTATCTTCATTTTGAGAACAGCAAGACATACAACTATGAAAAACACATGGAAAATTTCCTTAGGTCTTATAAAGCACTTGATGTAAACATGTCACTGACAATTCACTCCTTACACTCGCATGTAGACCATTTCCCTTTGAATTGTGGGGCATGTGTGATGAGCATGGGGAGAGATTCCACTAGGATACTACAGGCATGGAGAAAGGACACCCAGGGAAATGTAATCTCTCCAGGGATGATCCTACTGCAGTTCACAAGAGAAAAGCCAAACTGCAGAGTTTAGATAATGAATGAAGTTGGAACCTTGTCATTTAAGGCTAGGTCCCACTGGCCGACGGACACAAAATGTATGCATAAAGGACACAGCAGACGAGCAAAATTTTGGGGGTGGCTCCATCCGTTGTCATCCGCTCCAAAAAGTGGCGAAAATTTGCATAAACAGAACGAAAAAGAACGGAAAAGTATGGACATGGGTAGTATGTAGTGGGGATGTTAAATGGATGTCCAGAGGAAGCCTAGCAGATGACAGCAGATGGAAGCGGATGACACCTCCGAAGGGGTTCCGGGGGAGAATTTCAAAACGGACACATAGCAGAAGGGGCAGATGCATAGCGGATGAAGCGGATATATCATGGATGCCTATAGGAAGCAAAGCGGATGCTGCGTGGATGTATATCGGATGCAAAGCGTTCACTGCGCATGCGGGGAGTATGAATTACGTCAGCTCCGCGGATATAAAAGGATGCAGCACGCATGCAGTCAACATTCAGGGGAAAGATGTGCTGCCACATACATCTAGGAGGAACACCATTCGTCAATCAGGGAAAAAGAGGAAGCCTGTGCCTACTCGTTCCAGCCCTGGCAAGAAGGACAGAACCAGCATCCCACCCCCTGGCACTGACTCTGAACCTGCTGGTGCTGCTGCTGCTGTGGTGGACCAGCCCCAAGGCCATCAAAGCCCTGCTGCTGAAGGCCCTGCTGCTTAAGCCCCTGAAGGCCCTGCTGCTCGAGCCCCTGAAGGCCCTGCTGCTCAAGCCCCTGAAGGCCCTGCTGCTCAAGCCCCTGAAGGCCCTGCTGAAGCCCCTGCCAGAGGGAAGAAGAGGCAAGGGAAGGAGAAGGGAGAGAGGAAACAGTGCACAGTTTCTGAGGACCATGAGGATGAGGTGCTGGAATGGCTGAGGGAGAACGAGTACCTGTGGAGAAAGGACCACATACTCTATCGCGACACCAAGAAGAAGCAGGCAGCTTGGAGAGACAAGGCAGAGAGCCTGGGGTACACTGCAGAAGTACTCCTTGGATGGTGGAAGCACATACACACCTGGTATGGCAAGCTACACCTCAAGAAATCCGGACAGGCCGCAGCCCACAGCCAGCCAGTCCTCTCCCAGCCAGGAGACAGCAAGCCTGTCCAGGCAGGTGTGTTCAGAGGGCCCCACGGCAGAGACCCCGCCAACATCTGCATTCCCCATGCCGGCGGACTTGGAGGATCCCCTGTCACAACTGGAGGAAGAAGCAACAGCCACCAGAGTCCAACCCACCCCCACCCCCAGCTCCACAGGATGCAGGCAGAGAGGCAGACTGGAGGGCCAGAACCACACTGTCGTGTTGGAGATTAGGGACACAATCAAGACCAGCACAGAACTTCTCTCTCAGTTGGTCCACTTCGACAGAGGATCCTCAGGCCGCCACACCTTTGTCACCTATATGAGCCACACCCTCAGGGACCTGCCCGAGGCCCAGTACCAGGTGATGAAGGAGAAGACAACAGCACTTCTGCACGGCCCTGTTGTACTCCCTGTACTCCATTGTACCCCCTGTTGTACTCTAGGGGCCAAGCACCCCAATGGCGCCTCAGACCAGCACTCAAGCCACAGCCATTTGCACAGTCCCTGCCCGCTTAACAGCTGAGACCATGGACATGACTCAGAGCGACTGAGAATAGTGTCAGAGACTGAGTTGTTTACTTGTTCACTTTATCTTTGCTCAAGATACTTTACTTGGTTCATTTTGCTTATTTAATAAAGTCATAAAGTTTACCTAAGGCAGTTAATTACGGTTATCTTTGCTTAAGACACTTGGTTCATTTTTTTACCTTAGTAAAGTGTTGGTGAAAACTTTTTAAAAATGGTTAAGCCTTTGCATGCTTGTGGGATGGATAAGAATAGTTGTGGGATAGATAAACCCCAGTGCAAGCATAGTGGGACTGTATGATCCACCATCCCAGCTGCCACACATATAGACCTTTATTATCAATAACAATTTATTCATTGATCAACACATTTCAAAATAAACAAAGCTCTTTATTAATGCCCTATTCATTGTAGGACCACACAACATACATGGCACAATCTCATCAGTGTTATGCGACAGGCTCAAGGAAGCATCCATTAAGCATCTATCATCCTGTCTCGCCACTCCACTGCTCCAGCTGGGGAGTTGCACCAGTGTCTCAGTAGGTTGCGCTGCTTCTTCCCTTCATGTGAAGCTCTGTTGGGGCCTTGTACATCTACAGTGTCTATCAGGTTACGTCCTTGCCTCCATTCACCAGGCTCCATGTCCCCATTCCCTTGTTGACGGTCCACAAGTCTGTTCTGCAACACTGGGTAGCGGGTGCGCATGAGACTGTGCAGGATGCAGCAAGCTTCCACGATGCTCCTCACAGTATGTGGCTCATTCTGCATGGTGGTGAGAAGTACCTGGAACCTGTTGGCCAGGATGCCAAAGGCATTCTCCACCACCCGTCTTGCCCTGGACAGCCTGTAGTTGAAGATCCTCTCTTCATGGGTGAGGTATCTTGAACTGTACGGCTTCATGAGGTAGGTTCTGAGGGAGAATGCATCATCACCAATGGTGAAGTAGGGCACATCTTGTGTGTCATTGGGTAGGGGGTCTGGATCTGGAAAACCCATGATGAGGTTGTGTTCCAGCCCATCCTTGAGGTCACTGGTGTTGTATACCTGGCCATCTGAAGCTGACCCGTTGCCTGAAGCATCGATGTAGATGAACTTGTAGTCAGCATCAACCATGGCAAAGAGGATGATACTGAAGAAGCCCTTGTAGTTGAAATAAGTGGACCCTGAGTTGGCTGGAGCTTTGCAGGCCAAGTGCTTCCCATCTATGGCTCCAACGGTGTGGGGAAAGTTCTACCTCTGATACCACTGTTCTGCAAGTTTTCTCCAGCCTTGTTCAATGGTGGGGCACTTGAGGAGCTCCTCCACGTATTCTTTGATGATGGTCTGCACCACTTCTCTGACCACCTTGCTGATGCTGCTGTGTGGCACCCTCCACGCATACTGCATATTTCTGTATGTGGTTCCAGAGGCCAGGTGGCGCAGAGTCAGTGCCACCTTCAGTCCAGGGTCCAGGTTGGCACGGAAGTTGGTGCTAGGCTTGGTCAACCTGGGTCTCAGACGCTCTACAACTTCGTCAAACATGCCTGGTGGCATCCTCATGAAGTGATGGAATGCATGAGGGTCTTCATTCCTCAGCTCCACCATCAACTGGTCATACAAACTCCATTCTTCTCATGATCCATCCTTGGACCCACACAGCTCTTGGACGTCTCCTTCTTCTCCTTCTGTATAAAAGGTGAAACAGTCTGAACAGGTTTTGGTTCTGGTGATGAATGATCGCAGCTACCATACAGACTGTGTCATGATCCATGGTGGAGAACAATTGATGATGTGGAAGACCAAGACCAAGGGTGATGAGGTCTGTACACCACGGCTGCTGGACTCATACTGAGATCCAGATGATTTTTTCGCCCTTTTTATAGGAAATATGGGTAGTCCGCTAGGTGTCCTTCTACATACTCTAGACATACTGCAGACATCTTAAATATCCAAGATACATCCCATATACAAACATTTTGTCCGTTTTCAATACTTTATATGCGAGATGTATACGCTTACATCCTTTCTATTTCCGTGCTACTAATGCTGTGTAGACGTTCCGTGCACCTTTCGTTTCCTCCCTCTTTCCGTTTTCAGCTGCAGCGGATGTGAGTTGAGGGGATGGCCAGAGGATGCAGAGAGGATACAGTGGACGTTTAACGGATGATAACGGACATAGAACGTTTGTTGCCTGTATATGTCATGGATGTACATCGTACGCGGAGGAAAGTTCATCCGTTCACAAAGCTTTGTGCAGCTCAAAACTTCTTGCGTGGATGAAATCTCAGTGGATGGATGCTCGAGGGATAGAGCGTATGAAACACGTATGCAGTGAGTACACAACGGATGCATAGTGTTTTCCAACGGATGGCAAGCTTTTTTTAACGTTTTACATCCTCTTTGCATCCGTAAGTGCAGTGGGACAGGGGCTTTAATTTGATGTTAGAGCTTATCAGTTTTTCATGCAAAAAGCATGTTGTTACATGAAAAACCAATAAACAAATGGAAAATTATGTTATTGATGTCAATAAAAAGACAAATTTATAATGATAAATTTGGCACCATTCTCATTGCTATACCACATTTTGCAGAAAAGTTATGGAGCCTTGTAATTTTGAATTATTTTGATGCAATTTTGACCTGAAGCTATATCTTGGAAATTGGAGCCAATTAATACTCAGGACTTAATTTTCCTTTATTAGTGATCCAATTTTGGTAAAATTAAGCTGTTTTCATTTCTGAGACTTTCTCCTTTAGGCCATTGTAACTTACCTTACTTATTATTTGGATAACATCACCTTCTTTAAAATTAAGTTCATCCCCATTGGTACCTTCATAAGCAAACAAGGTTTTGCAGTATTCTTTAGCTTAAAGGAAGAAAGGAAAATTAGGAACACTGAACACATTCCTATAGTTGTTGCTTGAATAGAAATGTCTAAATTTCATAAGAAGTAATTAATGGGGAGCGCAGGTGACATTTAAAGTGGAATGTCTATTAAATCTGAATGGGATCCTACATATGCATATGGAAGTTATTGAATGTTATGTATATGGATTTTATGCATGCATATTTTACTCATGCATAAAATCATTGATAAAATTGTGGTAATGCATATTGCAGACATGAGTCACGGAAAGATTCTGCCCATTGCATTCATAGTCCACTAAACCACGATCACTTCAGTCAAGGGTTTACTGTATTTTATGTATTTAATTTGTATTACTTTAATTACTGTTAATTATTTAAAAGCTATACTAGTATACAGAATCACTCCACAAAATAATTAGGAAGACATAGGAAGAGTGTGCATTTAGCCTTATGAGCAATTGAAATAAGACAAGGAAGTGGCTGAGGAACAATAGCAATTAAGTTATTGAAATGATTTACTGAAGTCCTCAGTTCAGAAAAGACAAAGGAGAGC
Source organism: Laticauda colubrina (assembly GCA_015471245.1). Classification (NCBI taxonomy): domain Eukaryota; kingdom Metazoa; phylum Chordata; class Lepidosauria; order Squamata; family Elapidae; genus Laticauda; species Laticauda colubrina. The sequence goes on from BLBF01000025.1 coordinate 19,808,483, forward strand.
TAAGGCAAGGGGAAAATAAAACATTCTACTAAATAAACCAAGATTTATAATGGAAAATCATGATTACATTTTTGCTACACAAGCTAATAGAATAATCTTGGAAGTCTTATGCAGCAGAATGTGACATATTTACAAGCAGTAAAGAAAGCAATTGCTATCAACCATCTTCACCATCACTAAAATGAGACTGTTGCTTTGATGCCTTGTCATGCTTTAGGTATTTCAGCTGTGAAGGTAAATGTGCAGGATTATACCAATCAAACATAGCAAAGTCATATGAAAGTTACTTTTAGGATATATATTCCTCACTCTGGTTGTAAGATTATTTTCTTCAAAAAAACAGTAATGAATTATCTACCTTCTGAGAAATCAATTTTTATCAAATATTGCACATTAAATATTTTAAAATTAAAATAAAATATAAAATCATACCTTTTTGTTTGCTTTCCATTTCTGCTGCCGTTTCTGATTTTGATGTGCAGTGGAATGAGGTTACTTTTGGTCCAGATGGAAGATTAGGTAATGGCTACACAAGAACACAGAAATAAAAACAAGAGTCAGGCAATTGCCAAATGTATTTTAATTTGTGATGTCTGAATCACCTCAGAAAAATAAATTGTAACTTATAATCTTACAGAACAATAAGTTAATAACACACATTTCTTTTATTTTCAATGCATTTCAATGCAATTAAATATATACTGCTTCTAAATGAAAATATTATCTTAACTATTGGAAAGACCAATAATAGGCTGCAAGTCAAAGCATATTTTATTTAGATATAATCAATTTTCTGAGCCAAACTTCAGATTTCTGTTGATATCAGCTCATCTTCTCCAAATTTAGCACATTAGTATATTTCATCTTTATTAGCATTCCAAGTTTTTTATATTAGGTATTATTAATGTGTATTAAAGCTTCAACACTGCTGGAATAACAACAGCTTCATCTAATGACAGAGGGCAACACTAAATATAAAAAAATCATACAAAACAGACAAGGCAGAACAAACCTTTATACAACTGGAAGGAAATTACACGTGACAATAAAACAAAGCTCTACTACTTGCGAAAGACTTCTAAAGTCTGTTTTACAAATGTTCTTATATTAGAAACCACAATTACACCTGCTAAAATATAGATACACAAACATGTATAGAATAGAATAGAATACTTTACTGACTAAGTGTGATTGGACACACAAGGAATTTGTCTTGATGTAAATACTCTCATTATACATAAAGAAAAGGTACATTTTTTAAGAATCAAGAATCATAACGTACAACACTTAATGATAGTCATAGGGTACAATCAACAATCAAATCATACTAGGAAACGGTCAATATAAATCATAAGGATACAAGTGACAAAGTTACAGTCCTACAATCACAAGTGGGAGGGGATGGGTGATAAGGAGTGATGAGAAGATTAACAGTAATAGTGCACACTTTGTAAAATAGTTGAACAGTGTTGAGGGAATTATTTGTTTGGCAGAGTGATGGCTTTCGGGAAAAAACTGTTCTTGTGTCTAGTTGTTCTGATGTGCAGTGCTCTATAGCATCGTTTTGAAGGGAGGAGTTGAAACAGTTTATGTCTGGGATGTGAGGGGTCTGTAAATATTTTCACAGCCCTCTTTCTGACTTGTGCAGTATACAGGTTCTTGATTGAAGGCAGGTGGGAAGTAATTGGTTTTTTTTTGCAGTCCTAATTATCCTCTGAAGTCTGTGTCTGTCCTGTTGGGTTGCAGAACCAAACCAGACAGTTACAGAGGTGCAGATGATAGACTCAATAATTCCTCTGTAGAAAACTATATCAGCAGCTCCTTGGGCAGTTTGAGCTTTCTGAGTTGGTGCAGAAAGAACATTCTTTGTTATGCTTTTTTGATGATGTTTTTGATGTTAGGTATCCATTTTAGGTCATGTGATATAGTAGAACCTAGAAATTTGAAGGTCTCTGCTGTTGATACTGTGTTGTCCAGTATTTTAAGAGGTGGTAGTATGGGAGGGTTTCTTCTAAAGTCTACCACCATTTCTGCGGTTTTGAGTGTGTTCAGTTCCAGACTGTTCCGGTTACACCACAAGGCAAGTTGTATAACCTCCTGTCTGTATGCAAATTGATCGTTGTTTCAAATGAGACCAATCACTGTTGTGTCATCAGCAAACTTCAGTATTTTAACAGATGGATCATTTGAGATGCAGTCATTGGTATATAGGGAGAATAGGAGATAGCACACAGCCTTGGGGGGGCCCTGTGCTGATTGTACAGGATGTGATTCCGCCTAGCTTCACCTGCTGCTTCCTGTCTGTTAGGAACCTTATGATCCACTTACAAGTGTGTTCAGGTACCGCTAGTTGGTTTAATTTAATTAGAAGAGTGTCTGGAATGATGGTATTGAATGCTGAACCGAAGTCTACAAAGAGGACCCTTGCGTAGGTATCTGGAGATTCAAGGTGTTGTAGGATGTAATGCAGAGCCATGTTAACAGCATCATCTGTCGATCTATTTGCTCGGTTTGCAAACTGCATGGGTTCTAACAGTGGATCTGTGATGGTTTTCAGGTGGAACAGCACAAGCCTTTCAAAGATTATCATAACTACAGATGTTAGAGCAACTGGTCTGTGGTCATTCAGTTCCTCGATGGTGGGCTTCTTTGGCACTGGGATGACGGTAGAACGTCTGAAGCAGGAAGGAACATAACACATCTTTAATGATCTATTGAAGATTTGGGTGAAGATGGGGACCAATTAGTCAGCACAGACTTTTAAGCAAGAAGGGGTTATCTTGTCTGGCCCTGGTGCGTTTCCTGGCTTCTGTCTGTGTAATAGATCTTGCACTTCTTTTTCTGTGATCACCAGAGGTTGTGAGCCCAATGGATTGGGGCCAGTTGTTGGAGGCTTGATTGTTGTTGGTGTGTTTGAGATGTGGGTTGTGGAGATAGGTGGCTGAAGTTTCTTTTCAAACCCGCAGTAAAACACATTCAGGTCATCTGCTAGTTGTTGATTTCCTTCTGCCTGAGAAGGAGGTTTGCTGAAGCCAGTAATGTTTTTGAGAGTTTTCCACATATTTGCTGGTTCATTTGTTGAGAATTGATTCTTTAACTTTTCAAAGTAGCTTCTTTTTGCTGCTCTGATCTCTCTTGTTAATATGCTTCTGGCCTGGTTGTATAGCATTCTGTCACCTTTTCTGTAGGCTTCCTCTTTGGAACGACGTAGCTGCTTAAGTTTAGCTGTGAACCAAGGTTTATTGTTACTATATATTTGCAGGTTCCTTGTTGGTACACATAAATCTTCGCAGAAGCTAACATATGATGTTACAGTATCTGTGAGCTCATCTAGGTCTGCAGAGGCATCTTCAAAAACATTCCAATCAGCTCAATCAAGGCAGGCCTGGAGTTTAGCTTTGCCTCGTCCGACCAAGTCTTCACTTATTTAATTGTATAAAGTGTTTATACACAATAAATCCCAATAACATACTTGATGACTTAAACATATTTAAAAAAATAGATTACATCTAAGAAGAAATCTGTGCTGCCTGAAATGCCCAACATATAATCAGACTAGACGAGTGTTTTCATATTCTTCCTTTAGAATTTCAAAAATCTAGTCAAACTATGGATGATTCCCACCCACCCACCCTAGCCATTTCTACTGCTATGTTCATGTGCTATTTTACTGATACAGACATGAATAGGCATTTGGAAGCTTTTGCTTTCCTTTTAGTGACTTATCCATTCAATTTGTATGCTGCCTGACTCCCAATGTGTTCTTTGCTGCAGCATGCCATATTCTTCAGACCATCTCTTTTTAATTAGGATAAAGTTTTCAAATGATCATTTATGCAGCTGGATTTTTTAAAATTGTATCCCATTTTTAACTCAAGGAGGAAAGTAGGTATCCACAGGAAAGTAGGATCCACAATGGCAACTTGCAAGAGGGTTTGGGCTAAGAGAGACTGTGACAAAGTCTTCTGTGACTGAGGATGGACTAGAACAGGGCTGTCATCATGCAGGCCAGATGCATCATGTGCTGGCCATGCCCACCACCCAGTTTAGTGAAGGGGCAAAAAGTCCCAATATGTCATGTGACAATGACGTGATGACGAAGAGTTTGACTGCTGGACTAGAACATAGATCTTCCTACTCCTGAGCAAAAAGACCATATTGGCTCTCAAATTTTCCCAAATTATGCTTAAGAATAGAATTTTAAAGATTTGGAGAATATGACCAACTGCTTTACGTAAAAGGCATCAATGGGATGCCGTTTACAGCCACTACTGCAGAATAATGTTACCTATGAAACAGCAACTCTTAAGAACAGGCAGAATAAACTTCTTCAAAAAAATAAACAAACTTGTTTTTATAAGTGCACAAAGTACCAAGCTTTTTATCACAACATATACAATCGCTCCATTTTTAAATGTGTATGATTTAGACTCCATTACCTTATCTTGCTTTTTTTCTTCTGAATCATTACTAGACAATCTTGGCTTAAGTTTTACTGAGCCTTCTTTGAAAATATCTCCAAACCCAACTCCTCTAATTTTCTTTGGTTGTGCTATCTGTGGAGACTCACTACCATTCCCTGGTGAGGTTGCAGGAGACTGTGGTCCATGAAAAACAGATTCTAAAAATGGAAAAATTAGGTTAGCACTTATGTTTATGCTTAAGCATCCACACAGGACCCACTAAGTATGTGTTAGCATTGGGATTTTCAATGCAGGATATATTACATTGTAAATTAACCACCTCAACAAACTAATTATAGGTCTCATTATGGTACCTAGTTTATATTATACTTTTATTATGGAGGCTCTTTGTTATGTTCATATTTTAGCTCAACCATTTGACTTTATTTTTGTATTGTATATAGTAGTCCTCAAGTTGTGATGGCAATAGGGACTGGGATTGTTTTGCTAAATGATGTGGTTGCAAAGCATATCAGGTGACAGCATCACTCAGTAGCAATCCTGGCAGTTTTCATTGTAACCCCAAGAAATGCAGGTTGTTGAATGGGAAGCAGGTATGGGGGCCAGGAAGCCCAGTGCAGGCCATGCAGAACCACAGGGAGGGGAGAGGGTACAGCATTGTGCAAGTGCAGGGAGGCCTGAAATTTGAAACCAAAGCTTACATAAGGCATGAGAATGAAAAGTTATCTATTCTGAGACAATCAGGGTGTTTTCACAAGGATGCCCATGATCTCCAGCTTTGTCTCAGTTCTAACTGTTGAGGTTCCATTATATCAGAGGTCTCCAAACTTGGCAGAATTCTGGGAGTTGAAGTCCATAAATCTTAAAGTTGCCAAGTTTGGAAGGCCCTGCATTACATGATGACTGTAACCTTTCTCCTTATGACTTGTATAAAGAAATGTAACACTAGAATGGGGTGAACAGATAAAGATAACAGGAAGAGAAAATTTCACCATAACTTGTATTTTTCTGCTTTTTGATTGAACATGTCTTCAATCTGAGTATCAATAGTTTACATCAATTAGGACAAAATTAGACATACTATTCAAATATTGTAAGGATAAAGATGTGGGAGCATTAAAATATTTCTATATTTCTACAAGCGTAAACATAAATTTTTAACATCCCTAATTTTATAAGACACAAACATATTTATTTGGCAGTAACTGTATCATACACATATATTTCATTAGGGCCATTCAATCAGAGCTACACAAGTTAATTAAAATCTCATTATCATGCTTAAATCTGGTGACAGGCCATATTTTATATGTTGGTACAGCCAGAGCCCAAAGTGAATAAAGTTATAGCCCTTACTTCAATTTGATTATCTTCTTCAAACGTGATTCTCCCCTCCCAAGGCTATATGTGATATGGAAGAAATATTAATAATTGCAATTAACCTATTCAGGAATGCGGCTTGGAGACAATCCAGGAATAGCCTAACCACAGATGAGTCTATCTATCCTTGACATATTTAATCAAATGTAGTTATACTTAATTATGCTATCATGACAGGCTGTTGATCAAAAAAAGGTGGATCTCACTTGGACTTTTCAGTATCATGTGCAAGTTTGCTTCCAAACAATGAGGAACCTCATATAAATTTGAATTCTTCAAATACTACATATGTTTAGCTTTGAGCAAACTCTATCTCTAAATGGACGAATAAATGTGCTTGAGATTAAGCATCACATGCAGTTAACTAAAATTATTCTTTAACTGCACTCCATATAAATGATACTATTGCTAATTTAGAGTAATAGTAGTTTAGAACTGCCCAATTCCAGAATGACTCTGTGAAGCATACTCTTTAAAAATAGAAAACAATTTAAAAAATAATATGCATCTGGACAAACCATATTCTATCGCCAAGAAATACAACTAGCAGGAGCTCCACAAGCACCTTACTCCAAGGCCATGCTTTTAAAGACATCCAGAACATCGTCCAAATGGGAACTATGGGGATCGCTGGGGGAGTAGCATTTCAGAAGACAGGTGCTGCAACAAAGAAGGTATGGGTCCTAATAGATGGAATTAACTGAGATCAATCCAATCAGGCTGAGAAAACTGTGGGAAATAGGCAGTCTCTCAAATAACTTGGTCCTATGCCATGAAGATATAGGTGGTTGCTAGCCTCTTGGCTCTCTGAGCAAAATATGTGAGTTCAAGAAAACTGCAAGTTGTTCACTAGTGCAAGTCTACTTAAGACTAAAAAGAAGACTCCAGATCTGGGAAAATGAAAAATCCACAATTACTCAATCCTGGCATAAGGGAGCCTGGATTTCTTCTTCCCGATCCAGACAGGGCCAGGACACTGAAACTTACTTGGCTGGCTAGATATGTATACTTAAATATTTTTTAAAACTTTTTATTTATTTTATTTGGTTGGTCAATTGCTTACAAGATAATAGGTATAAATAAAAACATAGTTAGGAATACGTACTTGGATACATATAAGAAAAATAAAAGAAACAATAGGACAGGGACGGTAGGCATGTTGGTGCACTTATGCATGCCCCCTATAGACCTCTTAGGAAAGGGGTGAGGTCAATCCTAAACAGTCTAAGGTTAAAGTTTTTGGGGAAGAAACCACAGAGTCAGGTAGAGTATTCCTGATATTGATCACTCATACTGATGAAGGATGTAATTGGGATGAATTATATGGGTGCACTGAAATATGATTTGCATTTTCTTTTATTTATATAAAGGATTTGTATGGCTGTCCAAGTTAAACAAATCTGAGTTCGTCACAACAGCAATAAAACCCAATTACTGCAAAACATAACCATAAGACCATAAAATGGTCAAACAAAAGCCACCACCTTGATCGTGCCCTTCGGGTGCCCTGCAGCCAATTCCAATTACCATTATTCTATTCTATGTACTCTATTCTATTCTACTTTAGCACCCGGGTAAAAAGCCATATTTTGATAGTTTTCCAAAAATTCAAAAGGGTGGGGACTGCCAAATCATTCGGGGGGGGGGGGGAGGTATTCCATGAGGTCAGGGCAGCCATGGAAAAGGCATATTTCTGAGATACCACTGTGGCAGGATTTCAGAAAAGGAACCTGGAGGGTACCTATCCTATCTAATCTGGAGATAGAAGCAAATATTTTTAGAGAGAGGTTGTCCTGCAAATGATCAGATCCCTTGCCCTTTAAAAGTGATATCCAGCATGCTGAACTGCACCCAGAGGAAGCTGGAAATCAATTCAGTTCATGAAACAGAGGTGCAATGTGGGCAAAACCTAGCAACATCCAATACTGTGTGCATCTCCACACTTGGGACCCGTTGAACCTTTTGAGTGGTCTTCAAGGGCAGCTCCTTGAAACACACTACAGTAATCCATTTTACTTATGCATTTTACTGTATTTTTAACACATGAACTTGTTACTATTCTGTATCTTGTACTGCCTAATGGCTAACCAGTAAAGTATTGCATGTACCAGACTCGAAACTGATGGATGACCTCTCCATGCAGTTTCATGTAAATGGTAAACAGAATGAGAAAGTAATGATTTTTAAGGCATCTCATAGTTGAGAGGCAGAGGGTGCCATCTTGGTTGAACTAGAAGGCCACCAAGGTCTCTTTCAGCCCTATGATTCTATGATTCCTTCCTATCAACACCAACTGGAAGTGACTGCTAAGTAAAGGAGGAGAATCACCACATAACAGGGCCTTCACCTTCTAAGCGCTACAGTTGGTGCACAAGGACATCATGATCAACAATATCAATAGGTACTGAGAAGATGAAGGGCAGCAAGGATGTATACAACACTCCATCCTGGCTCCACCAGGTCATCAGCAAGTATGACCAATGCCGTCTTTGTATTGAATCCCAGCATGAAACTGACAAAAAGAAATCCAGATAATTAGTCCATCTTCTGATTGCCTGCATTTTATTACCTGTGTCTTCTAAACTTTCTTGTGCTTCTCCATCATCTGTTATCTCTATTTCTTTTACAAAGTTAGAAGGAAAAAGGCCTGTCTTGCCATTTAAAGTCCCACTCCACCAGCCTTCTTCCACCTGTGGAGAAAAATGATGTTGAATTATCCCTAAATGAAATGTAAAGAAGCTCACTGTTCTCACCATTACAGCAAAAATACCATCAGAGATATTCAGGAAATCAGGAGTATATTGTATATGCATGCATGCATGCATGTATGTATGTATGTATGTATGTATATATATATAGGGTATTATCCCA
>BLBF01000025.1:19862157-19879906 GCA_015471245.1 Laticauda colubrina
GCTAGGTTTCATCTGGGTGCCTGGTTGGGGTGTGTTTGAGCTGGAGGTATCAGGGGGAGTCTGTTTGTGCCCAGGTGTTTGCCTGGCTTGTGGTGTGGAGATCTTTCTCTTTGAGAGTCCAGGCTTCCAAATGATTGACAGTCCTTTCACACGAAGTAGTGTGTATATATATATATATACAGACATACATATAAATTTCCCAATATAAAATACTGGGGACAGAATACACTGGCCACCACCATCATTTCCATTCCTTGTCAAATGTTGATGGTAGGCATTTTCAAGAATGCCTGAGTCCCAAATGGTCCCCACAGAAAAAAAATCATGCCGGGGTGCTTTAGCTTAGTCCTGGACATGGGTTTACGTGCCCAGAAAATGAAGTAGGTAAGTAGAGGTAGTAAGAAGCATCCTGCAGGGGTAGAAGAGGAGCTGAAGGAACAGCAGAAGGCATTCTGATATTGTGCCCACACCTTCTACCTGTTGCTGGATCTAATTGCAAGTGTAAAGTTTCCTAGAATTGTTGCAAATTAATAAGTAGAATAGCAGGTCCTTATAATGGAAGACTAGAAGACATCAATGGCCCCTTCCAACTCTGTTAGTCTGTTATTATGTCATTCCATCTGACAGTAGTTCACATATTGCATGAAGCCAAGGCTTGTTTTATCTAGATTATGTTGAGTAAACTAGAATAGTTGGGCTTTACCAAAATATTAAATTATAAACCAGGTTTACAATCTATAGTTGCTGAGTCCATATAGTAACGTAAGCTAAATCAAACAAATTCCAATAGTGCTTAATGCTGGAGTCCTCAGTGTGATGTCACGGGGACCAATGTGTCTCTTGACATACTCCAATTGCCCTCCCCCAATCTGATACTTTACTTTGTGATCTCTCTCTCCAGTACCTACAGTCTCAGCATTTTCTCAAAATCCAAGTGTGCCCACTGAACAAAATAGTTGGAGATTCCTGAAGTAGGGCAATCTATGATATGCATCAGCCTTAGCAATTATGTGGCAGAATCCAGGAATAGATCTGACCTCATGGAGATCTGAACATACCACCTATGTTCATGAAATAGATTTGACCCTTTGGCCAACTTCAGCAAAACCACTGCTGGCTAATTCCAGATATTGTTTATGATTTTTCACCACAGGTACTCTTCTGTTCTGAATACTGCAGTTATTAAGTGAATCACACGGTCATTAAGCAAATCCAGCTTCCCTATTGACTTTGCTTGTCAGAAACTGACCGGGAAGATTGCAAGCGGTGTTCATGTGACCCTGCAACCATTGTAAATACATGCTGCCTACCAAACTCCCAACTTTCTGATCTCATAACCATGGGATGCTGTAAGTGCAAGGACTGGTCATAAGTCACTTTTTTCAGGGCCATTTTAATTTCGGTCACTGAATGTAATGCCGCCATGATGTGAGTTTGACACCCCTGCCATAGTACACTATTGTTTTCATACATTTCAAATCAAAAACTGCTATTAAATCATACTAATATTTTGAAACACTATTTTCCAGTTTCAAATATCTTTCCTCTTACATTAGGGATTCTAAAATTGTGTACTTCCTACGTTGATTTGTCTCCATTTAACCTTTTCACTGACAGATACTAGGAATAGAGCCTTAAAATGTCAGAACTGTGTTTGTTATCATTTTAGTGAGCTGATTATTTAACTGCAAACAGGAAGTCAAATTGTTACCTCACATTTTAGCCGCCAGCCCCTTCCTTTTCCAAACTCTTGTCTTCCTTCCCAACCTACTGTATTTTCAGAGCTGTTAAAAGTCTGCTGTGTTTGGTCTCCTTCTTCCTCTATGTGAGGGATTTTTTAATATTTTTTGCCCTTAGGCGCTTTATGTATTAGTCTTTTGCCCTTACCTTCTCCTTTCATAGACCCAACTTAAACTTGAATCCTGGTCAAAATTCAATATTTCCTTTTCCTATTGAGATATTGAAATGTAAATATATGGATTGGGATTCTGCATTAGCAGTCCAGTTATGGTGATCTCATGGAAAGTCAACTTCTCAGTCACAAGGACTATAAGAAAAATAGAGCATAGATTCTCAGAGAATTTTTGTTAGTTTTGCAAGAACAGTTTAATTGCTGTGTGGGGATGGAAGCATTTTGATTAGGGCAAAACTCCAAAATCAACTAAATATATTAAAAAGCTATTTCAAATATAAAACTATTCAGGTATCAAAAAATTCCTACCAGGTACCAAGATCAGCAATCCTGCTATTTTTATATCAAATAGATTTCACCTCATCCACAGACTATAAGAACTTGTCTGGAGCACCTTTTAGATGCAAACACTGTACCATGTTGAATGGCATTTCCCTACATTTTGCTTTGTAGCAAAATGGGACTTTCAGGGTTTGTTCTAACCCATTTGTGCTCAGTCACCATTTTTACACAGTTTTTCTTATTAGTTTTGAAGGAGAAAAAATACTTACAAATCCTCTGAGTGGGAAAGAACATTTTTATCAGTGGTGGAATTCATTTTTTTTTTTTACTACCGGTTCTGCGGGCGTGGCTTGGTGGGTATGGCTTGGTGGACATGGCTTGGTGGGTGTGAGGCGAAAGATACTGCAAAATCACCATTCCCTCCCCATCCCACTAACTTGCTTTCCAGCTCCATTCTCTTGTGCAGGGCAACAAAAGAAGACCCAGCTGATCAGATGGGACTTGGGAAGCAGAGAATAGATGGGGCGGGGCCAGTCAGAGGTGGTATTTGCCGATTCTTGGAACTACTCAAAATTTCCGCTACCGGTTCTCCAAAATAGTCAGAACCTGCTGAATTCCACCTCTGGTTTTTATGCACTTTCTCCTGATTACCACACAGAATGTAGCTAGAAGTAGATTACTTCCATATCTTATTTTTTAGAGAAGGAATAGTGTCATCCTTCTAGGAAGAAGGATGACACTGATTAGTTGAGCAACTATTTATGGATGAGTAGATGGGTTAAAGCAGGGATTCTGAAAGTACCTGACCCAATTACCCTTTTCCTCAGCCTTTAATAATGTCATTAACATGATCTCCATAAAGAGAGAGTAAATGCTGTTTTACACAATTTTCTCAGCAGCAGGAGTCAACTGAGTGCTCAATTTACAAACAAGCAATTGCAAATTGCACCCAGGACATGCCCTAAAGATACTACCCCAGTTTAAGTAGGTTCTAGGTTAAAAAGCCTGACTACAGGCAAGGGGTCAGGAACAAGGACCACTCTTTTGAAGAGGATTCTGGTGACTACTGAGATTTCTCTACTTTTACCACTTATTTACCAACTACATACTTCTCTGGTGGGTTGAGTAAAATAATCAAATTGCTCTTGAAAAGCTACAGGCTGTGGTTTGTGGCCTCTCTTAAAGACCACACATTTTAATTATCAGGTTCCAAACCATCTGAAGCTAGGATAGTTGAAAAACTACCTCTTCCCATTTAGAGCACCCCATAATTTCCTGTCTTCCTCAGAAGCTTGTAGTGTATGTCATTCCCCTCCTCCAAAGGGATGAGGTTGGGGAGGATGTTGAGGTTTGTGGAAGCAGCAAAATAATACACTTGGTCTTTATCTTTACTGTTGCATATATTGTTCATGCAGACATTGCAATTCTTCCAACTGCTGTACACCTTCTGATCTCAGGAATTCAATCACCACGTTGATCAATGTTAGAGCCCAGGAGGATGAAATCCTTTACTATTTCTCATTGTCCAGCTGCACTCTGGCCTGTGTGTTCTCTGCCGTTGTCTTTATCTTTGTTTTCTTGATGTTAAGGTGCAGTCCATTTTTTTTCTTTCATATTTGACTTTCAGGATTAACCATTCCAGATCTTCCTTGCTTTCTGCCAGCAATGTTCTATCATGTGCAGGTCGGAGATTGTGGTATACAATTATAAAAGTACACATGCTTATCGACATTTTGTGTGTGCACATTAATGTGTTTAGATTTAACAGAACTTTGGGACTAATGGAATTATTCTCTTGAAGCCTGCCTCTCTTCCAAGTGATTTATCTTTCTTCTGGGCCAGCTAGTAAGAAAAGGAATATCTCATTGTGGATTTCTTTATAGAGTCCATTTATCTCCTTAGGACAGAGGTCTCCAAACGTGGCAACTTTAAGACTTGTGGACTTCAACTCGCAGAATTCTCTAGCCAGCTATGCTTAGGATATTCAGGTACATAAGAGGTACAGCAGGAACTCTACAATATTGTATTCAACAGGCAGCCTTGGGAGCACTCGACTCTCCACTCTCCAAATGGGCACTCCTGCCTTCTTCTATCGTTTCCTATAGCTGCTCTATGGGCTGCAGGGCTTCCGTCAGCTTCTGTCTCAGGTCCCAAGATCTTCCTCTCCAAACTGCTGCCCAGCGTCTCCTCACAGGCGAACTTTCAGCCCTTCCCATCATGAGGACTCTGCTGCCTACTCTCACCCAAAGCTTCCCTTTGCTGAGTAGCTGTTATGCCACAAGGTGAGGGTGTTAGTTGCTTTCCTTTCTGAGGGGTCCTTGGTGCTCTCTGAGCTTGCTTATTTCTTGCAGACGTTTCATTACCTAATGAAATTAATTAGAATGAAATTACCTAATGAAATGTCTGCAAGGAAATAAACAAGCCCCAGAGAGCACCAAGAATCCCTGAGCCATAAGTATTTTCTATTATTGGGCTTTTCTTTCTCTCCTATCTCAGCCCCCCCCCCCCCCCCCCCAAAAAAAAAGAAAACTTATGCCCCATCCAGAATCAGGTTCTTTTACACGTTTCTCAGATAGGGCAAACACTCTCTGCCTTCTTCCAAATTAGTTCTTCCACCATCTGTCCCAATTGCCTGGCCTTTGGGGGTTAATTAAACCCTAACCTGGCAGCCGCCTTTTGCAGGAAATCTTCCTGTCTCTTCCTCTCCCCAAGGTATGCACCTCTGCTTGCTTATGAGGATGCTGCAATCCTGAGACCTTGGCATTTATCCAGCATACCTTTGCCGTTGTGACCTTTTCCTCCTCCCCTCAAAGCAAGGGGCTGCTCGAGTTACAGGAGCTGTCATCCCCATCCCTCTTTCCCTTCCTACAGAAATTGCAAAAGAAGGAAAAAAGGAGAGAGGTTTATCCTAAATAGAAGAAATGAACAAAGCAAGGAGGAGATGAGAAGGGAAAAGGGAAAAAAAGAGAAGTTGGCTTCCTTAGAGGAGAGGCTGATAGTCTTTAGTGGGCCAAGAGAAGCAGCTACTACTGGTATTATTCTTCCCTGCTTTTTTGCCTCTCAGAACCAGTGTACAACTGAACAGTGCAGAAAAGTGAGAAATAATTAAATAAAATCAGCCTGTTTAACAATAAAGAATTTTAAAATGTTTGAGAAGCTTGGTTTAATATATAGGTTCCAAAGATTTTTCTGCTTTCCACAATAAAGCAATGTTACAATAGCTGCTCCTTTTAAACAGTGTTTCCATTCTGTAAATCTAAAGCAATCCCATCTATCTGCTTTAGAGATGATCCGGGAGCAATTGTCTCCTGTTAATACAGCATATGGACTGTGATGCACTTCCAGATTTCTTTGTATGTTAAGGAGCACATTTATCCATTAGGCTTTCAATTTTATCGGTCTATACTCTCACACAGCAATTTTAATAATCAAATGCATTAGCTAAATTGTTGCATGTTAGCCGTTTTTGAGAATTAAGCAACAAGAATCAGAATTACAGAAGCGAAGGAGGGATGGGCTATTTAGGGAGAGGGTTAAATGATTAATACAGTTGTTCACAGATTTCTTCTTGTGTAAATTTAGTTTGCACTTTACCAATGCAAGCAATCAGTGTTAAAATGTGAAGTGTCTCAGTATACAAAGACAATTCTCCTTAAAGAATTTACTCCCCTTAAATACTGTACAGTAAAAATATATGCAAAATTAATGATGCTCAGTTAAAAGTTTGAGTTGCACTCTGACTTTGATAAAGCAATTGGAAAGTCAACAGTCTCTTTGCATTCTCACATTCTTTGTTTATTCCAGATTGCTTTGGAAGGTGCAAATGTAATGCAAACTGTCATTTCACTTCAGTGCACTTTTGTCCTCTCATGACAGCATGTATTAGCCCCAGAGAATTTAAAACTCTGACTGCAGGATTTTGTGTGAAGTACTTCTTGTTTTCCAAGTAGATTTCTAATTGATATCTTTGGGGTTAGAAAATGCTATATAACAGAAGGTCTTTAGTTAGAAAATATATCAGTTGAACAGAAAATCCTATCCTTGAATATTGTACATTTTAAATAAAATCTAATTCTTAGTTTGCAGATAAGAAAAAAAAATAGGAACTATTTACCTGCTATAACGTTCTTAAATTTCATTTATCACATGCCTTAGCTTTTAAAAAAAGAAATAGAGCTCTAAGAGAAAGAGAAAATAATTCAAAGTCTACTGAATACATTAAAAAATCTATAAATTTGTTCTTAATTTGCTAAGTGTGCTTCCACACAAATTCTAAGATGTATTTACTTTGATAATCTTATTTCATGATTAATTAATTACCTTAATCAGCATGCAAAAAGTTAATATCTTGCTTTGAACATTACTGAAATTGTGATTATTGTGCTTTAATCACAGAAATCAAGTCACTACTGATGAAATAATGATGAAGGGTTTAAAGATTATAAATGCTTTTGACAATCTTAAAATGAGACTAATTCAGCCAAAAAATCATTTCATGTTTACCAGATGCCTAGATAATGTTTTAAAAATGGTAGTTGTGTTCGTTATGAGGAAAATGTAAAATGATAGAGAGGACATAATATGGCTTGTCTTGTTACTGTCACATTTTGGTTAATATGCATAAATAGCTTCGTATTTCAGAGAGAAGAATTATAATGTTTAAAATTGTATGTGTAATTTTGGACAATGTATTAAAGACTTGAACTAATATATGAAGAACTATAAAGAAATAAACAATAGATTTTTTTTTTTAAAAAAAGCGTTCAATTATTCCTTCTGCCTTTCTTTCTGTTCAGTAATTATCATCTTAAAACTTTTCCCAAACCTCTTCATATCTTTTTAATTCCCAAGCCCCCCAAAATTCATTTTTCCTTCTTTCAACAAAAAGTACTTACAGGTTTTCCAGCATTTCAAAAAAAAAACCTGACATTTTTTTTCTCTACTGAAACTTGTCAGTTCCAGTATTTCTGCAAGTCTTGTTAATTTTATAATCCAACCTTCAGGCATTTTATTGCTTGTTCAGCTTATTTGCATACAATAATCTTGTCATCCATATTACAATAAAAATTTCCCAGGAAATTTTTTTTCTAATCCCTTATCCATAAAACTTAGTAGGAATAATTTTGGTTTTGTCATGAAGTTAGCCCATCTCTTTTGCATCACTATATGGATTTGTACCCCCTTCTTTCTTTCTTTTTTCAAACATGCAGACTGCCCTCCATACCACGAAACAATAATGTCTATGGTAAAACACAAGAGAAAAGCTACTGCATTACCCACTTGGGTTTGTTCGTGTGGGTTAGGTGTGACAGGGATGTTACAATTTGATGCTACTTGGGCACAAACCTCCGGGAATAATTGGATAATCCCCCAAACAATGGCACATGGGTGTTTGTTTTTTTCTTGTAGAAATGAGGCATTCCCAGGTAGCCACCCCAAACTTCCAGAGATACAATATCCCCTCCCCAGCACAGCCCATTTTGTGTCCCAACTTGACAATTTGATTTTGGCCAGTTTGTCATTTATTGGCCTTAATAATGACTCTTTCCTAATGCATTGGACCACCAGCATTAAGTGTTCCAGACACTGTTCTCTGACGGTTGAAAAGACAACTACATCTTATTTATATATGCCATAAGAAAGTCAACAAAATCCATTTGCCATTCTTTCAATGTTGTGAGAACATTTTGAAGATGAAGATAACTTGTGATGCATGACAGCAGTTGATTTCTTTTTTTCTTTTTCCTACTGAGGGCCCTGTTAGGAATATGAGTCACCTAACAGGTATTTGGGTTAGAAATATATAAACCGGGATAAACATTTTAATGCTGTCTCTTTAAGGGAATGCAAGAGCATGCAATTGGGTGTGGTTTCTCAAACAGCCATAAGATGGAGCCAGAAACTTGGTTTGTTTTAGTCTTAGTCTGAGTCTCAAAAGAGAGTGTGAGTGTATCTTTGTTTCCTTCTGTTGGAAAATATTGCTGTTGCTCCATTTTTCCTAATTGACTGATATTACTGGATTTAATGTAAGTCTGATACTGAACTGTTTTTTGACACTGGAATTTGATATTTGGGTTATCCCTGGATTGCAAACTGACTGAAATTTGTGAATGACTTTGGATTGCTTATTTTGGACTTTGCTTAAACCTTTCTGGAAGTAAAAACCTATATTTACTGTACAGTGTATCTGTGTACTGTGTGTGTATTATTCAAACACTACTCTCTATACATCTCCCTGTATGCGCTCATTCTCCTGACGGGGAATTACCTCAACAGGCCCTTTCCATTACCTTTTTGTGGAGTCTAGGTAGAAATACAGTATCTTGACTACCATGTAATCTGTTTCATCATATCAGCAGTAGGACGAATAAACAGTTAGCCTGGCTGTTTTTCTTGGTTCGCAACAGACCATGGAGAAAATTACTCTGCCCCACTCATCAAACATAGCAACCAGGATGCCTGGGTAGACCTATGCACTCCTACAGGGTCAGTTCACTCCCACTTCCTGCATCTCCTCAGTTTTCTTTTAAAGTGTAGCTATGGGGCTGCTGAGTAGTCCTTTGTGTACTCTATGTCCATAATGGAGACGACCAGATTTATTAATTTCTTAGTCATACAGGCCACTTCAGTTGTAGCAGATGCTGAGAACTCCAGTTTAGCCTCCAGTAGAGGCTCAAACAGTACGTCAGAACAGTTTTAATAATCTCATTTGAATGTGATATGAAAGTAATCTCACATCTAAACTGCTTGCTAGGAGATCATCTCCACTTCAATCTCTGACCAGTCCTGCTGGCAGAGATATTGCTGGGAGTAGGCAGTCTCAATGTTAGCCAGATCCACTTTGGTGAGGAGGTAACAGTGTTCTGTGCACCTTTGGCACTTAGTCATGCTGGCCACATGACCATGGAGACATCTTTGGACAGCGCTGGCTCTTCGGCTTTGTAACAGAGATGAGCACCACCCCCTAGAGCCGGAAACCACTAGCATGCATGTGTGAGGGGAACCTTTACCTTTAAGACAAGATTAATATGTTCTATGAATACCTTAGCATACTTGCACTACTGCTAGGGAGCCTCTTTCTATGAGTATCAAAGCAAGAACCAATGACATATTTTCTATTCCAAACCACGGCAAAATCCCCAATGGGTGTCTTCTTGTATTAAGCACCACCGAATACTAGGGTTTCAGGATATCCATGAGCCAGCCTGGATCCTAGGAACTCTATGTCATAATTCAGCTGCTCTACCTTTTTTTTAATGTGATAACAACACTTCCATACTGCTTGGACCTTAATTGTGATGACCCATAGTCTCTCAAAATAACCCAAAACTTATATTAAAGTCTGGTAAAGCCTTCAACTTAACTTCACTGTTTTTTTAGGCACATTTTAAAGTCACAAAAGTAAATAATGAGACAAACAGAAATCCAAAACAAACCTCATTGATGAGAATTCTGAAGCAAGCCAAGATAACTAATTATAAACTCCAGGAAAATAACCGAGAAAAATCAATGGGAAGAACGCCAGCATAGATAAGCCTCTTTCAAAGTAACACTAATTGACTTCAGCAATTCTAACTGCGCAATTGCAAATGTATATACATGGCTGCTACCTGCAAGCCATGAGGAGGATCATGGTAATCTCCTCTTGAGTAGACTTTGCATTTCCCTGATCCTCTCCTTCCTGCGTGCCCTAGGATGGATAGGGGATGGGTCTGGATCCTCCTCTGACTGCTCAGCCGGCCTCTGCCCTTCCCTAGCCTCCTCCACCATCTCTGGAGCCACACTACCACTCCCTGTTGGCTGTTCCTCCTCTTCCTCAGAGTCAGACTCCACCAGGGGCATGGAATCTCTCTATGAACAAATCAGGTCCAGATCCCATTGGTGAAGCCATACTATTTGATAGGCCTTAGGAAGCATCCCTTCTCTGTCATGGTGCCTGTCTTAGGGAATAGCCATAGCCCTGATCCTACGAGCCTTCCTCCAGAAGGCAGTTTTTCTTCCTCTTGTTCTATCATCTCACCTCAATTTAAAAAAATCCCATGGACAGCCTTTCTACCATTTCCGACCTTACCTCACCTCCTGGAATATCTTTGCTTCAGAGTATGCACATCAGGATGAAACATTCATTCTACAATTAACACTAAACATTGAAGCAGGATTATTTTACAAAACTAGTATAATTCCGCAATTGCATTCAAGAGACTTTATGCCAACTGATGAAGAAAATCAAAGAAAAGCTTACTTATGTCCTCTGCTTTTAAAGTTTGCTCTTTGCTTTTGGAATAAAATTTGTCCTAGGCTATTTTTAGAACTTGGAAAAGAAAATCTCCCTCCCCAGCATTATGCAACCCCAAAGAATCCATCTACCATTCAAAAGCCAAGGAAACCACTAGCATTTCACAGTATGTTACCAGTGAGGCCCAGAAAATGCCAAACAAGGCAAGATCTTCCTCCTGCGAATCAACATCTAATACTCTATCAGCGCTGCTTCCAAGCTCTGCCTCTGGCTTTAAAAGGTGAGAGGATTCATTCATCCGCTACAAGCATTTAGCCCTTTTCAACTCTGCCCAGAGCCTTTGCGTGCCAGTTGCTAGTATGTTACTGTGGGAATAGTAGTTTCATCCCCTGGGAAATAAAAGTTAATATTCCAAGCAGATGATAGATTAAACTGGCATTTGGATTTGATTTAACAGCCATGTAGTTTTGCTGAAGTTGCATCAGTTGTTCAGCTGATTAGAAGCTAGCAGCACAAGTGGCCACTGGCCTTTGTATATGGAGTTTTTAAGGCTATAAAGCGAATATACCATTGATTTTTTTTGAAAGCTATACATTCAGTCCTTATAAAAGGACTTGTCACTGGCAAACTCTAGGACTGAAATTAGTTTTGTCCAATGTGCTTGATGCCCAGCAGGTGCTCTCTTACTGTCCCTTCTGGAAGATGTAATTGGCTCTTCAGAGATCTGCCAGATCTGATTTTCAGCTGTTCTCAGAGATAATCAACTCCATAAGTCAACTACCAGGATCTCAAGCAATTCCAGAAGAAAGAGAGAGTGAGGAGAGAGATGAGGCAATAAGCAGAGTGAAAACGGCAGGGTGTATCTGAAGAAGCCTTAAGATTGGGTATTTCAACTGCTGGTCCTGTTGGCACATCCAATGGCAAAGAATCCTTTCCTGGGCATAATCAAGACTGGAAGAAATAATTCTAAACTGGAGACAAAGGCAGAGCTTAGCAAGAAAGTGCCGTGGAGAATTCCAGATCTAAGGTACATTTATCATTAAGAAAACGTTGGATGATTATAAATACATGGAGTTTCTGTGGAAGCATATATGGATTTTGGCTACTGTGTGATTGAATTCTTTTTAAAGCATTATTATTTGAGCAATATTCAGCTTGTTAAATGAATTCTTCATTGAAGGAAGATTTTTTTTCACAAACTTGCTAACATGTATCACTCCAGAATTCAGTTTGGTACAGTGTTTGACAGATAGGATTAAAAATAAATCACAAATATGAAAATATTGAAAATTGCTAAATGCATATTAATTGCTGGATCCAGTTCAGACCAGGAGAATAAGCAATATTAGCTATATTGACTATATAAGATAAACCAGGTTTATACCTTGGCAGCGAATAGCAGAATTTTTCCTTGATACTAAACTATGTTTAACTGAAGGAGAAAATGCTGCTGATGACATGATAGCTGTCTTCCAATACTTTATTTTTCAAAGCACTTGAAACTAGGATAAGAACTAATGGGTGGAAGCTCATCAGAGGGAGATCCAACCGAGAACTAAAGAGAAATTTACTGAGAGTGAGAACAAATCCTTAACGAAACAGCTTACTCTCTGGAGTTGTGCATGCTCCATTCCTGGAGGTTTTCAAGAAGAGCCTGGGCAACCATTTGTCCAGGATGAAATAAGAACTCCTACCTTGGGCAGAGGGTTATAGTAGAAGACCTCCAAGGTCCTTTCGAGCACTATAATTCTTTGCTTATGGGTGATTTTTCAATCCAGCTGTAAGCAGTAACAAATCTTACACTGTTTGGGAACACAGTTCTAAAGTAGAAGTGATAATAATGCTCTAATATTTTTGCTTAAGATGGGAGTAACAAGTTTTACCCTTTCCTCTATAATGTCTGTATATGGGATAGTTTGTTGAATAATTTGCTTTCAACAGCAGTTACTTGTTCAATTCAATTAGAGCCTGCAGTTTGTTGACCAGACCCAGCATAGGAATGCATGAGAAATATAATGCTAGTCATATATGTTGGTTGTAGTTGAAATTTGTTTCCAGTCTGCTGGCTAGCCACCTGAACACAGCACTGCATGTGTATTTGATACAAGAGTGATAGATTAGCACCTGTTTTCTTACTCACTTGTAAAATTTCATCCTAGTTCTTCTATGCATGCTTTATTGTCTCTTGCTAGTTCTTGAGATATGATAGCAATTTCTAAATACTTAAACTGTCTAAGTATCAACAGAAACTGGGCACGTTAAGAAGACCACCTTGTCTTCCTCACACCCACTATTGAGCAGGAACGCCTTTTCCATACCTCTCTTTTCTTTGCAGAGTTGTCCAGAGTTGTGTCCATCCAGCATCAATGCAAACCATGTGCTCTTCAGGAGAGAGATTTGTGGTTCTATTGTTGATTTTTGCTTAATGTTACACGGCAGTAATTGTAATGATCCAATCTTTAGTCACTCCATATCCTAGGTATACCTCAAAAGCGCTAATTGAAATCAAAACATTTTATTTTAAAGTTAAATGTGGCAAAATTATTCTTGATATGATATTATCAGCAAATTTAGGAGTATGATAAGGTGTAAAGGTAATGTGGAACCAATTTTTTTTGCTCTTAAGGACTTTGAATATAACATATAATGTTTAATTAGTAATCTGCATCCAAATTTTTAATGCAAATCATCTCTTTGCTATAATGCAGAGGTGGATCATAGATTCATGGCCATAAACAAAAATTATATAATTTTCCATGCATTTTAAAATCATAATGGAAGCATGGCTGAGCCAGGATTTTTTTTTATTTTATTCCAATAGTGTATATTATTTTAATCATTTGTTTTCTCTTTTCCTATTTAGATAAATGTGATTAAGTAACCTTCTTTTATTTCTTTGATATCAGTTTCAATATGACTGGAATGTACTCAAGGCAAAATACTTCATCCCAAGATATTAATCTTCCTCACTACCAGCCAGATGGAGACCCTTTTGCATCAAAACTCTCAAAGGAAGCTGATCTAATAGCTGGAATTTATTTATTATTAATAGGTAAGATTGTTTTATTTTAGCTGTTGTTCTGGTAGGAGTTGTAGAAATGTATGTTTTGTGGTAAGACTCTGCTACTGTGATTTAATTTTTTATTTTATACAGTAATGTTGTAAGATTCCTTGTATACCATAATCCATAAAGCAGTACTTTTTGAATTGTACTTAGTCTTCAGGGAGGATAGAATTGCCTTTTAAAAGAGTTCTGTGTTGTGTCATGTTGGATTATTTCATCCTCTCAAAAACTATTGGCCAAAGTTAGAAATCTTGCTACTGATTGCCTGGGGCTGAGACAGGTATGCCACTTTTTTTTAAGGCTTAGGGAGAGGGTGAACGTTAATCAGATTTGGCTTGTTAGCTACCATTTATCCTGCCATAGATTCTTCTAGGAGCAAAGTTATCAGAGGAACTAGTGGAATAATTTTTCTACATTCTTACTCATCTCTCTTTTCATCAAAAAAAGAAGAAAATTTGTCCAGCCATAGCTTTTTCTTTCACCCTGCTGCTGTGATAAAGATTTTCCCTTCTGTGCAATGCATAGGGTAGGAATTTTTCAAAAAAGCAGAACATCACGACAAATTGAAAGAAAGATTGTGCTTGAGGAGAAATTATGTTTGCAGGATTCCAATGAGCTGTTCCTACCAAGTAATCCAACAGCCAAACTAGAGCTGCCAAAAAGGAGAAATGCAGAATGTCTAGATATTGTATTGTACAGTAGTTGTGACCACAACTGAGCCAAAATTTCTGTTGCGAAGCAAGGCAGTTGTTAAGTGAGTTGTGCAGTCATTGAATCTGGATTCCTCCACTGTCTTTGCTTGTGGGAGGCCAGCTGGGAAGGTTATAATTGGTGATCATCAAACCTAGGACAATGCAATTATCATAAATACATACCAGTTGCCAAGTGCCCGAATTTTGATCACCTGGCCATGGGGATGCTACAACAGTCATAAATGTGAAAAATGGTCATAAGTCACTTTTTAAAATGCTGTTGAAACTTCAAATGGTCACTAAATGAATTGTTGTTAGTCAAGTACTATCTGTACTTGAAAGGAACCTCTCCATTGCTACCTGAACAGAGGTTTCATGGACATTTCTCATGGAAATGTCCCACATACAATATGATTTCTAACTAACATGCATCATGCATATATAGACACACATGTATACCCATATTATAAAGAAGCCTATACAAAGAGGAAGAAGATACTATATCAGGGGTGTCAAACTCACATTGTCATGGCGGTGTCACGAGACATATTGAGACTTTTTCCCCCTTTGCTAAAGCGAGAGTAGCCAGCACATGACATATCTGGCCCACAAGCCAGGAGTTTGACAGCCCTGTACTATATCTTTGGGAGAACTATTGTAAAATATTGGATTGGTCTATTTTACTCAACATGCATCAGGAACTGCAATAGTGTATTATCACATGTCATAACGTGCCAAGATTGGGTTACTGTAATGCACTCTACATGGGGCTGTCCCTGAAGACTCTTTGGAATGATGTACAGCTGTTCACAATGAAGTGGCATGAGTAGCGATGGGTCTGTTGCACTGTTTCATGAGCTGCACAGCTTACCAGTCAGCTTCGAGGAACTATTCTAATTCTAGAAAGCCCTTCATGACATGGGCCCTGGTCAGGCAGAGTGGATGCTTTCCAAGTTTCATCAATGAAAGACCCAGGAAGACTGATGAGACCATCAGCCCTATCGAATGGCATCAAATAACTCCCATCATTCAGAACATCATTAAAAACATGGTTGGAATAGGATGGTTGTGAAGTCCCCTCAGTTTCTTAGGGTTTTTTTTTTCTCAGTTGTGTGTAGTTTTGCAATTGATTTGGGTTTTTTTCCCCTCTTTTAATTATAAGCAGCCTAGAGTCATTAAGAAGTCAGGCATCCTTGAAATTGAATTAAATAAGTATTTTTTTAAAAAATGTACAGTTCTCTCCTCTGAGCTCATTCTAGCACAGTAAAACAAATTCTTGAGGGATCATGAGCTCAAAAGCATTTTGCTTCTTTGGTAAAGTTGCTACTCTTTCCCTATAATTATCACACATCTTTCCTTAGTTCAGAAATTCATTCCCCTCCATAGAGCTGTTCCCTTTCTATTGTCTGTCTTTTTTGAACTACTTGCCTACCTATTTCATGGGAAATAGAGAAGAGTCAAGAGGGAGGATAATGTTTGACTCCAACTATATTCCTCTTCTGGAGAAAAGGAGAGATACAAAAATTATAAATAAAATATAAGAAAGAACATGTGAATACATTTATGCCAGCAGTTGCATGCTAGGGTAGCCTACTTTGCAAATGAGCAAGAATTTGAAAAAGAGGCGAGATGGAGATTGTTTTAAAAGCAAGTTCATCTTTAATAATGTTGTTAGAGCTTTGCCATGTTTTGGATGGTATGCTTTTAAAGAAAGTTCCATTGAAAACTTTTTAGAACTCTTTAAAAGGGTTTCTTTCTCCTCAAGAAAATGTGACCTTCCACTGACAAATTCTTGTCATTGTATTTTTATCTTTACTCAAAAATGTGATTTCCCCTCCACTACACTAGACTATTGAAAAAAGGTGTGTGTGTGAGTGTGTGTGTGTGTGAGAGAGAGAGAGAGATGCATCCTTTATTCTGTATGAGGGAGAGAAAGGAAATGAATGTATAGAGGAGGTATACATGAAAGAGAGTGATAGAATATTCTACTCCCAAAACTTTGGTTACAGAGAAACGTAGCTTTTCAGAGGGAGAAAAAGGTTTATGGGTTTGCTGCAGAGCATTCTTGTTCTCCAGATCTTTTAATCTTGTTTATCTCTTTTAAGATTTTCATTCATTTCCAGGAAGATGTCTTCTCTGTCCACTCTGATAGCACTGTTCTTGTCAAATTTTAGACTGTCTACGATTGACCTCACCCCTTTCCTAAGAGGTCTGTAAGCGCATCAATGTGCCTACCGTCCCTATCCTATTGTTTCTTTTTATTTTTCTTATATGTATCCATTTCATGTATTCATAACTATGTTTATACTTATACCTGTTATCTTATAATTGCTTTACAAAATAAAATAAATAAGATAAAATTTTACTTTACTGTAGGAGTCCTGTCCACTTTAGGCAATGGATATGTTATTTATATGTCCATACAACGGAAAAGGAAGCTCAAGCCAGCAGAGATCATGACGGTAAACCTAGCAGTCTGCGACTTGGGGATTTCAGGTAATTCTACTTCAGCTCAGCTGAAAATGAAAATTTGGGGCCCTGTAAGCAACATTTAGGCCTATATTGATACCTTCTTGGCACCACTGCCATTTTTTCCCCTGTGTTTACAAATGATTAATGCCAATTAGCATGTAAAATAATCATTGAAACAGTACATATTTTAAATAATAATATGGAATTTAGTAAAAGCAGTATTTCAGTTGAATGCATTATATATCAAACAGTTTTCCTCAATCTGGTGCCCCCCCAGATGTAATGGATATACTCAAGGCTTAGCTAGGAATTTTAGAAACCATGGTTAACACAGCACCAGAATGGGGAATATTGTTACAGTATATAACAACATGTGGATGATCATTTTTAAAAATCTAAATAATGCTGTACAATAAAATTCATCTTTACTTTCTTCAGATGTATTGATCATTTAGTCAATTGAACCTTATATTTAAAAAATTAATCATGAATAAAATGTGATTGATTTAAAAAATTGGAATGCTCTGCTAATTTGATAGTAAAGATTCAATAAAATAAACATTGCATTGTATAATTCATATCATATTATACTGATGGCTTTTATTTTAAAAATGGAATAAAAGTATGTTTAATTTTGTGGATTCTGTGTAGTGCAATTTAAAGAAACCTACAAACAGATCATGAAATTATTCATAATTTCTTTTCAGTAAAAAAGGAAGTAGGAGAAATAATTATAGCAATTATTTTCTAAATTCAATTATTTGCAGCCAGTACCAAATGTAGTCATGTATGACTCTTTTATATAGTCAAAAAAAAATCTTAGTTTTCTTTTATTTCAATAAAAGCAATTCAATATGAAGTCCCTCAATTTTGTATATTAAATACCATATGAGGAATTGGCTTGAAAATTATGAAGTGTGCCATGTCTTTGCATAGAGTTGTTGAAATGTTACTGATCTTAATACTACTGGAAAAGAAAAATTCAGTGAAAAACAGAGCTATGCAAAGGTATGTATGAACCTATGCACAGACATATGCAAAGGTATGTATGTATGTATGTATGTATGTATGTATGTATGTATGTATGTATG
>BLBF01000025.1:19880798-19908119 GCA_015471245.1 Laticauda colubrina
CTTCCTTCCTTCCTTCCTTCCTTCCTTCCTTCCTTCCTTCCTTCCTTTGTCCTTCCTTCCCTCCCTCCCTCCCTCCCCCTCCCCCTCCTTTCCTCCCTCCCTTTCTTTCTTTCTTTCTTTCTTTCTTTCTTTCTTTCTTTCTTTTTATGTTGCTTGAAGGGGATTAAATTCATTTTTCTCTATTCTTTCAGACCTTTACCTGCTTCTGTTTTTCTTTTCTTTTACAGTGACGGGAAAACCATTTAGTGTCATTGCCTTCCTCTCCCACCGTTGGATCTTCGGTTGGAGTGGCTGCCGCTGGTATGGATGGACTGGCTTCTTCTTTGGAATTGGAAGTCTTATTACCATGACTGCAGTCAGCCTGGACCGGTATTTCAAAATATGCTATTTAGCTTATGGTAAGTTGAACACTACATACAACTTTTCCCTAGATGTGTTGACGTTTGCACTCCAGGGTTCCCAGTCAGCTCTGTGAGACAATGTCTGAAATACATCCATACTTGAGTGATTTATTAGGTCTTAATTATTAATTTTTCATTTAGATTGCAATTACAAATTGTCCATCCTTAAATTCCTGGACATTCTTTGACTCACTAGTTCTCTTCTGTTCTGTGTGTCTGCATATATATGCATATGCAGACATAATTTACAGCTACAGGTCTCCATAGTATGAAGACCTTCAGATATGACTATAATGGGGCCTACCTAATTATGGTCGTAGGTTATGACAGCCATTAGGAGAAGCATCTCACTCAATGACACCCCCCCCCCCCATCCCTGCTCTTCCCAATGAATCATTAAACAAACATGCAAGTAGAGCACGAGGTGCCTCAGGGGCAGGGGAAGGCCTTGGGAAGCCTAGCATAAGCCTAGGCCCATCTGCCTCAGCCCTCCCTGAGAGTTAAGGCCTCTCTCAACTCATGAGACACCCATGCTCTGCTTCCCGCTCCTTCGGTACCCACACAGGCCTTTTCCCACTCCCTACCAGGTCCTTTCTGGCCTTAGGGCTGATTTCCACCCACCAAGCTTAGTGTTTGAAGAGCTCCAGAGCCTTCCAGAGCGCTGGAATGATCAGCTTTGTTGCTCAATCTCAGAGCACAATTCTGGAATTGTACTATATGAGCAAGGGACATACTGCTCCATTTTGCTATCTAATGCTAAGCTAATGTGGCCTGTATAGGCATCTGGAAAACTTTGGGCTGTGTAGAGATGATATTAGGAATAGCTTACTCCCCCAGGCCTGGATAAAATGTTGAAAAACAACATGTCATATACCTCCTGTGCTACTCTTCAAATTCTGCTCCAAACAACCCCAGTTACATGCAAAGCAGCGGGGGGGGGGGGGGGGGGAATTACGATGCTGCATTTTCAGACCTGCAGTCATATTGGACTAATGTGGCACAACACTGATCTTTCAGCCAAACCACACCATTCCCAAAACCTTTCCTAGGAAGCATTAGTGTGTGTGTAGTTTTACAAAAAACATAATGCATTCATGTGTGTGGTTGATTGTAAAGCCGAACATCCACAGGGGCACTGCAGCAGCTGTAACTTTGGGACTGGGTCATAAGTAGATTCTGGAGGTCTGCCCTAACTTCAAACTGCCATTAAGTGACCAATCATAAGTTGAGGATTACCTGTATATCCATACTTACTTACAGCTTCAGTTTTCTCTCCTAGGAATCTGGTTGAAGAGGCACCATGCTTTTATCTGCCTAGGCATTATCTGGTCTTATGCTGCCTTCTGGGCCACGATTCCCTTTGCTGGCTTGGGGAACTATGCTCCTGAGCCCTTTGGCACGTCCTGCACCTTGGATTGGTGGCTGGCTCAAGGTTCAGTA
This sequence comes from Laticauda colubrina, assembly GCA_015471245.1. NCBI lineage: Eukaryota > Metazoa > Chordata > Lepidosauria > Squamata > Elapidae > Laticauda > Laticauda colubrina. The sequence continues at coordinate 19,882,640 of BLBF01000025.1, forward strand.
GCAGGACAGGCATTCATTCTCAACATCCTTTTCTTCTGCCTTGTATTCCCAACTGCTGTGATTGTGTTTTCCTATATTAAAATAATAGCAAAAGTCAAGTCATCCAGCAAGGATGTAGCTCATTATGACAACAGGATTCAGAATAGCCATGATCTAGAAATAAAGCTAACTAAGGTAGGTGCATATAATCCCTAAATTTTATTTTATTTGTTTAAGTATGGGCTGAATAGAGGGGATGACTCAACAAAAACCCATGCATGAGAAATAAAGAGATATTTGAGCAACCAGTGGGAAAATAAAGTGAACTTGGCAAATCTATCCCCCAATTCCCTTGCCTGCTACTAGCCTTTCACTTTAGGTCTTTGTGTCTTTTCCCCTAGATTCTGGCTTAAAAATAGATTTTGAAAGGAACATTAGTCAGAGATGGTTTTTCTGCAGAGTTTTTCTTTGGGGAAAAACAAGTCAATATCTTCTTAGTGCTTTAAACCATGAGGTTGATTGCATGATATTAAATTAGCCTGAGAGTCTTCCCAGCCCTAATGTACTATCACCAACTGCTGGTCATATAAAACTAAACCTCCTTCAAGCTGATTTGCAGTGGAGTAAATACATTACATTTACAGCACAGTGTAGTGTCACACAATAGCGTACTGTATAGTGTATAATGATGAGATAGATGAAGTATGAAATGGGATGTGTGCTACCACTAATTAGAACCTGATCTACTTTATCAATGATACTCTTTATTATATTGTATCTGTTGGTATGTTTTTTACATGATGTACAGGCTCCCAGAAATGGCAAGCATAATTTCTCCTACCCCAAATTTCAGATAGGCCACATAAACAAAGCACAAGTAAAATTATTTATGTGGTTCTTTCCCATTTGGGACAAATGTGGTAGGAAAAACAATGAGTCCTTATATCCACATGTTTCATCCTTTTCCAGAACAACATAAGAAACCACGACAATCTCTTGCAACTTTAATCTTATTTGAAGTTGTTTCACTCTTGTTGCATTGATTGAATTTATTTCTCTGCCTTCTTTCATTTATAACCTTTTAGGCTGAAGCCATGTGTGTGCTTAGGAATAACTCCTGATGAATCAAATAGGATTTATCTCAGAAGGAATATATCCTAGGGTGTACTATTGTTTTCCAATGATTGCCCTGGTTTTCAGAGGCCATATGCACCTCTTTGTTATACCAAATGGAAATGGGTTTTCACAAACATTGTCACTAATTCTGTGGTTATTTGCTCTGCTAATTGAGAACAGTCCCCAATAATACAATGTATTCTCTATGATAACTGAAAAAACTGAATTTTTGTTATATGGACATGACTGCTTGAGCAGGGGGTTGGACCAGACTAGAAGACTTACAATGTTCCTTCCAACTCTTATTATTCTCTTATTCTGGTTGTCTTGTCCTCTGTTATGCATTTCTCCTCACTAGGTGGCAATGTTGATCTGTGCAGGATTTCTATTTGCTTGGATCCCATATGCAATTGTATCAGTATGGTCAGCTTTTGGAAAACCAGATTCAGTTCCCATAAAAGTTTCGGTGGTGCCTACTTTGCTTGCTAAATCAGCAGCCATGTACAACCCTGTTATTTACCAGGTCATCAACTGCAAATCAGCCTGTTGTCAGCGGGGAGCTCTTAAGCCACTGCGGAAGAAAAAATCCTTGAAGAAATCCAGGTAGGGGTAAAAAAGTGGCCTGAAATATTTGAAAGGCACTAGAGATGTCATGCAATGGACATGTGCAGGAATGTGAGGCAAAGGGGGGGGGGGAAAGGAGGCCTTCCACAAGAGATAAAGAAGGAAACTCTTATCCCAAACAAACCTTCCTTCCCTCTTCATTATAAGGGGTTTCTGTCCCGAAGGTTGATTGTGAAAAGTGCCCAAGAAGACAAGATGTAAGAAGGGAAGTGGCGACAGAGAAATCTCTCTGAGCTTGTTTTCTTTAAATGTCTTTCTCTTGCTGAACATTCTCTCTCATATTCACTCTGCGGTGGAGATATTTCAGCAAGAACTTTTGGGGTAAGATGTAGCTCAGCTACAGTGACCTCACTGAATGGCCTCAGGGCCTGATCCTAAGGTGGGTCTTTGAAGAATAAAGAGCCCTCAAGTAACAGGATTGGACAGGACACTCAAGATTTGTCCTTCAAGATTAGGTATATGTATATGATGTCAAGCATCTCCAGAAGAATTCCGTATAAAAAATATCCTTTTTTGGGGGGGGGTGTTTGCTTTTCCTTGCAGGCTCTATGTAGTCTCTACAGAAAAGTCTGAAGAAATGACCGAAACTCAACTGGATGTTGCCTGAGAACTGGCACCACACTCCAGCTGACCAGCAAGTTTCTTTCTCAGTTGCTTCTGCTCTAAACCGCTTTAAAAATATGCCAGCTCCATCTTAAGGGTTATTTTCCTGGCTTGTATTTTCTTACGGGGTCCTAATATTAGTTTTTGCTACTCTAATCAAATTTTTTTAAAGTGACCATTTTGTTTGCATTTTAACAAGGTAAAAAGCCTCCCTGTATTGTTCTTATTTTACATATCATAAAGCGATTATAATGAATACAAATAAATCGATGTATAGCACATAGTAATAGTATAGCAAACAACATGGCAAATTGGTACTTAGACTCCATATACTTTACCCTGTTGATCCCTTGTCAATGAAATGCTGCTGCCTGTCAGCAACAGTGACATGATACAGAGAAGCAACAAATACCTTTGGCCAAGAGCTACAGAGCGAAGAGAGAGGCATTTCCACACATTCTGCTTGGCCCTCCATTGGAATCCCAAGGCAGGAATGGAGGACATCCTCCAAGTGGCCTGCTCCCATATTCTTCAAAACTATTGTTTTCAACCAGAGCATAATGATCTTGAGCGCTTTCTTCCATTCTAGTCGCAGTCCCAGTTCTGCTTGGCTGCAGTGCCTGGCATGTGCCCTCCCCTCCGCCAGCTAATCACATTTTGTCCTGGGCTGCTACTTTCTCGCCATTTTTAATAAATGCTATTTCCATTAATCTATTGAGGGGGCCCTTAAGTCAATGAACCACCCTCAAACCTAGAAGCTTACAACCTTTATCTCTCCGGGTAAGCACTTTTTGGTTTCTGCTAGGCTGGGTGAATCATGCTTTCCTTGTTTTCCCATCCTCTGGAGCGTGCACCAGAGGTGGTATTCAGCAGGTTCTGACCAGTTCTGGAGAAACGGTAGCAGAAATTTTGAGTAGTTCAGAGAACCGACAAATCCCACCTCTGACTGGAGAGTTCATAGTATCCTTCCCCTGCCATGCCCACCAAACTACATCCACAGAACCAGTAGTAAGAAAATTTGAATCCCACCACTGAGGGGAATGCAGGGTTGTGCAGGGCTTGATCTGAACTAAGCATCATCCCAGCTCTGACAAATCCAATTTTTGTAGTTGCCTGAACAAACAATCACCAACAGCATGGGGGACAAGCAGCTAAGGCTATAGTGCAAAATTACCCAGAGCTAATGGCTTTTAACTACCTTCGTACTAAAATCTACACAAATATTAGGTCCAATGTATATTATCATGCCATGTTGGGAAAGGAAGTGGTTTCAAATAGCTCAACAGAAAAGTGAAAAGCTTGGCTTCAAATCTTTCTGTATCCCCCACCCCTCCATTTGTTTAAATATGTTTAAGTGCAAACAAAAGATTTGGTCAGAACAGTTTTGTAAAATATTTTCACACATAGAATTGGTACTGTCATATCAGTTGTCAATATATGCCTTCTAACATAATTATACTGTGTATATCTCCCTTGATCTAATTTGGTTTGCGATTTGTGAGGAACAGGAGTAGCTGGACATTGGCCAGGATGGGCATCCTCTTCTAATGCTATTACACTGCACTTATCTTGCCTGTGCCTGGGGGAAACCCACAAGGAATCACCATGTATATAATAAAAGCTCAGTTACACTTAAATTTAGATTAATTCACCTGGTGAAGGGAAGTGGTTGTGCAGGCAGGAAGTGACTGCTGGAAGAAGCAAACAAAACCTGCACAAGTTTCAGAAAAGATGCAGCTGTTTTAATGGTTTATGAAAAGGAGCATCATATAGGTTCGGAAGCACCACTTTTGAAGACTGCATATTTGCATCGACCTAACACAACTCCTACACACTACTTTAGCATTTGTTGGGCTCCTCACCTTCCTTCAAAATCTAGATTGCTTCAGACATGCTGTCTTGATATTGGGGAGTTTCTGAATGTGATTTTTCTTAACATTGTGGTTGTGGGGGATTAGGTTGGAGTGTCCTTGGGTGCCTTTATGCTATTATTGTGCTGCTGCTCTTATTAATTACTTACTGTACATTTACTAAGTGTAAATAACTTACTGTTATTGATTGATTTTGTGCTTTGCTGGCTTTACTCCAATATTCATCACTCAGACTTGCAACAGTGAGATAGGTAGCTATATAAATCAATATAATAAATAATAAATGCTAAGTTAATAAAACATGGACAGGAGAAAACCTTGATACAAACTATGGACAATTTACATCAAAGTTTGGTTTTGGTTTGCATTGGGTTTTTGTTTGTTCCTTTTGCTATTTTGTTTATTAAAAGTGTTTGAGGGAGAGAGAACTGTAAACTAATGTATTGCAGCCAGTATAAGTTCAAAATAATTTTTAAAATGAAGCAACAGAGGGTCTCTAATGGAAACATTTTTTGAAATAAGATAAGTGTAGAATATGACTTTAAAAAATAATGAGTATTTGGAAACATACTTCAGGCGAAAAAAAAATCTGTGGTAAGTGCAAATAGCCTAAATATAGTGCTAAGATATGCTCAATATTCAATTACATTACTAAAGTGTCATCTTTATAGTAATATGGCTGTAGTGAACAGTTTTGCTCATTTACAGGTCAAGAAAGAACAGAACAACAAGAATACTGCCCCAAGAATACTGCAACATACTGTTGTGAGAGAAGATAATACTGTCTGGAGGAAAAAGTCTATTTACTACTCTCCTTTGTGTTCAATTTGGCCAGGGCAGAAGGCTATAATTTTATTCCTTTTTACCATTTTTTTCTCTCTCTCCCACACCATATTTTGAGTTCATGTTTGAGGACCAAACATGGGATCTGCTAGATCTAAAGATTGCCTGAGTTGGCTACAGCTCATCTACCATGAGCCTTTCATTTCCAAGTTGAAGGGCAGCCCCCCTGACAGTTTTCTGCCACTGGGCAGTTAATGGTTTCTACAGCAGCTCCCTCTCTTCATTCCTCATAGAGGAGAATGTCTCTAGCATCCTGTAATTCCAGGACAATAGGATTGCACAGGTTAGTGAGTGTGGATTTAAACAGTAATTTTTGCACACGTGTCTTCTGTGGTAGAATGGTCCAAGATATCCTATTTTCTGCCTGTCTTAAATAAAAATATGCAATTTCAAAAAATATAAAGCAGTTTTTAGATTCAGTAAGATAATATATCTGACTTGACAATAATAAATTCCAGTGAATTCATCTCATTGCTGCATTGAATAAGAGGATTATTTTGCTTTCTTCTTGGCTTTTTTCCCCATCTTAAATACAGATGTACTTCTGCAGCTTCACTGATAGGTTTTTGGATTTTTCGTTTCCAATGTATCGTTTCTGTATAATTTTAAATAAAATAGATGCCATATTCCTGTCAATATTTTCATGTATTTTATTTCTTATGAAGTCTTAGTCCTCCACTGAGTTTTCAATATGTTACTGCAGCTGGAGGCATAATTTCTGTGGATTAGCAGGATGCCCCCAATGGATCTTTTCTTCTTCTTCTACCTGTTTGGGACTCCTGCTGAAAGTGAATCAATTCAAAGATACTGTACTGAAACCTGGAGGGGAAGGAAGTTGCCCATGCTGAGTCCTTCCAAGTTGTCCCTTTTCCAAATCGATACCAGTTTTGGTAGTTTCCAAAACTTCAAGTCTAAAAAAATACAAGGAAAGAGTGGAGATAGAAGTCAAGCAGGGGATGACATTGGAAATAGCAGAAAAATACGGAATGTTTATTCATCTGGTCTAAACTTTTCAAGGCAACTAAAGGTAGATGAGAGAATCTCCCCTCTCATTTCCCATAGACTCAGTTCTGGAGGTCTACAAGATCCAGGTATCAATGGCTTTGCCTAGGCATTTCCCAAAAGCAACAAAAATCTTCTAGTTTGTTAGGGTCTTTTCCAGTCGGGCCAACAGTGGAACAAACCACTAGTATATAAAGTTCAAACCCTCCCTATCTCTTCCTCATCCATCTCCAGGGGCCAGCCACTCTGCCAAATAATGTCCCTCACCCCTTTATCAGTTTCCTCTTTTCCATTTAATTCATTTTATTGTCATCCCTTTTGAAACTTTTTTTTTTCATGAGATTGACTGGAAGTGCTACCCTAGAGGTTGTAATTGTGAAAAGGATTGTGTCTTGTGTGCAAGATCAAAATCAAAGAACAAGCCTGCTGGGAATCCCACATTCCTTCCTATTAGAATCAAATGTAACCTGTAGGGTGAATGTTTAAATTTGCATGTGCATGTGCTAAATGGCAGCAGGAGATTGGAGCTTTCTACCTCCCTTTGCTGCTACCCAAGGGTTGGCCAAGGAAATGCTAACAGTTTCTTATTTCTATCATACGCAAAATTATTTCAACTTTTGTTTTGTTTTTTCATTTTTACCCAAAATTGATTCAAACTGTATTCCATCAAACTGCAGCCACAGTGGAACAGTTCAGCATAATTTCTGGAAGACAATGTTTTTCTTCAAGCTTGCAACCAAGCACATTTTCTGATTTATTTGATTTGATTGATTTAGACTTTAATCTCCTTCATTGTGCACAATACTGCTTCTCTCTGTTGCTCTGTTTCTGTCTCTCCGCCAACACCCCAGAAAATAGGCTCAAAATCCAGAAGGATCTCAACAGACGTAAATAAACACTGTGCCCTATCTAACAAAATGAAATTCAATGGTGAGAAAAGGAAAGTTTTATACTTAGGCAAGAAAAGCGAAATGTACAGGTGTAGAAAAGGTGGAACTTGGCTCAGTACCAGCAGCTGTGAGAGAGATCTTGGCATCCTAGTGGACAATCAGTTAAATATGAGCCAGCAGTATACTGCAGCTGACAGAAGAAACCAATGCAGTCCTAGGCTGCATCAACAGTGGGATAGAATCAAGATCACAAAAAGTGTCATTATCATTTGATAATGCTTTGGTAACACCACATTTGAAATATTGCATCTAGTTTTGGTTACCACAATGTAAAAAAGATGCAAACATGCAAGCTTGGCCACCATAGCCAGCCCCCATTTATCTAAACCCATCTACTCTAAGGCCCGGTCCCACTGGCTGACGGATGCAAAACATATGCATAAAGGACAGAGCGGACGAGCAAGATTTCGGGGTGGTTCCATCCGTTGTCATCCACTCCAAAATGTGGGGAAAATTTTCATAAACAGAACGGAAAAGAACAGACATGGGTAGTATGTAGTGGTGATGTTAAACGGATGTCCATAGGAAGCCTAGCAGATGAAAGCGGATGGAATCAGATGACACCTCCGAAGGGGTTCCGGGGAAGAATTTCGAAGTGAACGCATAGCGGATGAAGCGGATGCATCATGGACGCCTATAGGAAACAAAGCGGATGCCGCACGGATGTAAATCGGATGCAAAGCATTCACTGCGCATGCGGGGAGTATGAATTGCATCAGCTCCGCGGATATAAAAGGATGCAGCATGCACGCAGTCAGCATACAGGGGAAAGACGTACTGCCACATACATCTAGCAGGAACACCATGGTTCGTCAGTCAGGCAAGAAGAGGAAGCCCGTGCCTACTTGTTCAAGCCCTGGCAAGGTGAAGAAGGCCAGAACCAGAATCCCATCCCCTGGCACTGAAGCAGCAGCAGCAGCAGCTGCTGCTGCTACTGTGGTGGGCCAGCCCCAAGGCCCTCAAAGCCCTGCTGCTGAAGGCCCTGTTGCTCAAGCCCCTGAAGGCCCTGCTGCTCAAGCCCCTGAAGTCCCTGCTGAAGCCCCTGCCAGAGGGAGGAAGAGGCAAGGGAAGGAGAAGGGAGAGAGGAAACAGTACACCGTTTTCAAGGAGCATGAGGATGAGGTTCTGGAATGGCTGAGGGAGAACGAGTACCTCTGGAGAAAGGGCCACAGACTGTATCGGGACACCAGGAAGAAGCAGGCAGCTTGGAGAGACAAGGCAGAGAGCCTGGGGTACACTGCAGAAGTACTCCTTGGATGGTGGAAGCACATGCACACCTGGTATGGCAAGCTACACCTCAAGAAATCCGGGCAGGCCGCTGTCAAGCTCACTGACCGGGAGATGTATGCCATGGCCAAGTGCAGTTTCCTGGAGGGTGAGATCCGCCACCAAGGAGCAGCCCCTCTGAGACCCCTCTTCCTCAGACAGCCCACAGACAGCCAGTCCTCTTCCAGCAAGGAACCAGCTACCCTGTCCAGGCAGGTGTCTTCAGAGGCCCCCACAGCAGAGAACCCCCTGACAGCCGCACTCCCCATGCCAGCAGACTTGGAGGATCCCGTGGAGGATGACACCCTGCTGTCACAAATGGAGGAAGAAGCAGCAGCCACCAGAGGCCAACACACCCCCAGCTCCAGAGGATCCAGGCAGAGAGGCAGACGGGAGGGCCAGGACCACAGTGTGCTGTTGGAGATCAGGGACACAATGAAGACCAGCACAGAACTTCTCTCTCAGCTGGTCCACTTGGACAGAGCATCCTCGGGCCGGAACACCTTCATCACCTACGTGAGCCAGACCCTGAGGGACCTGTCCGAGGCCCAGTACCAGGTGATGAAGCAGAAGATCACAGCACTTCTGCACAACCCTCAAGGCCCAGCTGAAGCTGCTCCTACCCAGTCCAGGTCTGCTCCTCCACCCCAGGCGATGTCACAGCCCTTCCATGGCTTTCAACAGCTCTTCACCTACCAAGGCTACGACTACCAGGACTTCCCACAGCAAAAACAGACCTTCCCAGTCCAGGCCCAGGTTCATCACATGCCACAGACGCCACTCCTCACCCAGCTTCAGACCAGACAGCCCCACTACACTCCTCCTTCCTCCACCCCACAGCCAAGCCCATCAATGGACAATCTGTCATCAGTATTGGGCCTGACATCTCAAGTCCTTGATGAAGGGCCTCTCAACCTCACGGGACTGAATCAGCTCTCGGATAGCTTCCTGAACACACCACCACCTGTTGTACCCTCGGGGCCAAGCACCCCAATAGTGCCTCAGGCCAGCACTCAAGTCACAGCCACCTCCACAATCCCTGGCCGCTTGACAGCTGAGACCATGGACATGACTCAGAGTGACTGAGAATAGTGTCAGAGACTGAATTGTTTACTTGTTAAGTTTATCTTTGCTTAAGACACTTTACTTGATTCATTTTGCTTATTTAATACAGTCATAAAATTTACCTAAGAAAGTTTATCTTTGCTTAAGACAATTTATTCAGTTTACTTGGTTCATTTTGCTTCTTTAATAAAGTCATAAAGTTTACCTAAGAAAGTTAATAAAGGTTATCTTTGCTTAAGACACTTAGTTTACTTGGTTCATTTTGTTTACTTAATAAAGTGTTGGTGAAAACTTTGAAAAAATGGTGAAGCCTTTGCATGCTTGTGGGATAGATAAGGATAGTTGTGGGATAGATAAACCTCCAGTGCAAGCATAGTGGGACTGTATGGTCCACCATCCCAGTGATCCAGATGATTTTCTCCCCCTTTTTATTGAAAATATCGGTTGTCCACTATGGGGCCTTCTACATACTCTAGACATACTGCAGACATCCTAAATATACGAGATACATCCCAGATACAAATGTTTTGTCCATTTTGAATACTTTATATACGAGATGCATACGCTTACATCCTTTCTATTTCCGTGCTACTAACGCTGTGTAGACATTCCGTGTACCTTTTGTTTCCTCCCTCTTTCCATTTTCAGCTGCAGCGGATGTGAGTTGAGGGGATGGCCAGAGGATGCAGAGAGGATACAGCGGATGTTTAACAGATGATAACAGACATAGAACGTTTGCTGCCCGTATATGCTATGGATGTACATCGTACGTGGCGGAAAGTTCATCCGTTCACAAAGTTTTGTGCAGCTCAAAACTTCTTCTGCAGATGAAATCTCAGTGGATGGATGCTCGACGGATAGAGCGTATGAAACATGTATGCAGTGAGTACACAACGGATGCATAGCGTTTTCCAACGGATGGCAAGCTTTTTTTTACGTTTTACATCCTCTTTGCATCCGTAAGTGCAGTGGGACCGGGCCTTAAGATTCCCTCCTCACCCACCCCCACCCACCCCCAAAAAAACCCACCTACAGAAAAGATATAATAAATCATTTTTTCCTTGCTGGCACTGTGAGATGCTTAGAACAGAAAGATATTAAGGCAGGAAGAATATCAGTTTGGTCAAATTTGTCTACATTTACTTCAGATATTACCCACTGTAGCTGGTTTAACTTTCTTGAACCTTTTGCATTTTTCTTTAATGAGGTAAAATCTGTAAAAAAAAACCATCCTGTTTATAGGCATCATATATGATGATAATTGTGAACACATTGGGAAATTATACATGAGATACTGTGATAAAGTTCAGCTCCTTCTAATAAACCTTTGGTTGCTGAAGTGTCTTAGCTGGGCAGAAACTGATGAGATAATTAGCCATGTCCATAGCCATGAAAGGTTTTAGCAAAATGTAAATGTAACAATAAAGGAACACCTATTCTGTTGTTTTTGCTTGAGTTCTTTCTGGAAAATTAGAATTTTATCTATAAATTGAGTTATGTACCCACACTTGGCAGAATTGGTATTGATTTAGATTTATTTATAATTTCACACTTAAAGACTTGGAGAAATTAGGTAAGGACTGGAGTGGATTGTAAGGCAAATGCCTCTCTTTATTTGTGCATGGGTGAAAATTGATTTTTGTGCTGGGAAATATTGTGCTCTGTAAACAGAATAAATAAAGCAGGATTTAAAAAATATTTTAGCAAAAACCTGTGTCATAATGGAGGCCACGATTCCAGGGATTTAGCACTTTAGTTCTGGATGAGGCAATGTTGGGGTGCTTTTGGACTTGTTTGACTCCAGTTTGAAGAATAGGAGGCAACCATGGCCGGCCTTTGTACAACTTAGTATTGGGTGCAATTGCATCCATTCTCTGGTCCCAGTTATTCATGCATGGATCACTTCCAGTGGTGATATTCAAAATTTTTTACTACCGATTCTGTGGGCATGGCTTAGTGGGTGTGGCAGAGGAAGGATACTGTAAATCTCCAGTCAGAGGTGGGATTTGCTGGTTCTCTGAACCACTCAAAATTTCCGCTCCTGATTCTCCAGAACTGGTCAGAACCTGCTAAATACCACCTCTGGTCACTTCCCAAATGGACTAAAGCAATATGCTTTACACAAGACTTCCTTTGAAGAACATCCAGAAGCTCTCACTGATACAGAATATAGCTTTGAGCAGGTATATGTACTCCTTGATCTTATCATTTCTGAGCCTAGGAAGTTTGTTCCCACTTCACCTTCTTCTCCACCTATTTGCATTGAACTGTTGACATATAATCTTAAGGCCCTGTCACACTGGCCGACGGATGCAAAACGTTAGTAAAAAGGACACAGCAGACGAGAAAAATGTTCCATCTGTTGTTATCCGCTCTCAAAAGGGGCTAAAATTTGCATAACCAGAGCGGATAACACGGAAAGGAACGGACGGGGGGAGGACGCAGGGCGTATGGAAAGCGGATGCTCCACGGAAGAGCCTAGCGGATGGAAGCGGATGGGAGTGGATGGCACATCCGCAAGGCTTCTGGGGGAGTGCAGCAAAGCGGACGCGGAACGGAAAGAGCGGATGCAGAGCGGATGCAGAGCGGATGAAGCGGATGCAGAGCGGAAGCCTAGCGGAAGCCTAGCGGAAGCCTAGCGGATGCACAGCGTTCACTGCGCATGCGGGGAGGATGCATTGCATCAGCCCCGCGGATATAAAGGGAAGCAGCTCCCAAGCAGGTCACCATTCAGAGGAAAGACCTGCTTCCAGACACATCGAGTGCCTTGCCAGCCTGCCCTGTATGCCTGCCTGCCAGCCTTGGTGCCAGCCTTGCTGCCTGCCATCCTGCCAGCCTCCCTGCCAGCCTGCCTACCAGCCTTGCTCCCTGCCATCCTGCCAGCCTCCCTGCCTGCCTGCCTGCCAGCCTGCCTGCCAGTCTGCCTGCAAGCCTTGCTGCCTTCCTTCCTGCCTGCCTGCCAGCCTGCCTGCCTGCCTGCCTGCCAGCCTTGCTGCCAGCCAGCAACCCCACAACCATGGGGAAGAAGAGAAAGCCTCAGCCATCTGCTGCCAGCCCTGGCAAGAGGGACAGGGCCACCCTCCCACCCCCTGGCCTTCACTCTGCTTCTGCTGGGGCTTCTGTAGCACGGGCTTACTCTTCTGGGACTGGGGCTTCTGCTGCTTCTGCTTCTGGAGGAGCTGATGATGATGCTTATGGCGGTGGTGCTTCTGCTCATGCTTACTCTGCTGATGCTGCTTCTGGCGGTGGTGCTTCTGCTGATGCTGCTTCTGGAGGAGCTGATGACGCTGCTTCTGGCAGTGGTGCTTCTGCTGGTGCTCACTCTGCTGTAGCTGCTCCTCGTACTGCTGGTCCTGCTTATCCTGTTGATCCTGCTCGTCCTGCTTGTGCTTGTCGTCTTGCATGTCCTGCTGGTCCTGCTCGTGCTCCTGGTCTTGCTCGTCCTGCTGGTCCTGCTCATCCTGCTGGTCCTGCTCATGCTCCTGGTCCTGCTCATGCTCCTGGTGCTGCTGGGCTGCTGGTGCTTACTCTGCTGCTGCTGATCCTGGTCCTGCTGCTGCTGCTGCTGCTGCTGCTGATGATGATGATGATGATGATCCTGCTGGTGCTGCTGCTGCTGCTGGTGGTGGTGGTGGTCCTGCTGGTGCTGCTGCTGCTGGTGGTGTAGAGGAGCAGCCCCTACAACCTGGAAGCCCCTCTGATGAGGGCCCATCTGGTCCTGCCAAAGGGAGGAAGAGGCATATGCGAGAACGGGAGAGGAGGCAATACTCCATTGAGGAGGAAGACGAGGATGAGGTGCTGGAGTGGCTGAGAGAGAATGACTATCTGTGGCAGAAGGGACACAGGCTCTACAGGAACACCAAAAGGAAGCAGGCTGCTTGGAGAGAGAAGGCGGAGAGTCTGGGCTACACATCGGAGGTGCTCCTCGGCTGATGGAAACATATGCACACCTGGTACGGGAAGCTGCACCTCAAGAAATCTGGCCAGGCCACGGTCAAGCTGACGGACAGAGAGACCTATGTGGTGGCCAGGTGCAGCTTCCTGGAGGGTGAGATCTGCCACCGAGGAGCACCAGCAGCCCCTCTCACTACCCTCTCTCTCAGGCAGCCTGCTGAGAGCCAGTCCTCTTCCGGCCGAGAGTCAGCTCCTGTCTCCAGGCAGGTTTCTGTGGAGCGTGCCACGGTGGAGAACCTGCGGACAGTTGTTTTAACCATGGCGGAGCACGTGGAGGACTCCCTGGCACAGTGGGAGAAAGGAGACAGCACTTCCACCACAATCCTACCCGCATCCACCCCCAGCTCCACCTCCACAGAAAGGCAGAGAGCCAGACAGGAGGGCCAGAGCCACACTGTCCTGCTGGAGATCAGGGACACCATCCGGAGCAGCATAGATCTCCTCTCTCAGCTGGTCCACACCGACTCCTCATCCTCCAACCGCAAGCCCTTCCTCACCTATGTGAACCAGACCCTCACGGACATGGCGGAACCCCAGTACCAGGTGGTGAAGGACTGGATCACCAAGCTGCTTCACAACCCTCCAGACCAAGATGAACCTGCTCCCACCCAGTCCAGGTCTGCTCCTCCACCCCAGGTGATGTCCCTCCCATTCCAAGGCTTTCCACAGGCCCTCACCTACCAGGGCTACGGCGACCAGGAGGTCCAGCAGCACAGGCAGCAGCCCTTCCCAGTCCAGGCACAGGCTCATCGGATGCCACCGTTGCCACCGGTTCCACTGATGCCACCGATGCCACCCACGCTACTGATGCCACCCACGCCACTGATACCACTGATGCCACCGATGCTACCCACGTCACTGATGCCACCCATGCCAGTCCTCACACAGCTGCAGACCAGACAGCCCCACTACACTGCTCCTTCCTCCACCCCACAGCCAAGCCCGGCCTCAGTACATCTGTCATCAGTACTGGGGCTGACACCTCATGACATTGAGGAAGGAGCTCTCAACATCACGGGGCTGATCCAGCTGTCTGAGAGCTTGCTCAACACACCATCACCTGTTGTCCTCTCGGGGCCAGGCACCCACCTCCACAGCACCTGGATCCTTCACCCCTGAGACTGGGCACACCTCCAAGTGACCGATAAGAGTGCCAGAGACTGGGTGGCTACCTGTAGACTTTATTTGGACACTTGACTTGGGTCATTTTTCTTTTACAGCTTGTTATTAATAAAGATTATCTTTGATTCACACATTTGCCTCATTTATTTTATTAAATAAATTCTTGGTGGAAACTTTTAGAAATGGTTTAAGCCTTTGCATGCTTGTGGAATGGGTAAGGATAGCTGTGGGATGGGCAGGGATACCTGTGGGATGGGTTAGGATATCTGTGGGATGGGTAATATCTGTGGAATGGGCAGGGATAGCTGTGGGATGGGCAGGGATACCTTTGGGATGGGTAATATCTGTGGAATGGGCAGGGAAACCTGTGGGGTGGGTTAGGATACCTGTGGGATGGGTTAAGATAGTTGTGGGATAGATAAACCTCCAGTGCAAGCATAGTGGGACTGTATGGTCCACCCTCCTAGGTGCCACACCTATGGCCCTTTATTATCAATAACAATGTAATCATTGATCCACACATGTCAACATAAACACAACTCTTTATTAAACGCCCTGTTCATTGTAGGCCCACCCAACATACATGGCCCAATCTCATCAGTGTGATGAGACAGGCTGAAGGAAGCATCCATTAAGCATCTACCATCCTGTCTTGCCACTCCACTGCTCCAGCTGGGGAGTTGCACCAGTGTTTCAGGAGGTTGCGCTGCTTCTTCCCTTCACGTGAGGCTCTGTTGGGGCCTTGCACATCCTCAGTGTCTATCAGGTTTCACCCTTGCCTCCATTCCCCAGGCTCCATGTCCCCATTGTCTTGTTGGAGGTCCACGAGCCTGTTCTGCAAGACTGGGTAGCGGGTGCGCATGAGATTGAGCAGGATGCAGCAAGCTTCCACGATCCTCCTCATGGTCTCTGGGCGATGCTGCATGATGGTGAGAAGTACCTGGAACATGTTGGCCAGGATGCCGAAGGCGTTCTCCACCACCCGCCTTGCCCTGGACAGCCTGTAGTTGAAGATCCTCTCTTCACGGGTGAGGCATCTGGAAGTGTAGGGCTTCATGAGGTAGGTTCTGAGGGAGAAGGCGTCATCCCCCATGATGAAGGAGGGCACATCTTGTGTGTCATTGGGCAGGGGGTCTGGATCTGGGAAGCCCATGATGAGGTTGCGTTCCAGCCCCTCCTTGAGGTCACTGGCGTTGTATACCTGGGCATCTGAAGCTGACCCGTTGCCTGAAGCATTGATGTACATGAACTTGTAGTCAGCATCAATCATGGCAAAGAGGATGATACTGAAGGAGTCCTTGTAGTTGTGATAAATGGACCCTGACTTGGCTGGAGCTTTTCAGGCCACATGCTTCCCATCTATGGCTCCAACGGTGTGTGGGAAGTTCCACTTCTGATACCACTGCTCTGCAACTTTCTTCCAGCCTTCTTCAGTGGAGGGGCACTGGAGGAGCTCCTCCAGGTATTCTTCGATGATGGCCTGCACCACTTCTCTGACCACAATGCTGATGGTGTTGTGTGGCACTCTCCAGCCGAACTGCATGCTCCTGTAGGTGGTCTCTAAGGCCAGGTGGCGCAGAGTCAGTGCCACCTTGAGCCCAGGGTCCAGGCTGGGCTGGAAGTTGGTGCTCTGTCAACCTGGGTGTCAACCGCTCCACAACTTCATCAAACATGGCTGGAGGCATCCTCATGAAGTTCTGGAATGCACGAGGGTCTTCGTTCCTGAGCTCCACCATCAGCTTGTTGTACAGTCCGTACTCTGCTCTTCTCCCGATCCATCTTTGGACCCAGACGCTTCTTGGCCGCCTCCTTTTCTTCCCGTAGTAGAGTTCACAGAGCCTGTAGATGGCTTTGCACTGTTGTAGAACGATGGTGGCTACCAAAAGGACTGTGTTACGATCCAAGGTGGACATGACTGGATGCTGTGGAAGAGCAAGAGGCAGATGAAGGCTGCAGAGGTCTGCACAGCAGGGCTGCTGGTCTGAAAGTGAGATCCAGGTGAGTTGCTCCCCCTTTTTATAGGCAATATAGGTTTTCCACTAGGTGTCCTTTTGCATCCTCTAGGCATCCTCTAGACATCCTTAATATCTGAGATAGGTCCCCTCTGCGAACGTTTTTTCCGTTTTAAATGCTTTCTTTGCGAGCTGCATCCGCTTTCATCCTTTCTCCGTCCGTGCTACTAACGCTGCGCGTTCATTCCGCGTCCATTCCGCTTCCTCCCTGTGCCCGCTTTTTCCTGGAGCAGATTTGAGTTGCGCGGATGCGCAGTGGATGCCTAGCGGATGTAGCGGACGTGTAACAGATGCTGATGGATGCAGAACGGATGTCCCCCGTATGCCTAGCGGATGCAGAATGGACGCGTTGGATACATTTTCCGCTCAGAAAATTTTGAGCAGCTCAAAACTTTTTGAGTGGATGAAATGTCAATAGAAGGATGCTGGACGGATAGAGAGGAAGCAAAACGGAGGCAGTGAGTACAGAACGGAAGCATCGCGTTAACCAACGGATGGCAAGTGTTTTTCTCCATTTTATATCCTCTTTCCATCCGTTGGTGCAGTGTGACAGGGGCTTAAGTTTTAAGGAGGGAGGGGAGACAATGAGCAGCACATTGGCATTTTTATTCTCTTCTTTCACCCACAACAAAAGATTATTTTCTCTTCCCAGCTTCTAGCCACCAAAGTGATAGCTCAGCATATTTGAAGTAGTTGATTATTCTCCCAGAAATTTTAATTCCAATTTATGTTTCTCCAAGCTCAGCAGTACTCGTGATATATTCTGCATTTATCTTCACTTTCCAGAATTTCTGGGTCTAAGTGAACAATCAGACTTTTGCACAAATTGTAATGTGTGGCTTTCTTTTCTATAATTCTTGTTTCTGTAGTTTTCCTCAATAAATTTTTGCCTTTCCCTATGATTGTTATCTTTCTTGTTTTTCATTACTTATCTAGAAACTAGCTCGATACCCATGCTTCGCTATGTGGTTGGGCTTATTTTTTGGGGAGGAAAATAAGGGGAGGAAATTCTGCCTCTGCCTACCAGCATCCATTGTTATTCATCTGGCTAGTGTCTTGTCAGTGTATGAGAGAGTTGAAAGCTGTTTGGAAACTGAAACTGTGTGAGCAAGAAGGAGACAGCAAGGAGCCTGGGCATGGCTTAGCTCAACTGTTCTGTATTAAAGCTGCTTGGTGCTGTGAAACTCTTCTGCTTCTCTTCTGTGTTTTGCATTTGGAACAGATTTATTTCAGGTGGGGAGGGGGAGTAGAACTCCTTAGCATCCGAGCGTGTTAATAATAATCTACGAAACACTAATGCTCCAATGGTCATTCTGAAGAATCCTTTCATAGTGAGCACCTAGAAGTCAAGAGGAACATATGTGCCAAATTTCAAGTTTGTAGGCTTTACGGTTCTGGAGATTTTGTGATGATGCATGACTGGTATTTTGCTTTTATATATATATAAGATTACATCTTGTCTCTTGTTTAGAACTCTATACTGGATTGGGCAAATGTTCATTTCTGTTGCCTTTGGCTTCCTTCTGTTCTTTAATCCTTCTGGATGTGTCAGCAGAAGGCTTTTAGCTTTTAGTGTTTTTTTGCTTTTAGTGTTTCAGCTGCTTTATCTTCAATTACATCACACATTTCAGTCCTTTAAGGCACACTGTTGATCAAATCTAATCTTTTAAATCTATATTTTACCTCATGATCATATGAAATTTGACTGAAGGTGCATATTTTTAGTCTGATGGGTTTACATCTGCTTTTTTATTTTAAATTGTAATTCATCTGTTATCATGGGGTGAGGTATTATCACTATTCTGGTAATACTTAATTACACATTCCTGCCCCCTGGTGAATTAAGAGATGCTATAAGCAATTTATCCTGATATTTGGAGACTGTGAACAACAGGCTATATCTTAACTCTGGTAAGACGGAGTGGTTTTGGGTTTGGGCGATGGCCGATTCTGGGATTAATGCCATCCCTGTTGCTGGATGGGATTGCTGGATGTTTCAGAGAAAACTGTGTGAAATGTGGGTTTCTCTTGGACCTAATGGCTCCTGCTTGATGAGCAGGTGACAGTTGTGGCTAGGAGGGCCTTTGCACAGCTTTATGTTGTGTACCAGTTGTTCCCATTCCTGATCAGCAGGCTCTGCTCACAGTCACTTATGTCCTAGTCAGCTGCAGATAGTCTGACTGTAATACACATAGGTTTGCCCTTGAAGAGCATCTGGAAGCTTCAGCTGGTGCAGAATGTCACCTGGGCAGTAATATCTACCTCTAGTGTGATGTGTGTCATGCCTCTGCTCTGTGAGCTATATTGGCTGATAATATGCTTCCAGTTCAAGGTGCTTGGTTTAGCCTTTAAAGCCCTGCATGGAATGGGACCAAGTTGTCTGGGAGATCTCCTTTCCCCAATTACATCTGCCTATCTATCAGGTAGATTACTGAGACTGTCCAATTCACTTGATGGCTGCCATAGTTCGCTTGACAATCATGGCAAGAAGGGTCATGAGATTGGGCATGGCTTGCTTGGCAACTGCCTTGCTTGGCAATGGACATTCTGCTCCTGGTTACAGTCATAAGTCAAGGACTATCTTTATAGTCGTCCAACCTACACACAATGACTCTGGGTGCCATACACCTTTAAAAACCCACCGTTTACCCTTTTAACTTGGCCCCATTTTTCCTGCCATTCTCTACTTGCATTTTTTAAAAATTCTGGGAATCAAGTTATGTCAGTTGACTTCTCCGGTTATTGCTGGATGCTTTTCAAGAGGGATTTGCAAGAGAAATGCTTTGGGCCCTCGAGGGAAAAAATCCCACACAAATATTTAGCATCTTATTCATCAGTGTGAATGGCAGCTACATTAAAGTCTAAGATATTTTGCTGAATCATTCCTAGTTCTTCCTCTTTCTTCCTCCTCTTCTTGTCTTTCCTTGGACTGCAATCCACTCACAGGCAGGGATCTGCCTTTTTTCATTGTGAAACTATTTTGCTGTGTACACATTGTTGAAAGAAATGTCCACCTGGTTCAGTTCCAAGTGGGGAGAAAGACACTGGAAACATGGAGGCTGATTGGAAAGATGGTTTATTGGTAAACAGGAACACATGGGTTTTAGGTCCTGGGCAGCAAAACACATGGAGTGGAGAGTGAGGTTTTTTTATACCTTCTCTTGGCTTCCTGTTCCTGTGCGAGAAATGTATTCTATTGGCTGCAGTCCAGACTCCCATGGGGCCATGTGGGTTCATGTTTGTCTAAGGGCTAATCCTACCTTTGTTCAGACTTTGGTGCTGGGAGTAATGGATGACCAAACCTGCATTTCTAAAGGCTGGCCTCATTTAGTATCTGCTTGGGATAGGGAGTTGACATTCTCAGTTTCTGTCTTTAGAAACATGTTTTTCCTTTAGGGAAATATAATATTCTGCCTTTTTTAATATTTCTCAAAATACTTCATTCTTCTAGGAGGGGTGATTGGTTGCTTTCTTTCTACAACACGGAGAAGTGCTGACTGAATAACTCCTAAGTATACCCACAACCAAATGTCAAAGAAAATTATCGTTTTAGGAGCAATGGGAAAATGCTGAGACATTGACCACAATGAACCATTTCTCATGCTCTCCATGATCTTTCCTGGTCAAAGCCTTTTGGGCCTCGTCTACACACCTTATAAAATGTGCTGCCCCATGGCTGATCTGTACTCTGGCAGAACTCTTTCTTCAGCACCCCTCCAGGAACAGAGCGGGGAGGGAATCCAAATAGATTTGAGATCCTTGAGGCTGCCTGTGGAGTCACAAGAACAGTAGAAAAGAAACTCAGGGTTGAATGTAGGGTCGCTGGTGCTCTCTGAGTTTGGTTATTTTCTTACAGACATTTCATGATCCAACTGGGTAACACCATCGGTGCTAGAAAGCAGATGGGGTGAAGAAGGATGGGGGGGAGGACTGTGAGGTCCTTGGTGCTCTGTGAACATGGCTTCTTGTGGATGTTTCATTACCAAACAAAGTAACATCATCGGGGGGGAGAGTGGAGGAATGTGGGGTACTTGGTGCCCTCTGAGGTTGTTTTTTTCTTGCAGGCATTTCATGACCCAGCTAAGAAACATCATCAGTGCTAGAAGTAAGTGTGGGATTCTACCAGTTCGCACCTATTCGTTAGAATCAGTTGTCAACATTCTAAGAAGTCCGGAGAACCGGTTGTTAGAAGAAATTACTGGCCTAATCCTGTAAGGAAGGCAGGAAGGAAACATTCTGGTGTTGCTTACAGAAACTGCCTCTCCATTAATCCTTATTACATTCTTGGCAGGACTGGACTTCCTGACTCAGGAACTTCTCTGGAGTTTTTTTTTCCTCTCCTTTGCTGGTACTTTGCTTGTGTGGAGTGACCATTTAAAGTTACAGTGGCACTGAAAAAGTGACTTATGACTGTTTTTCACACTTACAACTGTTGCAGCATCCCCACAGTCACGAGAGGCCAGGCGAGGAGATGCGTGCCTTGATGTGAGTGATGTTGAGTTGGCCACACCCAGCCAGTCAAATGACCACTAAGCCATGCCCACCAACTAAGTCACGCCCACAGAACCAGTTGTTAAAAAATTTAAATCCCACCCCTGGCTAGAAGAGGTTTGTGGAGAGAAGGAGGAGAACTGAGGGGTTCTTGGTGCTCTGAACTTGGTGGTGTTCTTGTAGATGTTTCATTACCCAAATAGACAACATCATCATTGTTAGAAGGGAGGAGGGCTTGCAGAGAGGAGGAGGAGAAGTGGTGGAGGAAGAGGAGGACTTTGGAGTCCTTGGCGCTCTCTGAGTTTGTTTGTTTTCCTGCAGACATTTCATTACAGGTAGTCCTTGACTTGTGACCACAAGTGAGCCCAACATTTCTTTTGCTCAGCAAGACAGTTGAGTGAATTTTGCCTCATTTTACCACCTTTCTTGCCAGAGTTGTTCAGTGAATCACCACAGTTGTTGGGTTGGTAGCATGCTTGTTGAGTGGATCTGGCTTCCCCATTGACTTTGCTTCTCAGGGGGTCGCAAAGGCTGATCACATGAGCTGACATTGCAATTATAAATACATGCCAATTGCCAAGCATCTGAATGTTGATCATGCGACCACAAGGATGCTGCCATGGTCATAAATGTGATAAATAGTCACTATTATTGGGCCACTGTAGTTTCAAATGGTCACTAAATGAAGGACTATCCAGGATTAGTACTGCTTTATCAATATTTACTAAAGGCTAGGTCCCACTGGCCGACGGACACAAAACGTAAGCATAAAGGACACAGCGGATGAGCAAAATTTTGGGGGTGGCTCAATCCGTTGTCATCCGCTACAAAAAGTGGGGAAAATTTGCATAAACAGAACGGAAAAGAACGGAAAAGAACAGACGTGGGTAGTATGTAGCGGGGAAGTTAAGTGGATGTTCATAGGAAGCCTAGTGGATGACAGCGGATAAAGCAGATGACATCTCCAAAGGGGTTCCGGGGGAGAATTTTAAAGCGGACACATAGCAGAAGGGGCGGATGCATAGCGGATGAAGCGGATGCATCATGGATGCCTATAGGAAACAAAGCGGATGCCGCGCGGATGTATATCGGATGCAAAGCGTTCACTGCGCATGTGGGGAGTATGAATTGTGTCAGCTCCGCGGATATAAAAGGATGCAGCACGTATGCAGTCAGCATACAGGGGAAAGACGTGCTGCCACATACATCTAGCAGGAACACCATGGTTCATCAGTCAGGCAAGAAGAGGAAGCCGGTGCCTACTCGTTCCAGCCCTGGCAAGAAGGCCAGAACCAGCATCCCACCCCCTGGCACTGACTCTGAAGCTGCTGCTGCTGCTGTGGTGGACCAGCCCCAAGGCCCTCAAAGCCCTGCTGCTGAAGGCCCTATTGCTCAAGCCCCTGAAGGCCCTGCTGCTCAAGCCCCTGAAGGCCCTGCTGAAGCCCCTGCCAGAGGGAGGAAGAGGCAAGGGAAGGAGAAGGGATAGAGGAAACAGTACATCGTTTCCGAGGAGCATGAGAATGAGGTGCTGGAATGGCTGAGGGAGAACGAGTACCTCTGGAGAAAGGGCCACAGACTGTATCGGGACACCAAGAAGAAGCAGGCAGCTTGGAGAGACAAGGCAGAGAGCCTGGGGTACACTGCAGAAGTACTCCTTGGATGGTGGAAGCACATGCACACCTGGTATGGCAAGCTACATCTCAAGAAATCCGGGCAGGCCGCTGTCAAGCTCACTGACCGAGAGATGTATGCCATGGCCAAGTGCAGTTTCCTGGAAGGTGAGATCCGCCACCAAGGAGCAGCCCCTTTGACACCCCTCTCCCTCAGACAGCCCACAGACAGCCAGTCCTCTTCCAGCCAGGAGCCAGCTACCCTATCCAGGCAGATGTCTTCAGAGGGCCCCACGGCAGAGACCCCCCGACAGCTGTAGTCCTCATGCTGGCAGACTTGGAGGATCCCGTGGAGGATGATGCCCTGCTGTCACAAATGGAGGAAGAAGCAGCAGCCACCAGAGGCCAACCCACCCCCACCCCTACCCCCAGCTCCAGAGGATGCAGGCAGAAAGGCAGACTGAAGGGCCAGGACCACAGTGTGCTGTTGGAGATCAGGGACACAATGAAGACCAGCACAGAACTTCTCTCTCAAGTGGTCCACTTGGACAGAGCATCCTCGGGCTGAAACACCTTCATCACCTACGTGAGCCAGACCCTGAGGGACCTGCCCGAGGCCCAGTACCAGGTGATGAAGCAGAAGATCACAGCACTTCTGCACAACCTTCAAGGCCCAGTTGAAGCTGCTCCTACCCAGTCCAGGTCTGCTCCTCCACCCCAGGTGATGTCACAGCCCTTCCACAGCTTTCAACAGCCCCTCACCTACCAAGGCTATGACTACCAGGACTTTCCACAGCAAAAACAGACCTTCCCAGTCCAGGCCCAGGGTCATCGCACGCCACAGATGCCACTCCTCACCCAGCTGCAGACCAGACAGCTCCACTACACTCCTCCTTCCTCCACCCCACAGCCAAGCCCGTCAACGGACAATCTGTCATCAGTATTGGGCCTGACATCTCAAGTCCTTGATGAGGGGCCTCTCAACATTACAGGTCTGAGTCAGCTTTCTGAGAGCTTCCTGAACACACCATCCCCTGTTGCACCCTCGGGACCAAGCACCCCAATGGTGCCTCAGACCAGTACTCAAGCCACAGCCATCTCCACAGTCCCTGCCCACTTAACAGCTGAGACCATGGACATGACTCAGAGTGACTGAGAATAGTGTCAGAGATTGAGTTGTTTACTTGTTAAGTTTATCTTTCCTTAAGACACTTTACTTGGTTCATTTTGCTTTTTTAATAAAGTCATACAGTTTACCTCAGAAAGTTAATAAAGGTTATCTTTGCTTAAGACACTTAGTTCATTTTTTTTTACTTAATAAAGTGTTGGTGAAAACTTTGAAAAAATGATGAAATCTTTGCATGCTTGTGGGATAGATAAGGATAGTTGTGGGATAGATAAACCTCCAGTGCAAGCATAGTGGGACTGTATGGTCTGGTCCACCATCCCAGTGATCCAGATGATTTTCTCCCCCTTTTTATTGAAAATATCGGTTGTCCGCTATGGGGCCTTCTACATACTCTAGACATACTGCAGACATCCTAAATATACGAGATACATCCCAGATACAAACATTTTGTCCGTTTTAATACTTTATAAATGAGATGCATACGCTTACATCCTTTCTATTTTCATGCTACTAACGCTGTATAGACGTTCCATGTACCTTTTGTTTCCTCCCTCTTTCCGTTTTCAGCTGCAGTGGATGTGAGTTGAGGGGATGGCCAGAGGATGCAGAGAGGATACAGTGGATGTTTAACGGATGATAACGGACATAGAACGTTTGTTGCCCGTATATGTCGCGGGTGTACATCGTACGTGGCGGAAAGTTCATCCGTTCACAAAGTTTTGTGCAGCTCAAAACTTCTTGCGTGGATGAAATCTCAGTGGACGGATGCTCGAGTGATAGAGCGTATGAAACACGTATGAAATGAGTACACAACGGATGCATAGCGTTTTCCAATGAATGGCAAGCTTTTTTTAACGTTTTACATTCTCTTTGCATCTGTAAGTACAGTGGAACCGGGGCTTAAGATCACATCTGGAATACTGCATCCAGTTTTGGTCACTACTTTACAAAAAAGATGTTGAGACTTTGGAAAAAGTGCAGAGAAAAGCAACTAAGATGATTAAAGGCCTGGAGACAAAAACATATGAAGAACAGTTGCAGGAATTGAGTATAGCTAGTCTGGAGAAAAGAAGGGCTAGGGGTGCAGTATTCCAGTATTTGAGCGGCTGCCACAAAGAAAAAGGGGTCAATTTATTTTCCAAGCACTGGAAGACAAGACAAGAAACAAAGAATGGAAACTAACTGGAATTAAGGAAAAACTTCCTAAAAGTAAGGACAATTAACCAGTGGAATGGCTTGCCTTCAGAAGTTGTGGGTGCTTCATCACTGGAGGATTTTAAGAAGGGACTGGACAGTCACTTGTCTGAAACTGTATAGGATCTCCTAGAAGACCTCCAAGGTCCCTTCCAGTTCTATTTTGATTGCTTAACCAATTGATCCCATTAGACCTGGCAGAGAGGGCAACTGTGGTTCCTGTCTACGAGCAACATACATTTGGCAGTCCCAGGAGGTCGGTCTTCCCTGCTGTAGCTCCCGCTTTATGGAATTTTCTTTTTTCCCCACCCCTGAAGTGAGGCTCGCTCTACCCATTTCTGTTCTGGAAGTCTCTCAAGAACTGACTTTGTCATCAGGGAGGTGGTGACATGTAAGATGGCTCCACTATTGCAGTTAATATTCACCCTTACCTGTGGTTTATTTTCTTTCTTTTATTTTATTTTAATAATTGTTTTTATATTTTCATATAAAATATTAAATTAATATAAAATATTTTAATATATTAATTTTTCTACTCTATTGTTATATGCTGCCCAGAGTGACTTATTGTGAGAGAGGTGGCCATATGAATTTGGTGAATGAATGAATGAATGAATGAATGAATGAATGAATGAATGAATGAATGAAT
>BLBF01000025.1:19915182-19972923 GCA_015471245.1 Laticauda colubrina
GCTTTCATATTATCAGGTATTCAAAACATAGAGTTAGACTTTTGCTTCTGCTTGCTTGATTCTTACAGCTCCCTTCTATCACAGCTACTACTAACAGATGGCCTTTCATCCTGAATTTAACTGAGCTTAGCTGAAAATAATGATTGCTACCTCCAGGGAATGAGTTAGTAATACATTTAAAGATGATATGACTTGCTTCCTATATAAAGTATTTGTGTTTTCTGATGTGTTTCCCCCTTAATGTTGTTTAATATTATTCTTAATATACCTTCTAGTTTATATAGCTTTTTGGCACTGGCCTAGAAATTGTGATGAAGTACAGTATTTGATCCTTGCATTTTTTAAAATATAGGAGCTGCCAAGGCAGTTTATAAATTAAAAAAAAACAGAATACAAGTGAGAGAATGGCATAATATGCAACATTATGTATTAGCATCCAAGCAGGGTCCAGCTTTCTACTCTGTGAAGGAAAATGTACAATGAAAAACAAAGCCAAGGATAATGCTTCCTCAAGGGCTTTTTCAGAACCAGGCCAGCTGAAATGCTAGGATTTCTACCCAGGAGCTTCATATCTCAAAGTAAGGGGCTAAAGAGCAGAACCTTAGCTGTTGAATATAACCCATGACGACAAATGTTTTAAATTAACTCAACCAAACATATATAGCACAACTCCTGCCACTTGAATTGAATCCAGAATATCCCAACCTTTTAAACTACAACCATGTTGGAATTTTAACTAGTAAACAGGAAGTCATAATTCAGTTTCTGAACCTTTTCGAGTTGGTGCAGTGTTACCGTACTGACCTGAAACTAGAAGAACTCTTGAACTAAGATTTTTATTTTATTTATTTTGATTTGTCAATCGCTTACAAAATAATACGTATAAGTACATACATAATTATGAATACATGAAATGGGTACATATAAGAAAAATAAAAGAAACAATAGGACAATGATATTAGGCACATTGGTGCACTTATGCATGCCCCTACAGACCTCTTAGGAAAGGGGTGAGGTCAATAGTAGACAGTCTAAGGTTAAAGTTTTGGGGGTTTGGGGAAGAAACCACAGAGTCAGGTAGAATATTCCAGACATTGACCACTCTGTTGCTGAAGTTGTATTTCCTGCAATCAAGTTTGGTGCGGTTAACCTTGAGTTTGTATCTATTGTGTGCTCTTGTGTTGTTATGGTTGAAGCTGAAGTATTCATTGACAGTAAGTCATTGCAATGTATGATTTTATATACCATACTTAGATCAGACCGAAGATGGCGCAATTCAAGGTTTTCTAGGTCTGGAATTTCAAGTCTGATGGTGTAAGGTATTCCACAACGAGGAGAGGAGGGGAGAACTCTTCTTGTGAAATATTTCTGGACTTTCTCAACTGTGCTAATATCAGATACGTAATGTGGGTTCCAGACTGATGAGATGTATTCGAGTATAGGTCTAGCAAATGTTTTGTATGCCCTAGTTAGTAGTGTGATATTACCAGAGAAAAAGCTACGTAGGATTAGGTTAACAACTTTTAATGCCTTTTTGGCTGAGTAGTTACAGTGAGCTCTAGCACTTAGATCATTAGAGATGAATATTCCAAGGTCCTTTACAGAGTTTGTATCATCAACAAGGTCTTGTTGATTCAGCCTGCATTTTATTTTCTGATTATTTTTTTTTGCCAATAGGTTGGACAGAGCATTTATTTGTTGAGATTTGAAGTTGCCATTTGTTTGCCCATTCTGATACATAGTCAATGTCTTTTTGAAAGGTAGCAGTATTGCCTGTGGTATTGAACAGTTCAAGTCTTAACTCAAGTATCAACATACATTTGATAACCCTGAGCTAGAACATTGGGCCGCTATGAAGCTGAAGAAGACAGAAGAAGAGTTTTACTACCAAGAAAAAAAAAGATTGGGTGGGATGGTGTGAGTGGGAGAGAGAATGATACCAATATAGGTAAACTCTTAACTGCAAACCAGGAAATAGTTTAAATCAGGAAATGGATAAAATAAGGCACATACAGTATATTAAGCTCAGATTCTAATCTATATATGGATATATACATATGATGTAGATTTACAGATACTCAGAGCTGGCTTAGCTGAAGTTTTAAGGATAGGAAAAGGATCTGGCAATTTAAAAAACCAAAGGGCTTGGAGGAATCCACAAATTAATGGGGTGCAGTCAATTAAGCTTGCCAAGTGAGGCTAGGAAAACATTGTTTTTGCCACTTACCTTACTATAGTTCCTAATAAAAAGGGGGGAAATGATAGAAAACCCAGTACATTTAATTGCTCATGGCTGTTCTATCAGCACTGATAGAGATTATTCCCTTGTAAATGTTTAGGCAGCAAAGCAATTCTTTCAGGAGCCTCAGGCTGTACCAATCATGACAGCTATCAAAACTGTGGCAAGCAAAACAAGCCCATTCAAGTCAAAGTGTTTAAGGTTTTTGAGAGTCCAAAATTGTAAATCTTAACCTGATTGTGAGCAAATCGCTTTTACTCATATCAATGAGGTCCTTCTCACTTGTTTGTTTTTAAGGAATAATTAGGGATGAAAGAGGAAGGTGTGGTGGGTTTTTTTTGCAAAGCATCACTGCATCTTTCTGCAGGCCTTTAGAAAGAAACTGTGAAGATCTTTTTCTTCATTTTGTTTTGAGTTGTGTTTAACTAGATGATTTCTATCTGCATTTTAGCATTTCCTTGAGCTAAGATTTGCTTACGTTATTTCTTGTATCAGAATTTACTTCCCCTTACAGTCATTTTATTCATAAACATGGCTGAAACATACCTGAAAGAAATTACATTAAAAATGATGAAAATATGTACCAGTTTAAGCCCTATTGAATTAAGTGGGATTTTTCCACCTGAAAAGACATAGAACCCTGTGATTACAGTATACTAATATCCCAGGAATTTATTGCTAATTGAAAATATGTCATAACAAATAACTGTCTGTCCCATATTCATGCATACATAATTGTTTCCTCCTCATTTTTATTTTCAGAGGACTCTAATATTTCAAATCACTACACTAAGGAAGAAAGACTGATTTATGGTGAAATATAGCAAACTGCTATTAAGTCCTAAATCTAAAAAAAGAGAAGTTAAACATGGATGTTAAAATTATTTTATCACATCCTGTCTACTGCCATAATTATGTCATATAAATTATATTATAAGGTTGTGCAGAGGTCTAGAATTGAAGGGCAAATGTGATTTAGAGCATAACTAGGATGCATGGAACCTCTGTCAAGAAAACCTTAAAGCAACTTTGAATATTTTTTCCTGGGCTTGCTCAGCTACTCTCTGCAATTGCCTCCCAATCTTGAACATCCTGACTGTTCTTTATTATGGTCACTTGACCAGAATTCTGCAGGTCCATAAAGTAGAGAAATAACTGTGTAAAATAACTTGATGGAGATAAGGCAGTTTCTTATTTTCATTCTCCTTTCTTTTCTTGGGAAGGGATGCATGTAGCAAACATAGAACTCATACAACCTTATTTGACAATGGCAGTATTTAATTTTATACTTTACATTGTACTCCAGATTTTTCTTTTATGAATTTTTTTAATGCAATATTTGAATCCTAAGGTTTATGCTGTGCTATTATAGGACATGGTTTGTGTGCTGAAATCTATTATTAATAATATTCAGCATTGTTGTCCTAGTCTGCACTCTGTGATAATGCATATGTAATGGTGGTATTTGCCAGCTGCTATAGTTGGAGGCACAGTAGGATCTTGTTCAAGGAATGCCCTTCTAGAATTGTCCCTTCTAGTGGCAATGCTTATGATGATGATAGAATGACCCACAGAGGTTCAATAGATTCAAACTTGTTGCTCTTCAGGAATCCAGACTGTCAAAAATTATGGTGGATTGCATTGTTCTGAGTCTTCAGTCTTTGCAACTAAAATCAGGCACCGAGAACATAACCAGGGTTTAAAAAACATGTTGGAGAACATAGTTGGAAAACAATAATATTCCAGGTTATGTCATGGATATGTAAGTGTGGGTTAACCAAAAATATATGGGTTTTTTAGTTGCTTGGATCCAGACAAAGTTAATCACATTTTACACTCACTGAAATCAATAGGACTTAAATTAGTACTGACTACTTATCCCACTTATCCTACTTATCCCACCTCATGAGGGTGGATTGTAGTAAAATTGGTTCTTAAGTTGCATTCTGCTTTCTCACTCTGCTTTCTTATGCGATCATTAGAATAACGTCTACCTTTCAGCTGTCCCCACATTCACTCAAATAACTATGATAAACTCAATTTCCACAGCGCAAACAACTATCATACACCTGCATATATGATTAGGACATACACCTGTAGTCCTCATATTGGGTTTGATCATGATTGTCAAGAGACCAGGAGAAGTCTGAACCAATTTTTCAGATTGCATAAAGAAAATTCAATTTCTCATTCTGCAATATTTCACTTATCAAGCAGTTGGTGATAAACAGTTGGAGAAAGGGAGAGGGAGGGGGAGGAAGGGAGGGAGGGAGAACATTTGGGAATCACGGCAGAGGCTGGTAGTTACTACTTATTTAAAAAACCCTTCTGGAGACTTTGCTTCTTTTGAATAATGTTTCATAATCCTCTGCTCCTGTATCAGCTGTCATTCAGAAGAGCATTTTGCTGCCCTACATGCCCAGACTGAGGAACCTTTTCTAGCTCTGGATTTGGGCATGATCTCTTCAGCCACATGGCCCTCATTTTTCTGTTCTGAAATCAAAGACATAGCTTAACAGTCCAGACTAAGGAAGGCTCCTGAACCGAAATATATGATTTATGAAACTGTAACAGTAAATTGAACTGGTGGGCACTTGTACCAGCATTCTCATTTATGGCCATTGATAATTCCACTAAAGTACCAAAGATTGGGTTTTGGCTCTCATCAGTCCAATCCATAAAAGAAGCAAAAAGACTGCCAATTTCTGCCTTCTCAGTCCATTGAGCCAAGTCAATAAAATGTATACTAAAAATTTGGAAGTTGCTAGATTGCCTTGAATCTGAGTATATCTTGAGAGACAAACAGAAGGAAGTTAAAGCATGCACAATTGCATTACATTGTTCTATAGCACTGCAACATCTGTTCAAAAATATTCCTTTAGACATGTTTATTCCTATTTGCAGTTTTCACTTACTTTAAATTTGCATTAATTACATTTCTAGCACAAACTTGCAGGACTGCACAATTGATAGGCTTCTGCTTATTCTACTAATATTTAAATACATGAAAATATGAGTAAAAGTAGATATGCTCAAGGACATCTAACCAAGGAAATATCAATGTTACGGTTTACATGTTTGCTTCAGAACTATTTAATTTATATATAAATTTATATTCACTAGGCCAGCATAAACAGCTTAAATTTCCACCCCCTAAACTAATCCAACAGCACATCAATTCATTCTTATTGCTGACAATGTAGTTCCTTTGTCCTTGACTTCTATTGGCCTTAAAAAGAACTTTGCATGCTGTTTTATTTCACTGAAGTAACAAGGACATAGTCATTCTAAGATTCTTATATTTCCCAAATGTCTCAAGCTAGAGAACTGGCAGGAAAGGTTCTGGAATCCAAAATGCCCATTGGGAATATGTGCTCCAAAGGGCACGGAGATCAGCTTCAACTATATAAAAGTAATTCCATATGCTGTGAAATTATATTATTTGCAACTAAGACTCATGCTCAGTTATTGTACAGGATGGAAAGTAGGATATTCATATCCTGAGATGGTAATATTACAGAAAATCTAAATCTAAATTCCTGAAAAATATTTTCCTGCTGTCTCATTAAGTCCTGGCTATGGTGCTTCAGTGACAAGCAAGGAACACAAAGGTCAAACAAGGCATCTGGATTATTTCTGGTTGACATTATTACATAACACAGATGGATTGGCCCCCATAGAGGATAAATTTTGATTCCTCTTGGGAAAAAAAGCCATTTCTAGGAAATTACATTGTTATGGCTTTTCCGGGGCTACTCTTCTATCATTGAAGTGAGAACAGGACAGCGTAAATTTGAAAGAAAGGATTCTAGACATAGAACGCCAGTTGGATTATGGGATGTATTTATGTATTACTGAGTTCCCAAATTTTAAATTAACCAGTTTCCAAACAGGATCATTGTTCCAAAAGTTAAAAGACCCTTATCCTTGGACCATTTTGATGCTTTTGCACAGTTGGAAGAGAAGTTTCTCCCATGCTAAAATGACATTGTCTCTGTGGTGCATGGTAGAAACTACAGTATACCTCAGCTCTAGAATGATTCTTGTTTGCAGCTAATTACCCTTCTTTCTAAATTCTGAGGACAGTCTGATTTTATTTTGATTTATTTGAATCCCACCTTTATTATTTTCACAAACAACCCAAGGCGGTAAGCATATTTAATGTGTCTTCTTCTTCTTGTTTTCCCCACAACAATAACCCTGAGAGGGGTGATTGGCCCAAAGTCACCTAGTTGGCTTTCGTAGCTAAAATGGGACGAGAACTCAGAATATCCTGCTTTCTTGCCTGGTGCCTTAACCACTAGATCAAACTCTCTTTTTTATTTGTTATATTTTATTTTACATTACTTATTACACAAAAGGACAATTTTGGGCACTAAGTGTTTCTAAACTTTTTAAGTAGGTAAAATCTGCCCTGCCATGAGCTAACCACTATTTCCACATTGCTTTCATAATCCTTGAGGGTTTATTTTTTCCAGGATAAAGAATTACTGAAAATAAAAATATTTTGGCTTGAATTTAGGTTGAGGACAACTTCCATAAAATTTAGGAATATTATCTTGTTTGGATTTGAAGCGAAGACTGCAATTCCTGAATATACATCTGTGTATGGTAATCGTCATAGCTTGGTTGTGTTAATTCTTTATTGCAATCTGTTATATGCAGGCTGAGAATGATGGGAGACCACTCAATATTTAGAAAAATTTAGAAACCACCAGATTATGAAAGCAGCAGTTATGGATAGTGCCTCTGTGCCAGACATCATTATTATATAGTTACTGCCTGAAATTAATACAGATAATCCTAGAATTACAATCACTCTTGGGACTGGAAAATTTGTTAAGTGGTACAGTCATTAAGTGAGGCATCATATGACCACATCCAATTTTATAATCTTTTTTGCTGCAATCATTAAAGGCCCGGTCCCACTGCACTTACGGATGCAAAGAGGATGTAAAACATGAAAAAAAAGCTTGCCATCTGTTGGAAAACGCTATGCATCCATTGTTTACTCACTGCATACGTGTTTCATACGCTCTATCCATCGAGCATCCATCCACTGAGATTTCATCCGTGCAAGAAGTTTTGAGCTGCACAACTTTCTGCCGCGTATGAAGTACATCTGCGAAATATACAGGCAACAAACGTTCTATGTCCGTTATCATCCGTTAAACATCCGCTGTATCATCTCTGCATCCTCTGGCCACCCCCTCAACTCACATCCTCTGCAGCTGAAAATGGAAAGAGGGAGGAAACAAAAGGTACACGGACGTCTACACAGAGTTAGTAGCATGAAAATAGAAAGGATGTAAGCGTATGCATCTCGAATATAAAGTATTCAAAATGGACAAAACGTTGGTATCTGGGATGTATCTCATATATTTAGGATGTCTGCAGTATGTCTAGAGTATGTAGAAGGCCCCATAGTGGACAACCGATATTTTCTATAAAAAGGGGCAGAAAATCATCTGGATCTCTGGGATGGTGGACCATACAGTCCCACTATGCTTGCACTGGAGGTTTATCTATCCCACAACTATCCTTATCTATCCCACAAGCATGTAAAGGCTTAACCATTATTTCAAAGTTTTCACCAACACTTTATTAAGTAAAAAAAATGAACCAAGTAAACTAAGTGTTTTAAGCAAAGATAAACTTTATTAACTTCACAGAAGTTCTGTGCTGGTCTTCATTGTGTCCCTGATCTCCAACAGCACACTGTGGTCCTGGCCCTCCAGTCTGCCTCTCTGCCTGCATCCTCTGGAGCTGGGGGTTGGCCTCTGGTGGCTGCTTCTTCTTCCTCCATTTGTGACAGCAGGGCATCATCCTCCACGGGATCCTCCAAGTCCATCGCCATGGGGAGTGCAGCTGTCGGGGGGGGGGTTTCTGCTGTGGGGGCCTCTGAAGACACCTGCCTGGACAGGGTAGCTGGCTCCTTGCTGGAAGAGGACTGGCTGTCTGTGGGCTGTCTGAGGGAGAGGGGTCACAGAGGGGCTGTTTCTCGATGGCAGATCTCACCCTCCAGGAAATTGCACTTGGCCATGACGTACATCTCCCAGTCAGTGAGCTTGACAGCGGCCTGCCCGGATTTCTTGAGGTGCAGCTTGCCATACCAGGTGTGCGTGTGCTTCCACCATCCAAGGAGTACTTCTGCAGTGTACCCCAGGCTCTCTGCCTTGTCTCTCCAAGCTGCCTGCTTCTTCTTGGTGTCCCGATACAGTCTGTGGCCCTTTCTCCAGAGGTACTCGTTCTCCCTCAGCCATTCCAGCACCTCATTCTCATGCTCCTCGGAAACGATGTACTGTTTCCTCTATCCCTTCTCCTTCCCTTGCCTCTTCCTCCCTCTGGCAGGGGCTTCAGCAGGGCCTTCAGGGGCTTGAGCAGCAGGGCCTTCAGGGGCTTGAGCAGCAAGGCCTTCAGCAGCAGGGCTTTGAGGGCCTTGGGACTGGTCCACCACAGCAGCAGCAGCAGCAGCAGCAGCAGCAGCAGCAGCTTCAGAGTCAGTGCCAGGGGGTGGGATGCTGGTTCTGGCCTTCTTCACCTTGCCAGGGCTTGAACGAGTAGGCACGGGCTTCCTCTTCTTGCCTGACTGATGAACCATGGTGTTCCTGCAAGATGTATGTGGCAGCACATCTTTCCCCTGTATGCTGACTGCGTGCGTGCTGCATCCTTTTATATCCGTGGAGCTGATGCAATTCATACTCCCCGCATGCGCAGTGAACGCTGTGCATCCGATATACATCCACCCAGCATCCCCTTTGTTTCCTATAGGCGTCCGTGATGCATCCGCTTCATCCACTATGCATCCGCCCCTTCCGCTATCCATCCGCTTCGCAATTCTCCCCTGGAACCCCTTTAGAGGTGTCATCTGCTTCCATCCACTTTCATCTGCTAGGCTTCCTATGAACATCCGTTTAATATCCCCGCCACATACTACCCATGTCCGTTCTTTTCCGTTCTTTTCTGTTCTGTTTATGCAAATTTTTGCCACTTTTTGGAGCGGATGACAACGGATGGAGCCACCCCCAAAATTTTGCTTGTCCGCTGTGTCCTTTATGCATATGCTTTGCGTCCATCGGCCAGTAGGACCGGGCCTTAGCAAGACAACACATGATTGTGGTTTGCAACTTTCCCTGTTGGCTTCCCCATTGATTTTGCTTGCCAGAAGTCAGCTGGGAAAGGCGCAAATCCACAATCATGTGAACCCAGGACACTGCATCTGTTTTAAGTGCAAGCTGGTTGCCATGTGCATGGATTGCAATCATGTAACCATAGGGATGCTGCAAGAGTTGTAAGTGTGAGGACTGGTTGTAAGTCACTTTTTTGGCACTGTCAGAACTTCAAACTATTGCTAAATAAATGGTTATAAGTCCTTGCTAGAAGAGCTCTTACAATCAATATTGCAAGTATGAAAACTTAAGAATATTATTTATCTGAACTCAATTCAATTTTATTGAAAGCAATTAAATTTTGCAACAGAACTTCAAAACAGAAATAAAAATAACATATCATCAAATCTATAATAGAACTCAATTATATTAAAAATGTCATCAATTACTTCTTAATAAATGTTGCAGTTTTTTGCACAATTGTAGAAGCAGAAATATTTTATATGTTAGTAATTACAATATATAAGTCCTCAGACTTATAGCCTATATTGTAATCACCAATAAATGAAATATTTCTTCTTCTTCAATTGCACAAAAACCAGCAACATTTATTAAGAAGTAATAGATGGCATTTTTTAATATAATTGAGTTCTGTTATAGATTTGATGATAGGTTAATTTTGAGGTTCTGTTGCAAAATTTAGTTTCTTTCAGTAAAACCGAATTGAGTTCACATAGATAATAAATATGCTTAAGCATTCATACCAACAATACTGATTGTAAGAACTCTTCTAGCTAGTCATTTCTAATGATTTGATCATCCCATCATATGATGCAGTTGCAGACATATAGATGAAATTCACTCTGTTTAACTGGGTTTTTTTCTAAGATGTCTGCTACAAGCACATATTCTGAAGGAATAAATATGCTCATTCCCTGCCTCACAAGCATAATGCAATCACTTGATAGAAAACAGTGTATGGTGTTAGCATCCACTTTATTTGCCGTACACTTGGAATATATTTGCAAAT
Organism: Laticauda colubrina; assembly: GCA_015471245.1. Classification (NCBI taxonomy): domain Eukaryota; kingdom Metazoa; phylum Chordata; class Lepidosauria; order Squamata; family Elapidae; genus Laticauda; species Laticauda colubrina. The sequence goes on from BLBF01000025.1 coordinate 19,925,561, forward strand.
GTAATTATCTCTGCATAATTTGTTGTATGGCTGCAACAAATTTACAATATTTTGAAAATAATGTAAGTTTAGAAGAAGCCCGATACTTATTAATTTACTGACATTCAATAACAGTGATATTTTCATGTGCATGCCAGTTTTACGGCCTGTGAACTATTGTATGCTCTGTGGCAACAGTGCATATTTACTTTGCAGAAAAAGATTCATAGATAAATACAACTGGGGCTACTGAAGATTGCCAATCAATGAGTGCATACAAAACTAAGAAAAGGTGTAGACCATCAGCCAGATTCTGTAAACTTCTTAAAGTCCATATAAATGTAGGAGGTATCAACTATCTTTTAGGTTCTTTGTCACAAAGATGGTGAAAAGAAATACATGTTTTGTTAATACACTCAAGTTTCTTTTATGTATTTGCTAAAGTAGAATACTAAACCACATTCAAGTAGAATTTTCATATTGTCACCTCAAAAATGCATGTCCAGGTTTTTGTCATTTAGTTATTATTTTTAAATGTTGGTTAAAATTGGCTTAATTTACAATTGGAATTGGTTTCACAACAGAGCTAATATTAAACAGACTGAATGATAAGATTGAGAAATGGGAAACTACCTTAATATAGGAAGTGCCTAGTTTGAGTTCTTGGGTTTCATACACAGATGGAAAATTTCTTCTCTTTCTTTTCTGTGTCCTCCCAACAGAAAGACTTAATTTGTTCTGAAATACTTGCTCATTATTGAGACTCTGTCCCCCTTAAGTTAATGTATATTTGTAAATAGCATGCATATACACATCTTAGCTGAACGTGGATTTACTGAGAAACATCTATATATATTATTGCATGCAGTCAAGTAACCAGAGGTCAATTTCATTTGCTCAGACATGTTTGATGGCCCAATCAATAACTGTGGTTCATTCCAAGTATCTTTGAACTCAAGGCCAGACTAGGTGCAGCAGTATATACATCATATTAAATTGCACAAACATTGGCAAATTACATGAATGTTTAAGAAAAAAAAATCAAAATCAGGACAGTAAGATACAAAGAAAGGAAATTAACCCTTTCCTTCCCTGTTACTGCTTCAATAAAAATTGTCTTCAAGTTCCAAGATGCTAATTTTATTGAGAGAGAAAAAAAATCCAGGGAATTCTTCAATGAATATATGGTGTTTTAAGTTTGGATACATCATAGAAACCTTATTTTTTTAAAACCTGACTTTAACATGACAAAATATTAACAACAATAGTTCTACTTAAGATCTGAAGGTTTAATGTTTCTCCTAATATGATCATAAGGTCAAATGGAACACTGATTTGCAAGATACAGCTATTCGTAAGACTTGAAATACTACAAAGAATTTTCAGATACAAATCAACCAAACCCTCTACTAAAATTTCAATTTGAATATGAGTATCATTGCAGATGAGTATCAACATAGTCCTGTCCTTGTAATACAGTTTTATAAGAAGCTTATGATGTAAAGTAGTTATACCTGGACTTAAAGGACACATTATGGAATGAAAAAAAATGAATAGACATGAGCAGTTTGACATAAGTCTATGAACATCATTTTTGGAAATCATAGCTGACCATTCCCCTGCAGTATGTATCCCATGATATTTGTTCCCTTACAGCATATATTAAACTAGAGTTTGGAGGTAAAACAAAACCATTTATAATATTAAAAAGTCTGTTGGGTTTTTTGGCAATATAAAACAAGGCATCACTTTAAAAAATACTATGAGAATTGTTTATTAGCAAATGCAAAAACAAAATACACAAAACATGCAAAAGTTTTGTTACAGATATTATATGACTGTAAATGGCTCAAAATATATAACTTACAGTCATCTGCAATCTATGCACATGGAACATTGAACAACTAACATCTATTCTACCACATGTACATTTGTCTAGATTTTAGACTATCACAATTTTTAAGCCATTAAATGGGAAAACACAATAAGGTTTTTGTGGATGCATGGATTCATATTTAGGAATACATGAGCCAACTGAAAAGTTCCATCCAATAGGGTTATATAGTATCAGAACAAAGCAGGCAATATATGAGACTTTGTTATGGGGCCTATATTGTTGGAAATTGAAGCTCTTGAAATATGCTGATTTGTTTACAAACCCCCCCCCCAATCCAAAAACCTTTCATATTTCTCCTACTGCATTCATGTGGCCATTCATTCATAATGCTCTTCCTCTTTTTGACCCTCTTCGAAGTGGAAGATAGATGAGACCACCTGAGTTTCCAGTTTCTGAAGGTACTTTCTCAATTTTACTTTAGATGACCTCAACATATCTTTTGCCTTCGCTTGTATTAGCATGGTGGGATAATCACCAAGTGACTTGATGCATATTGGGAATTGTTCTGTCATACCCCTGATCCATGTTCCTGGCAGATGGAGCACACTTTTGCTTTAATTCTTCATCTTAGCAAATCACAAACTTCTTCAACTCTTTCCTTTGTATCCTTTCACACTGCAACTGCATGCACGTGCTCTTTCCCAATGCTTAGTAAATGTTTGTGGTTTAGTTTTCATTGTTATTCATTTCAGCTGACATCTTCCCATTTAGGGGTACACCATTATCAATATTTATTTATTTATTTATTTATTTATTTATTATTTAGTCAAGCAATTATAAGATAACAGGTATAAGTATAAACATAGCTATGGATACATAAAATGGATACATAAAATGGACACATATAAGAAAAATAAAAGAGATAAAAATAAAAAAGAAACAATAGGACAGGGACGGTAGGCACGTTGGTGCGCTTATGCATGCCCCCTACAGACCTCTTAGGAAAGGGGTGAGGTCAATAGTAGACAGTCTAAGGTTAAAGTTTTGGGGTTTGGGGAAGAAACCACAGAGTCAGGTAGAGTATTCCAGACATTGACCACTCTGTTGTTGAAGTCGTATTTCCTGCAATCAAGTTTGGTGCAGTTTACCTTGAGTTTATCTTTCATCTTGTCAAAATTAGTAAGTCTCCAAACCACATTTCTCTTCAAAAAATCTGAAAGAAATGGTGGTGTCACATTCAAAGGCTTTTAAATGTAAGGAATCAGATAAAATCGTCTCTGTCTTTCATGTTCTTGATGAATATTTCAGTGCATCTCTAAAATTGAAGTCTGCTGCTCAAATGTGAATATAATTCTGCTATACACTTTGAAAGTCTTAAATGTGGAAGGTGTATCTGCCTTTTAGCCTCCTAGTTGTGGGCAATCAAGAAGGTATATTGGAAGTAGAGGCATACTTGCAAGGAAATAGTTTATAGAAAGGATTTTAAGTCATCACAAATAAATCAGCAATCAATTGCTACTTGAATGGCAATATATCATATTAAAAATGTCTGCAACAGAATCCCCTTTTATTGTAATGTCAATTATTCTTGTCTGAAATCTTCTAATCAAGCTCATTGTGTGATGGAAAAAATATAAGACTTGAAGGAGCAATTTCAGTTCTTTGAATGGGTGAGGTTTTCATGCGCTCTTTTGTTGATGTGCATGCCATTTCTGAGTTTAACATAATCTGCCTCTTTTTATGAAATCTAAGAATGTTAATGATGCTGTTGGATCTCCTTCCTTTTCTTATGCTGCTTCAGCAACTATGACTTGTCAAAACATTTTATGGACAGCTGCACTCCTTTTAATCCAATTTCCTATCATGAGGAACTGCACCAAAAAGTCCTGCGCTTTATTATATACTGCAACATCAAAACATCTTCCTTTAAACTTCCAGTAACAGTTTTGGTTATTGTTTTTAATTGCTGCATTTTCCCCAATGTATCAATATTGTATGTTGATGAGAAATTGAAGAATGTTCTGCATTGTTTGAAGGAAATATTTCAGCTGTTTCCTGGCAGCAAGGATTTCTGTATTAGCTGAAGATCAGGAAATGTATTTTAATGGGCATGTCTTTTCACAGTTATTCAAGCATTCTTGGAATTCATGCTTTAGTTCACAGACTATAAAAAGATTACATCAAACTGTGGCTAATACTGTATAGAACTGCTTTCCTTCATTGAATAACTAATTGTATGGAGAACATGTAGTCATTTGTTTGGTTTCTCCAGCTAGGATTAGCATTCTAACAGGTACTGTAACCTATAGATCCACTGTTAAATATGACAAAAGCTTCTTAATTTCACACACATACACCCATCTCAGGAATGTCTTTTTATACAGTACGGCAAACCCTTGGTTGCTTTAAAAGTTATCTGTCACAAGAGTTAAGCCATCTCATTTTTCTGAATGATTTAAAATAACATTTTAAAAAGGCAAATATCACACCGCAGAAAGAAAATACAGAGTAGGGCATGACAAAAGAGATTAGGCATAAAATTATGTAAGGAACATAAGATGGCAGTACAACATATATTACTGGAACACTGGTATGTAGATTGACTGTCCAAAATCTAATTCATGATGATACAGTCAGCATTTCAGTCTGTTGTCCCTGGATGCAATCCAGATTCTGTACAATTAACTTTGAGGCAAAGCAAATCTTCCTCTGTTTTATGTATGCTGATCAGTTAGAACAGGTTTTAGGCTAACAAAATATCTTGAGCATATGTCATGTTGATTCTCATATTCAACTCTGGGCCTGATTTGAAGACTGGTATACCTTACAAGAATTCCATCTTGGAAAGCCAAAGGCTTAATGATGTAATTGTATATGAGTTACACATATTTGTAATCCTATAGAGTTCATCATAAACTCATTTGTGAATTTGCTGGGGAAAAATACTAGTATTTCTTTATTTGATGTTTAAGTATTGTTTAAACCTTGGAGAATGTTATCATTTGTGTCATTATATAATTAGTCCTCAACTTACGATCACAATGGAGCCCAATTCTTTTGTTGTTAAGTGACAAATTTGTTAAGTGATGGTTTCCCCATTGACTTTGCTTGTCAGAAGGTTGCAAAAGGGATCAGGTGATCAGTGGGACTCTGCAATGGTCATAAATATGAACCAGTCAGCAAGCATCCAAATGTAAATCATGTGACCATGGGGATGCTACAACAGTCTTAAGCGTGAAAAATGATCATAAGTCCCTTTTTTCAGTGTCATTGTAACTTTGAACGGTCAACAAATGAACTGTTGTAAGTTGAGGACTACCTGTATACAAAAACTTATATTGTAGCATGACCCACATTTTATTGGATTTGACATGCGTTCATGAGGGTGGTGTTATAAAAGGCTGTCTGGCAACCATTTTGAAAAATGAATTCTAGAAGTATGCCAATCTGCTCATACTACCTTCTTTTACACTCCAACTATATTTTCTATATGACCAAATACAAACTGTCATCAATAATGATTGTCTTACAATGGAATATTATAGGAACAAAATTCTTATGGCAGGTAATAAATCCATGGGCGTTTAAATCCAGCTACATGTTTAGTTCCCCCAAACACATTAGAGAGAAGAACAATTACTTTGTAACACAACATATATTTTCTATATAGAATATATCAGATTAAAATCTTCAATATCTCTAGGTTTGTCTTAAAGATGTCTGCTTGGATTGGCACAGCTATAAAAATACAAAACAATTCAAATGGGCTGACCTTGATTCACTATGGCATTACATGTTACTGGAGAATATGGCTTTAGGTTAAATAATTCACAAATCAGAATCTCTTTACAGCATTAATACCTTGAAACAGTTCACCAGGTACAAGAAAGAACACAAAGCATGGAAGAAGGGCCAGCATTGAGTTCTGTGGAAGCCTCTTCCCTCCCTGACTTAGGAATGGGCGAATGGACATTACAGAGGGGTTGTCATTTTCAGTGGGAGGATTATGAACACCTCTCACATTCACTTTATCCGCCCTTTCCTTTGTGTGGTATTGCTTACAGTTTACTTGTCTCTAGTCATTCACATGCCACTTGGGGATGGTGAGGAGAACTGAGGTAAGGAGGAAGGTGAGTGGTAAAGAGAGTTTTCTCTCTCTGTTTCCATCTGGTGATTGTCCAGATATTTGCAGCCCAGATATAGCAGCTGTAACTCTGTATAAATCCATAAATCTTCAATGCACAGCCAACTGGTACCATATAGATGATTAGAGTCTATTAAATGAATCGGCTTCTTTTGAGAAGAATTAGTAATTTTAATCCCTCCTGACATTCCCCTTGACACTGGTTCTCAAAAGTGATAATAATATACAAAATATATTTTTCAGGAAGACATTGCTCATTTATGCAAGGCAACAATGCATGAAGCAAGCCCTTTCCAAAATGCATTAGGGAAAGAAATACGTGGCTTAATTCAGGGTAAAATTTCACCCAATCTATGTTTTTTGGTTCATTCTTTTTCAATTCTTTCTCTTGCACTTGTAGTTCTAAGCAGAGACTTCACTTGTAGAACAGGTAGTATCATTTTTTTATGGTTTAATTCTAAAGTCATGCAGTAAGAGACACATTTACTGCTTTCATCCATAATTCTCAATAGCCACAAAGCTTTTTTTTTATCATAGCTATTCTATCAGATATCTAATAGTAATGCTTTATAAAGAACAATTTCTCAAGCAGCCTCATCTCTTGCGCTTACTATCTCTCACTAAAACATGTATGTTTTCTCAATTTCTTATGGCAAAAGACACAGTCAACTTATCCATTTGCCAAAGAAGATTTGAAATACTTGTCATCTGGAAAATATTTCAAAGGAAAATCTTGCATCATACCACATTGAGTGCTTACATTGAGCATCACACTCAATGGTGCTTACATTGCTATGTAGCTAACGTGATCCAGGCACAAAATGATTCCCATGCTGTATCTATGGAATGCGATCTATCATTATAGCTGACACGTTGGCCTTATTAGTATGCTGTGCCTAATGTTGGTACAGAGTATGTGTAGGAAGCAAAAGGACAGCACTGCAGTAATTATAGGTAGCACTGCAGTGTTTCAGCCCTGGGATGCTTGACAGAATTCAAGGAGAGTCTGCTGTGACTCTCATTACTTGTAGTTCTAAGGGGCACTGTATTCATAAAGGGAAGCATAGTCAAATGCCATCTTTGTAGAAGCTAACTTTCTTTAAATAATTTCTTTCACTTACTGTACATACAGAACTTATAATTTAGGAGGGGATATACTGGCTATCAGAAGTAGGAAAACAATTTTCAGCTGTGACTTGCAGACAGATAAAGATGCATGAAAATAAGGAAGCACTTGGCTTCAGATGAAATGAATATCTACTTCCCAATTGCATAGGTTTTATTTGAGCCAACTTTTAAAATATATGATCACTATTGTGGCAGTACCTATGTTTTCGTGTAACGGTTTTTTTTTCTTCCTGTTTTGAAGCTATGTGGCCTGTTAAATCAGTAAACTTCGGACAATCTTAATAATTTCATTTGTAAGAGATCTTTTTTGTGTGTGCTAAAACTGCTAATAAGCATAGCCCTTGGTGAAGTCATAGGATTAAAAGGAGAAACTTTTCAGAGCAATTTTTTAATCCCTCTCTCATTTCTTTTCTTTTTCTTTTAAATGGTTATTACTTTAACAACACGTTCACCTCCATATGCTCCTTCCTTGGGCTTCCTTTGTCTTGCTTCGCAGGGGCCAGCACAAGCAGTGGAGATCTTTACTTTCCTTGCAGCTCCATGTAACATTTTTTTCAGTACTAAAAAACCCACATATTTTTATTTGACTTTCAGACTGCTGTCACATGGTCAGGATTTTCTTGAATTTCAATACATTCAATTTCCTCTCGTTCCTTTCGTTTGGCTCGTTTCTTTTTTTTATGGTGTTTTTTGGATGGTGGGAAGAACGTTAGGAAGACAGGTAAAATAACAAAACAGTGCAGAAGTGTGCAACTGCCAGTGAGCAGCAAGCATTTGAACAGTGTGAAGGTCAAGTTTGAAGGCACAAAAAGGAGGGGGACCAACCCAATAAGAAAAGATGTCACATTTTGCAAAATTGCTGTTCCATGTTCTTGGAGTGAACCTTTTATACACTGAGTTCTGGTATGCTCAGTTGCCAGTACAAATGTGTAAAGCAGGGGTGCACAGTGATCTATGGAAAAATTCAAAGTGTAAATAAGGCACAATATAGAAATGCAATCCATGTCTACATTCCATAAAGTCATCAAGCCCAGGACCCCCAACTCTATTGAGGTGACAGTGAGAATTAACCAGAAATTCCCCAGAGGGTGAATAACAAGGAAGAATGTGAGTAACAAGACCAGCAAAATGCCAAAACTTGAGATCAAGACAGGCATAATTACTGAGAGGCTGTACTGGTCCATGAAGACAAAAGTAGGGTTGAAGACAATAAACTTGATGCTCTGTTTCAAGGACAACGGTCTGAGTTTCTCCAATAATTCTATAACATCGCTTTGTGTTTTTTCACTAGTCCTAGCTACAAGATACATACAGGAAGCAATGATGTTGTTTCCATTTCCAGACTTGGAGAAAATAATATCATTTTTAAAGTGTTGAAACTCAGACTTTCTTAAAAAGGAGTTTTGGAGGATGCTAAGGAAGTCACTTTTATTGGTTGCACTGATATTCCCAGCTCTCAGATACTGGTAATATTGCTGGAGCCAGGATAGTGTGTTAAAGCCTTCAGTCAGTTTCTTTAAGTCATCTTGGACAGTGCCATTCCAGTACTCAAGAGGTTCATAGATATAAAATCCTATCACAGGGCTATAATTGCTGAAGTACTTCTGTTGAATAACAGCATAGGATACACTTGGAGAATCACTGGAAAGCAAATTGATAATATTGACCCCATCACTTATTTGCAGGCAGCCCATAAAGGAGAAAGAAGCATAAATGAGATACAGTATCACCACAAATGGCTTAACATAGATATTAGTGATCCATTCATTGTAATGCTCCCTTACAAAATGCTGGATAAAGTGGTTCTGGTACGGATCAGTCTCATGATGAGAAGACTGCTGGTGCCCATCACTCATCATGGTTTGGAACCAAATGGGTTTCCTTTCCAGATACTCTGCAGAAGGGATTTTACAGCAGAAGATACTGTGGTAACGATTCTGCTCCAGCTGCCCAGCAAACACCAGGCAGGAGCCAAAGAAAGAGAAGATGTAGAAGTAGTTCAACAGGATGGAGATGCACATGTTCTGGCAGAAGACTTTCACAGCCTCAATGTTGGTGAAAGGACTGGCACCCATGCCAAAGGCTATGAAGTACAAGGAGCTTGTCATGGTGTAAGAAACCATCACATCCGAATAGGCATCTGCAACCCTATCTTTAAACGGCAAATTTTCTCTGGTTCGACGCCATCCTGACAGAAGTTCAAATACTCCTTTGGTTCCATGACCTAAACAAGGACAACGAGAAAATACATTAATTCGTTTTTACTGAACGTTACATTTTCTATTTTAATTCTGTTTAACAGAATAACTGAGTTAGAAGGGACCTTGGAGGTCTTCAAGTCCAAACCCCTGCTCAAGCAGGAGACCCTGTACTATTTCAGATATCTAAATGTTCAATTTATAACATGGCTTTTAACTTTTTATTAAACTTTAAAGTTAAATTGTTAACTTTTAACAATTCATAACTGTTTACTGCATAGAGTAAATTAAAATATGTGGCCTAGATAGCAATTAGTTATATTTAATCCACTGTTCATCCCCTCCCCCATTCATACATCTCATTTTATTGTCAAAGGTTTGCTCAACAGAAATGAAAAATCGATACTTTAGCTGCCAACATAAGACAATATCCAGTCCTTTAAGCAGGATTCTCCAAAAGTCCATAGTTCCTGTTGCTTCCTGCTGTCAGATAAAATCTCTATCTTCCCTTTGATGCAAGTGAATGAGCTGATAAACTAGGGGTATGGGACTGTAATCTTTCTGATAGTGCTAAATCTCAGTTCCCAGAAGCCGTCACTGCCAGCCAACCAACCAGGCTGGGGCTGGCAAGAGCTACTATTCAACAAATTCCCAACAGCTCCCAGTCTCTTGGAATATGAAAGTCCATGGTTTGTAAAGTTGTTTGTGAAATTGATGGAGTTTAAAGGATTTGGACATGTAGAAATCTACATGTCAGAGTTCTGGCACCTCTATAATAGTCATGCCAGAAAGGATTTGATGCAATTGTTCTTCATGAGGCTGGATCTATTGAAAATAGATCTTCACTATATCTTTCCACCTGAGCAAACAGTGGAAGGAGCAAGGGGAAAAGGATAATGAGTTTTGTATGGCTTGTCCTCTTTTTCTGTCTGTCAACTTGTAGCAACAGGAGGAGATGTGAATCAGTTAATGCAAAAAAATATAAGGCATTTTAAGGCCCTGTCACACTGCCCAACGGATGCAAAACGTTTGTAAAAAGGACACAGCGGATGAGAAAAATGTTCCATCCGTTGTTATCCGCTCTCAAAAAGGGCAAAAATTTGCATAAGCAGAGCGGATAACATGGAAAGGAACGGACGGGGGGAGGACGCAGAGCGGATGGAAAGCGGATGCGGAACGGAAGCCTAGCGGATGGAAGCGGATGGAAGCGGATGCAGAGCGGATGCATAGAGGATGCGTAGAGGATGCAGAGCGGATGCAGAGCGGATGCATAGAGGATGCAGAGTGGATGCGTAGAGGATGCAGAGCGGATGCAGAGCGGATGACGCGGATGCGTAGCTGCATCCGCTTTCATCTTTTCTCTGTCCGTGCTACTAATGCTGCGCATCTGTTCCACTTCCTCCCTGCATCTGTTTACCGCTGGAATGGATTTGAGTTGTGCGCATGCGCAGCGGATGCCTAGCGGATATAGCGGATGCAGAACGGATGCAGAACGGATGCCTAGCGGATGCCTAGTGGATGCAGAACGGACGCACTGGATACATTTTCCGCTCAAAAGTTTTGAGCAGCTCAAAACCCTCTGAGCGGATGAAATGTCAATAGACGGATGCTGGACGGATAGAGAGGAAGCAAAACGGAGGCAGTGAGTACAGAACGGAAGCATGGCGTTAACCAACAGATGGTAAGTGTTTTTCTCCGTTTTACATCCTCTTTCCATCCATTGGTGCAGTGTGACAGGGGCTTTAATTCTCCTTCAGTATCTTACGTATGACCAATCCTGCAAGCACTCTCACTAATATTTTTAGCATAATAGTTGTGTACAATTATTTTCAATGAAGCACAAACATATGCACTAGTGAAGGGAAGGGCACTGCTCATTTAAAATTAACAGCCGCTTTCCCATTGATTTCAGTGGAAGCTAAACAAAATAGGTAGCACTACAACATAGTTCTGTCTTCCTAGTTGTTAGTTGTTTGTTTGTTAAATGGTATATTAATTGTTCTTTGGGCAATAGATTAATTATATTTAGATTTTGCAACCAAGTTATGAGGCACAGCTGGATGGGGCAAAAAAAAAAGTAAAGTAAAATGAGCTTATTTTGATTGTCCAAGATAAGAATAAAAATAAATTATCTAAATAAGTGCAAGGTTATTTAATCAGAAAAGTAACATATTTCTTGGTTTAGAAAACTTAATTCCAATTAAGTATCATTCATCACAAATTTGTTAAAAGGTTTGGGCAAGGTTATCTCACTCAAAATAATTAAAGTTGGATGAAAGAAGAATAAAAACTCAATATATTGAAACTTTGTTGCTGCATTGCAACACTTAAAAATTAAATAGAAGATACTGAAGATTAAGCACTAACAATAGCCAACTTTCTTACAAGGATTCTCAAACCATACTATAAAAACAGATGCCTTACTTGTAGTCATGATGAAAGTGTCTCAGGATTGTTTCTCTCATAACTAGTTGTAATATAAACAACAACTGTACATACATAATTCATTTACATATACACATATCAAACATGAAGTAGTAAATGTTACCATGGAATAAATTTCTACAAATGCCTATACAACAGGTCTATACAACAATAGCTTCCTTAATACAAACAGACATAATATTTCATCTTTGAAATCCAAGGAAGTAACCAAAAAAATGTAGATTAATGTTTTAACCTATCCATAAAAAAATAACAGTAGGTAAGATAGGACTAATATGGAGAAATGTTAGGGAAAGTGTACATTTTGTTGGAATGACTTTACTTAGTAAAATTAATACCCATCATTAATACCCAGCAACCAACTCAGCTGCAATTTATATCACAGTGGGTTTCTTGTAATTCATTATTCCTATGATTGTTTTGAATCATGCTGACAGGTTACCCTATCAGCCCAACATTTTAGAGTACTTTTTAATCAAGTTGAAAAAAAAGCAAGGATGTTGCCCCCCCCCTAATTTCCTATATATTGTTGAAAGGAGAACAGCAAGGCTACTTACAGATAAAAAGAAGAAATACCCACTCTTTCTCTAAAACACATCCCTGGCCCTGGCATCCAGACCACAGTGTTAGCATAGATGAAGTAGACTGCCGGGCTTCTTTGGAGATGTCTTGAAGAGGAAGGTCTATAAATCAGGCAATAGCTTTAATAGAGGGCCCTTTAATGTAAGTTGGAACTGAGAAGGTAGCAGGCTAACTGGTTACACCAAAAACATTCACAGACCAGTGGGAGAAATGGAGCCCACAGTGTTATACAAAGGTATAACTGATCCAACCTGAAAAGAGGCGTGTTCCTTTTAACATTATAAATCAACAGGGCAGAATGGATTTCAGTGGCAGGTTAGGATAGAAAGAAATACTGCCAGAACAATGTCATGAAATGTACCGAAAGACAGAAACAAACTGCCAGTAGGGAACAAGAGAGGCATTGTTTTTAAATCAGAACTGATAAAGTAGACCCATCAATGAGTACAATGTTTATGGACTGCTTAGTGGACGGATGTAGTTGACACAAAGTACAAAGTCTTTCAAGTGAGAAGATCAAGAGAACAAATAGGCATACTGTAGATTCAAGCAGTTTAGCACATAGCTGGGAAAGCACTCCCAAAAGGCTCCAAGGAGGAACCAAACTGCAGAGGACAATATGATTTTTTTAAAAAGAGTTAAGCTGTAAAACTACCCCTCCCACCCAGTACAAACACATCATCCTAACTTAACTCCTACATCACTTTAACTGTTCCATGCAAGTGAAATGTAGTTCACTAAAGCGAATGCCTTTTAATATATTTATTAGTGAGAAAAAAAATGCTACCATACATTAACACAGCTCTCCTCTTAAGGCCCTGTCACACTGCCCAACGGATGCAAAACGTTAGTAAAAAGGACACAACGGACGAGCAAAATGTTCCATCTGTTGTTATCCGCTCTCAAAAGGGGCTAAAATTTGCATAACCAGAGCGGATAACACGGAAAGGAACGGACGCGGGGAGGACACAGAGCGGATGTAAAGCGGATGTGGAACGGAAGCCTAGCGGATGGAAGTGGATGGCACATTCGCTAGGTTTCCGGGGGGCCTCAGCAAAGCGGACGCAGAACGGATACAGCGGATGCACAGCGGATGAAGCGGATGCACAGCGGAAGCCTAGCGGATGCACAGCGGAAGCCGAACGGATGCCGAGCGTTAATTGCGCATGTGGGGGGGATGCATTGCATAAGCCCCGCGGATATAAAGGGAAGCAGCTCCCAAGCAGGTCACCATTCGGAGAAAAGACCTGCTGCTGGATACATTGAGTCCTTCCTTGCCTGCCCTGCCTGCATGCCTGCCTGCAAGCCTGCCTGCAAGCCTTGCTGCAAGCCTTACTGCCAGCCTTCCTGCCAGCCTGCCTCCAAGCCTGCCTCCCAGCCTCCTGGCCAGCCTCCCTGCCAGCCTTGCTCTCTGCCTGCTTGCCAGCCTTGCTGCCAGCCTGCCTTCCAGCCTCCCTGCCAGCCAGTCTGCCTGCCACCCTTGGTGCCTGCCTGCCTTCCTGCCAGGCTTCCTGCCAGGCTTCCTGCCAAGCTTCCTGCCAGCCTTGATGCCAGCCTTCCTGCCAACCTTGGTGCCAGCCTTCCTGCCAGCCTTGGTGCCTGCCAGCCTCCCTGCCAGCCTAGCTGCCAGCCAGCAACCCCACAACTATGAGAAAGAAGCGAAAGCCTCAGCAACCTGCCGCCATCCCTGGCAAGAGGGACAGGGCCACCCTCCCGCCCCCTGTCCCTGACTCTGCTTCTGCTGAGGCTTCTGCTGCTCGGGATCGTTCTTCTGGTGCTGGAGCTTCTGCTGGCGCTGCTCCTGGGGGTGGTGCTTCTGCTGGTGCTTACTCTGCTGGCGCTGTTCCTGGCGGTGGTGCTTCTGCTGGTGCTTACTCTGCTGAAGCTGCTCCTGGCGGTGGTGCTTCTGCTGGTGCTTACTCTGCTGAAGCTGCTCCTGGCGGTGGTGCTTCTGCTCGTGCTTACTCTGCTGAAGCTGCTCCTGGCGGTGGTGCTTCTGCTCATGCTTACTCTGCTGAAGATGCTCCTCGTCCTGCTGGTCCTGCTGGTCCTGCTCGTGCTCCTGGACTTGCTCGTCCTGCTCGTCCTGCTCGTGCTCCTGGTCTTGCTCGTCCTGCTCATCCTGCTGGACCTGCTCGTGCTCCTGGTCCTGCTCGTGCTCCTGGTCTTGCTGGCAGTGCTGGTGCTTACTCTGCTGCTGCTGATCCTGGTCCTGCTGGTGCTGCTGGTGCTGCTGGTGCTGTTGCTGATCCTGCTGGTGCTGCTGCTGCTGCTGCTGATGATGATAATGATGATGATCCTGCTGCTGCTGCTGCTGCTGCTGATGATGATGATGATGATCCTGCTGGTGGTGATGATGATGATGATGATGATCCTGCTAGTGCTGCTGCTGCTTCTGGTGTGGAGGAGCAGCCCCTACTACCTGGGATCCCCACTGATGAGGGCCCATCTGGTCCTGCCAAAGGGAGGAAGAGGCATATGCGACAACGGGAGAGGAGGCAATACTCCATTGAGGAGGAACATGAGGATGAGGTGCTGGAGTGGCTGAGAGAGAATGACTATCTGTGGCGGAAGGAACACCGGCTGTACAGGGACACCAAACGGAAGCATGCTGCTTGGAGAGAGAGGGCGAAGAGTATGGGTTACACTTCGGAGGTGCTCCTCGGCTGGTGGAAGCACATGCACACCTGGTACGGGAAGCTGCACCTGAAGAAATCTGGCCAGGCCACGGTTAAGCTGACGGACAGAGAGACCTATGTGATGGCCAGGTGCAGCTTCCTGGAGGGTGAGATCCGCCACCGAGGAGCACCAAGAGCCCCTCTGTCTACCCTCTCTCTCCGGCAGCCTGCTGAGAGCCAGTCCTCTTCCGGCCGAGAGTCAGTCCCTGTATCCAGGCAGGTTTCTGTGGAGCGTGCCACGGTGGAGAACCCACGGACAGCTGTTGTAACCGTGGTGGAGCGTGTGGAGGACTCCCTGGTGTCGTGGGAGAAAGGAGACGGCGCGTCCACCACAGCTGTACCCGCATCCACCCACAGCTCCACCTCCATAGAAAGGGAGAGAGCCAGACAGCAGGAGGGGCAGAGCCACATTGTCCTGCTGGAGATCAGGGACACCATCCGGACTAGCATAGAACTCCACTCTCAGCTGGTCCACACCGACTACTCATCCTCCAATCGCAAGCCCTTCCTCACCTATGTCAACCAGACCCTCACGGACATGGCGGAACCCCAGTACCAGGTGGTGAAGGACCGGATCACCGAGCAGCTTCACAACCCTCCAGATCCAGAGGAACTTGCCACCACCCAGCCCAGGTCTGCTCCTCCACCCCAGGTGATGTCCCTCCCATTCCAAGGCTTCCCACAGGCCCTCACCTACCAGGGCTACGGCTACCAGGAGGTCCAGCAGCACAGGAAGCAGCCCTTCCCAGTCTTGGCACAGAGTCATTGGACGACACCGTTGCCACTGGTTCCACTGATCCCATCGATGCCACCCACGCCACCGACGCCAACGATGCCACCCACGACACTGATGCCACCCACGCCACCAGTGCCACGAATGTCAGTCCTCACCCAACTGCAGACCAGACAGCCCCACTACACTGCTCCTTCCTCCACCCCACAGCCCCATGGCATGGAGGAAGGAGCTCTCAACATCACGGGGCTGAGCCAGCTATCCGAGAGCTTTCTCAACACACCATCACCTGTTGTCCTCTCGGGGCCAGGCACCCCAGTGGGGCTTCAGACCAGCACTCCAGCACCAGCAACCTCCACAGCATCTGGACCCTTCACCCCTGAGACTGGGCACATCTCCGAGTGACCAAGAGGAGTGCCAGAGACTGGCTGGCTGGCTACCTGTGGACTTTATTTGGACACTTGACTTGGGTCATTTTTCTTTTACAGCTTGTTGTTCAATAAAGTTTATCTTTGATTCACACACTTGCTTCAATTCTTTTTTTTAATAAAGTCTTGGTGGAAACTTTTAGAATTGGTTTAAGCCTTTGCATGCTTGTGGGATGGGTTGAGATAGCAATGGGATGGGCGGGGATACCTTTGGGATGGGTAATAGCTGTGGGATAGATAAACCTCCAGTGCAAGCATAGTGGGACTGTATGGTCCACCCTCCCAGGTGCCACACCTATGGCCCTTTATTATCAATAATAATGTAATAATCATCCACACATGTCAACATAAACACAACTCTTTATTAAATGCCCTGATCATTGTAGGGCCATTCAACATACATGGCCCAATCTCATCAGTGTGATGAGACAGGCTGAAGGAAGCATCCATTCATCATCTATCATCCTGTCTTGCCACTCCATTGCTCCAGCTGGGGAGTTGCACCAGTGTTTCAGGAGGTTGCTCTGCTTCTTCCCTTCACGTGAGGCTCTGTTGGGGCCTTGCACATCCTCAGTGTCTATCAGGTTTTGCCCTTGCCTCCATTCCCCAGGCTCCATGTCCCCATTGCCTTGTTGGAGGTTCACGAGCCTGTTCTGCAACACTGGGTAGCGGGTGCACATGAGATTGTGCAGGATGCAGCAAGCTTCCACAATCCTCCTCACGGTCTGTGGGCGATGCTGCATGGTGGTGAGAAGTACCTGGAACCTGTTGGCCAGGATGCCAAAGGCGTTCTCCACCACCGGCCTTGCCCTGGACAGCCTGTAGTTGAAGATCCTCTCTTCACGGGTGAGGAGTCTGGAGGTGTAGGGCTTCATGAGGTAGGTTCTGAGGGAGAATGCGTCATCCCCCACGATGAAGTAGGGCACATCTTGCATGTCGTTGGGCAGTGGGTCTGGATCTGGGAAGCCCATGACGAGGTTGCTTTCCAGCCCCTCCTTGAGGTCACTGGCGTTGTATACCTGGGCATCTGAACATGAGCCATTGCCTGAAGCATTGATGTACATGAACTTGTAGTCAGCATCGACCATGGCGAAGAGGACGATGCTGAAGAAGCCCTTGTAGTTGAAATAAGTGGACCCCGACTTGGCTGGTGCTTTGCAGGCCACGTGCTTGCCATCTATGGCTCCAATGGTGTGTGGGAAGTTCCACCTCTGATACCACTGCTCTGCAACTTTCTTCCATCCTTCTTCAGTGGAGGGGCACTGGAGGAGCTCCTCCAGGTATTCTTCGATGATGGCCTGCACCACTTCTCTGACCACAATGCTGATGGTGTTGGGTGGCACCCTCCAGCCGTACTGCATGCTCCTGTAGGTGGTCCCTGAGGCCAGGTGGTGCAGAGTGAGTGCCACCTTGAGCCCAGGTTCCAGGCTGGGCCAGAAGTTGGTGTTTGCCTTGGTCAACCTGGGTGTCAGCTGCTGCACAACTTCATCAAACATGGCTGGAGGCATCCTCATGAAGTTCTGGAATGCACGAGTGTCTTCGTTCCTGAGCTCCACCATCAGCTTGTTGTACAGTTCGTACTCTGCTCTTCTCCCGATCCATCTTTGGACCCAGACGCTTCTTGGCCGCCTCTTTTTCTTCCCGTAGTAGAGTTCACAAAGCCTGTAGATGGCTTCACACTGTTGCAGAACGATGGTGGCTGCCAAAAGGACTTTGTTACGATCCACGGTGGACATGACTGGATGCTGTGGAAGAGCAAGAGGCAGATGAAGGCTGCAGAGGTCTGCACAGCTGGGCTGCTGGGCTGAAAGTGAGATCCAGGTGAGTTGCTCCCCGTTTTTATAGGCAGTATAGGTTTTCCCCTAGGTGTCCCTTTGCATCCTCTAGGCATCCTGTAGACATCCTTAATATCCGAGATAGGTCCCCTCTGCGAACGTTTCTTCCATTTTAAATGCTTTGTTTCCATGCTGCAACCACTAGGCATCCGTTCTGCATCCGTTCTGCGACTGTTCTGCTTCCTCCCTGCATCCGAACGGATGCGAGTTGCACGGATGCGGAACGGATGCCTAGTGGATATCACGGATGCGTAACGGTTGCAGAACGGACGCATTGGTTACATTTTCCGCTCAAAGGTTTTGAGCAGTTCAAATCTTTCTGAGCGGATGAAACGTCAATAAACGGATGCTGGAGGGATAGAGAGGAAGCAAAACGGAGGCAGTGAGTACAGAACGGATACATCGTGTTAACCAACGGATGGCAAGATTTTTTTGTCCATTTTACATCCTCTTTCCATCCGTTGGTGCAGTGTGACAGGGGCTTTACACCATCTGTAGCCAAGAATCCCTGGACCATCATGTCTAGTCTAGTCTAGTCTTAGACTATTAGATGCTTTAGTATCATCTGGTTGAAGGAAGCTAAAGATCTTCTGGAATAGTTTTCTATGATCAACAGTCTGGTTGTTTTTCATGGAGAATCTGAATAATGCAATAAAATGTATGGCAATTAAAAAATAGAATACTTTGTTTTTCTCGTAATGATTCTTCCAGATGAAACAGGACACATACTTGCCACCTAAATCTTTCCATAGACCTCCCTACCATAAACTTCAACCCAGATTAATAGCCCAATTTAAGAACTAGATCTCATTCCTAGTATAAACCTGTCACTGCTTTTTGGAAGTACTTTTGACTCTAATTTCTGAGGTTTTCCCATTCTTCAGTAACCAGCTTTGCTGACTCTATCAAATTACCATGGGTCAATTTCCGCATGCAAATGTCTTATCTAGGATTGATTAGATTTTTAAAGTAGTCCATATGACCAGAATTGGGGCCAGAATTTCCTTTGCTTTACCAGATGGTTTTTAAGTGAGTTGCATCAAAGTTTATGAACTTTTTTTGCCATGGTTGTCAGGCAATCACTGTTGTTGTTAAGTGAAATGAGGTCATTGGGTAAATCCAGCTTCCCTTATTGAGTTTGCTTGAAAGCCAGCTGGGAAGGTTGCAAATGGTGATCACATGACCCTAAAACACTACCACCATCATAAATACCTGCTGGTTACCAAGCACTACATTTTAATCATGTGATTGGGGATAACAGTCATAAGTGAGAGGACCAGTTGTAAGACACTTTTTTCATTGCTGTTGCAACTTCAAACTATAACTAAATGTAAGTTAGTAAGTCAAGGATTACCTGGACTAGAAAAGGTTACTTTCTTCTCCCATTTATTTAATTATGAAATCAATGACATATTCATGACTTCTGGAAGAGAGAATTCCTCTGCATAAGACGTAAAAAGTAGACATGTTGCAGTCAGATTTCCTACTACCAGAACAGATACTTCTATAGAGAATCCATTCTTATAACATTTATAGTCCTATCAAACTCCAATCAACTTTGTCTTCACTTTCTACAGATCAGAGGTGAGTAGAGAGCAGGAGTCGATGATATATAAAGCCAAGGACTTCAGTTCCAACACAGGAACTGGTTATATTTGGAAATCAGGTCAAAGTTTCTGGTGTAAGGACAGGCATCATCTCACACTGGACTTACTGTGCTTCCTGAGATCCAACCAAGCATTTGGATTTGAGTCAAGTTTGAAATTGATTAGTATCAAAGCTTTACATAAACTTGATGTGAGAAATCTCAGATCTCTGGTAGTCATGTAAGGACCTGCTTTTAAGAGATGATAAAGATGAAAGGAGAAGCAATGCCACCAAATCTGGCATGAAATTCTGGCAGTGAGTTAGCATCTTGACCTTCCCTGGAGCAAACTCTTTTTCCCAAAACTATGCCATGAGATTTTATCACAAAAAAGGGCTCCAAGAGAAACAAGAAGGGAAAAATATGTCAAGAAAAACTAATTTTATGGAAAGACTTCACAAAATGCAGATTTCACAAAAAATAAGTTGAAGCTATAATAATCTTTCTGAAAACAATTTCTTCTTAATGCAATATAACTTTTTCTCAACCTGTTTGGCAACCAAATATGTCCTGCTTCTTAGTCCTGCAAAGGAGGATGAATTGGTCAGTTTCATTTAAAAAAACATTTTTCTCATTTATTCTAATATTATTCTAAGTAGCGTCAGAAAAATGAACTGATTTTCTCTACCTTCTGCACTAGAAAAGTCAACAGCTACCTCAGCAGAAAAACTGTATAGTTGCTTACCATGAGTTTCTATAGAGGATGAAACTGTCATAAAAAAGAAATGGAAAATCCAATTCATCATCACCAACATGGTTGAATACATAGAAAACTCCATCAGATTTTTTTAAAATCTAAGAACTCAAGCCTGGATGAATAGGTCTGTCAGTTTCTCTTATTCCCACTTTAAAAAGATCACTTGTTCTTTCTATTTTGAAGATATTTATGAATTTCAGTACTTATCAAAAACAAAGGGAATACAAAATTTATCTATCCCTATACTCTTCCTGGAAATTGTAGAAAAACTGCCATAGAAAATACACCATTAATCCATTCCCGCAGACTTCCAAACTGCATATTAGCTATGTCGTATTTATTTATTTACTGGACTTTTAAGGCTGCCTGTCTCAGTGCTCTAGGCAGTGACTTACAACAATCCATAAAAATATAATTAAAAACAAAGGTCCCCTTCCCCCCAGGTGCCAGATCAATCATCCTCACAGTTCCACCCACATCTCTGTCTGATGCTTGGTGGGAAAAAACAGGCATTCACAGCCCTCTGGATGAGGCTGCAGGGGACAGGAACAACTGAATTCTGAAATATTTTTAAAAGCCCCTTTTTATGGAAAGGGCATTATTTGCAATACAATAACAGGATAATTATATGCACGCTGGAATAGTTAGAGGCAGCATTCCAATTCGGATTGTATGTACACATTTTTATTTGGGCATCTTACAATTAGGATTTCAGGCTAATTTTTTCCTCATTTAATTAATTCATATAATTTACTAGCAGTATATAAAATGAATAAATAGAAATAGGAAGTTAAGAGCCTAGCAGAGAGGTCCAGAGTTGACTGAGTCTTCTTCATTGTTAAAATGCTGTTTATTTTATTCTTAGTTGATTATAGGAAAGTAGTGTAGGATGAGACTTGGTGGTGCAGTGATTAGAATGCAGTACTGCAAGCTACTTCTGCTGCAGCCAGCTGCCTGCAAGTTAGCAGATCAAATCTCACCAGGCTCAAGATTAACAGTCTTCCATCCTTCTGAGGGGGGTAAAACGAAGGCCCAAAATTGTTGGGGGCAGTATGCTGTGTAAACTGCTTAGAGAGGGCTGTAAAGGCCGTGTCACACTGCCCAATGGATGCAAAACGGACACAACGGATGACCAAAATGTTCCATCCGTTGTTATCCGCTCTCAAAAGGGGCAAAAATCTGCATAACCGGAGCAGATAACATGGACGGGGGGAGGACGCAGGGCGGATGGAAAGTGGATGCGGAACGGAAGCCCAGCGGATGGAAACGGATGGGAGCGGATGGCACATCCGCAGGGCTTCCGGGGGACCTCAGCAAAGCGGACACGGAATGGATACAGCGGATGCAGAATGGACGCCAAACAGATGAAGCGGATGCAGAGCGGAAGCCTAGCGGATGCACAGCGGAAGCCGAACGGATGCCAAGCGTTAATTGCGCATGTGGGGAGGATGCATTGCATCAGCCCCGCGGATATAAAGGAAGCAGCTCAGAGGAAAGACCTGCTGCCGGATGGATTGACAGCCTTGCCTGCCCTGCCTGCATGCCTGTCTGCAAGCCTTGCCACCAGCCTTGCTGCAAGCCTTGCTGTCTGCCTGCCTGCCAGCCTTGATGCCAGCCTTGCTGCCTGCCTTCCTGCCAGCCTTGGTTCATGTCTGCCTGCCAGCCTTGGTGCCTGCCTGTCTGCCTGTCTTCCTGCCAGCCTTGGTGCCTGCATCCCTGCCAGCCTTCCTGCCAGCCTTGGTGCCAACCTTCCTGCCAGCCTTGGTGCTTGCCTGCCTGCAAGCCTGCCTGCCAGCCTTCCTGCCAGCCTTGGTGCCTGCCTCCCTGCCAGCCTTGGTGCCTGCCTCCCTGCCAGCCTTCCTGCCAGCCTTGGTGCCTGGCTCCCTGCCAGCCTTCCTGCCAGCCTTGGTTCCTGCCAGCCTCCCTGCCAGCCAGCAACCCCACAACCATGCTGAAGCACAGCAAGCCTCAGCCATCTGCTGCCAGCCCTGGCAAGAGGGACAGGGCTACCATCCCGCCCCCTGACCCTCACTCTGGTTCTGCTGGGGCTTCTGCAGCACGGGCTCGCTCTTCTGGGGCTGGGGCTTCTGCTGCTTCTGCTTCTGGAGGAGCTGATGACAAGCACTCCAGCACCAGCCACCTCCACGGCACCTGGACCCTTCACCGCTGAGACTGAGAGACCAAGAGGAGTGCCAGAGATTCATTTTTGTTTTATAGCTTGTTGTTAATAAAGTCTAGTTTTGATTCACACACTTGCTTCATTTCTTTTTTTTAATAAAGTCTTGCTGGAAACTTTTAGAAATGGTTTAAGCCTTTGCATGCTTGTGGGATGGGTTAAGATAGCAGTGGGATGGGTTGAGATAGCAATGGGATGGGCAGGGATACCTTTGGGATGGGTAATAGCTGTGGGATAGATAAACCTCCAGTGCAAGCATAGTGGGACTGGATGGTCCACCCTCCCAGGTGCCACACCTATGGCCCTTTATTATCAAGAACAATTTAATCATTCATCCACACATGTCAACATAAACACAACTCTTTATTAAATGCCCTGATCATTGTAGGGCCACCCAACATACCTGGCCCAATCTCATCTGTGTGATGAGACAGGCTGAAGGAAACAACCATTAAGCATCTATCATCCTGTCTTGCCACTCCACTGCTCCAGCTGGGGAGTTGCACCAGTGTTTCAGGAGGTTGCGCTGCTTCTTCCCTTCACGTGAGGCTCTGTTGGGGCCTTGCACATCCTCAGTGTCTATCAGATTTCACCTTTGCCTCCATGTCTCCATTGCCTTGCTGGAGGTCCACGAGCCTGTTCTGCAAGACTGGGTAGCGGGTGCACATGAGATTGTGCAGTATGCAGCAATCTTCCATGATCCTCCTCATGGTCTCTGGGCGATGCTGCATGGTGGTGAGAAGTACCTGGAACCTGTTGGCCAGGATGCCAAAGGCGTTCTCCACCACCCGCCTTGCCCTGGACAGCCAGTAGTTGAAGATCCTCTCTTCACGGGTGAGGTATTTGGAGGTGTAGGGCGTCATGAGGTAGGTTGTGAGGGAGAAGGCATCATCCCCCACGATGAAGTAGGGCACATCTTGCGTGTCGTTGGGCAGGGGGTCTGGATCTGAGAAGCCCACGATGAGGTTGCATTCCAGCCCACCCTTGAGGTCACTTTGGTTGTATACCTGGACATCTGAAGATGACCCGTTGCCTGAAGCATCAATGTACATGAGCTTGTAGTCAGCATCGACCATGGCAAAGAGGATGATGCTGAAGAAGCCCTTGTAGTTGAAATAAGTGGACCCCGACTTGGCTGGCGCTTTGCAGGCCACGTGCTTGCCATCGATGGCTCCAACGGTGTGTGGGAAGTTCCACCTCTGATACCACTGCTCTGCAACTTTCTTCCATCCTTCTTCAGTGGAGGGGCACTGGAGGAGCTCCTCCTTGTATTCTTCAATGATGGCCTGCACCACTTCTCTGACCACAATGCTGATGGTGTTGGGTGGCACCCTCCAGCCATACTGCATGCTCCTGTAGGTGGTCCCTGAGGCCAGGTGGCGCAGAGTGAGTGCCACCTTGAGCCCTGGTTCCAGGCTGGGCCAGAAGTTGGTGTTTGCCTTGGTCAACCTGGGTGTCAGCCGCTGCACAACTTCGTCAAACATGGCTGGAGGCATCCTCATGAAGTTTTGGAATGCACAAGGGTCTTCGTTCCTCAGCTCCACCATCAGCTTGTTGTACAGTTCGTACTCTGCTCTTCTCCCGATCCATCTTTGGACCCAGACACTTCTTGGCCGCCTCTTTTTCTTCCTGTAGTAGAGTTCACAGAGCCTGTAGATGGCTTCACACTGTTGCAGAAGGATGGTGGCTGCCAAAAGGACTTTGTTATCATCCACGGTGGACATGACTGGATGCTGTGGAAGAGCAAGAGGCAGATGAAGGCTGAAGAGGTCTGCAGCCGGGCTGCTGTTCTGAAAGTGAGATCCAGGTGAGTTGCTCCCCCTTTTTATAGGCAGTATAGGTGTCCTTTTGCATCCTCTAGGCATCCTCTAGGCATCCTGTAGACATCCTTAATATCCGAGATAGGTCCCCTCTGCGAACGTATTTTCTGTTTTACATGCTTTGTTTCCGTGCTGCATCTGCTAGGCATCCGTTCTGCATCCATTCTGCGTCCGTTCTGTTTCCTCCCTGCGTCCGTTTACTGCTGGAGCGGATGGAGTTGCGCGGATGCGCAGCGGATGCCTAGCGGATATAGTGGATGCATAACGGATGCAGAATGGATGCCTAGCGGATGCGTAGCGGATGCAGAACGGATGCATTGGATACATTTTCTGCGCAAAAGTTTTGAGCAGCTCAAAACTTTCTGAGCGGATGAAACGTCAATAAACGGATGCTGGACAGATAGAGAGGAAGCAAAACGGAGGCAGTGAGTACATCGCGTTAACCAACGGATGGCAAGCTTTTTTGTCCGTTTTACATCCTCTTTGCATCCGTTGGTGCAGTGTGACAGGGGCTTAAAGTACTATGAAGCGGTGTATAAGTCTAAGTGCTATTGCTATCAAGCTCTTAGTTAATTTGGTCTGGGACAATTTTCTGAATGAAATGATAAACTTTGCATAAACTCTTATTTTGAAGCCATCATGAGCCTACTCTCTTCTGTCAGCCCCACTCTATGTGTGTGTTTGAGAGGGAGGGAGAGACTCTTCCGAAATTATGATCTCCTCAGCACAAACACATATTGTAAATAATAGACAAATCGAATGACAGGATTCTTGCTTGATATGTCTGTTGATGTCTTGGCTTTTCAATATATCAGTTAAAAGAGAAAAAGAACAGATACCCATTCTCTTATGCATAGAAAGCCAAAATGTCCATGAAGAATAGCATCCAGAGGAGGATGCGTCAATGAGAAGGCTCAAATAAGGCAAGAGAGTGTATCACAGCAGCAGAATTGTTGAAATCAGCATTGTGATTGCGCTGCTGCAGCCACCATCTTGTCTTTTCTGATATCCCCACCAGCCCCTCTCATGGACATTGGTGTGTGTGTGTGGGGGGGGGGGGTTTGCACAGACTGATTGATTTAATGGAGCTGGGAAGGTTGCAATTTCCAGTTGGGTCATCTCCAGGCTTGTCCTGGGTACTCCAGATTGTCTACATGTGAAGCTTTTTCTTAGGAGAAGAAAAACACCACTTTCAAACTGGAACAACTACGGACTATCAAAGGGATCATGAGGTGAAGGAAACATCTTGAGGACATGTCCCTCAAAAATGCTTAGCATATTGCCTTTATATTTGCAATAAGCAGGACACAAAGCCAAGCCCTTAGTATCACCTTGAAATGGCTCAGATTCAGATGATGCTCTGCCAAACTTTCTAAGCCTTCTATTGCTTGCAGCTATTTTTCTTCCCCGAATCATCATTTTTCCAGCACAGCTAACCATATTGCTTCTTGTACCATCCAAAATTAAGTCATGACCTAATTTATTTTGACCTATTCATTTTGGACATGCTAATCTTAACCTGATTTACTTGATTAGACATGACTCAGAGCAACCCAAATGGCTCAACCTAATTTATTTGCCTGACCTGATTTACTTCACTGGGATCTGTCCAATATAGGCTTCATCTTTCTCTTAAGGATCTTAAGTTCCAATTATTGCATAATTGAATATTTATAGACAATTATCATCATCACCAGCCTTTTAAATATTACTACTTTAGCTATGCAAAAATGAGTACCACCCATTAAACACACCTCTCAGATTGTTATATAAGCTATATAAAAACCATGATGCATTAGAAATTACAGGTAGGCCTGGACTTCTGGCCATTCATTTAATGACCAAAGTTATGACAACAGTTGGGGAAAAATGACTTACGGTTAATTCTTGACCATTGTAGCATCTCTGTGGTTACATGATCAAAATTTGGGCACTTGGAAGCTGGCATGTATTTATGATAGTAGCAGCATCCCAATATTATGTGATGGTTATTTGCAATCTTCGCAAGGGGTTTCTGACAAGCAAAGCCAAGGGGGGAAGCTGGATTCACTTAATGACTGCAGCAAAAAGGTCATAAAATCATATATAATTGATTTAATGACTGTATTGGTTAGCCGTGGAAACTGTGGTCCCAGTTGTATTCATAAGTCAAGGACTAACTGTAGGTTAAAACTTTAAAGCACTGAAAATATAATTCTGTAGTAAATGATTCAGCTGAATGTAAATGTCATATATCTGTTTAAGAATGTTTTGAATTTTAAATAAGTAGGCTCAAAATACCAGGAATGGTATGTATCTATTCATCTCCTAAGGCTAAGAATTCAGGATGAATCATAGCAATACTCTGGCAGACTACTTCTTACATACACCATGATGGATTGAGGTTGCATCTACATACAGATGGCATGAAGGAGATTCTGTGTCAGCAGGAAGCAAATCATTAATCAGGTGGGTCAGAATAAAGTGGCTTATTATAACTTTGCGGGAATCCTGAGCACACCAGGCCATGCCTTATCAGGATCAAATATATTCTGCATACCTTCCTCCAGCTCCAAATGTCTAGGTGCAGTAAGGGTGGAAAAGACATATTTGCAGGTGATCAGAAATTAAACCTTTCAGTGTTGGGGCTAGGGACAGAGCTTAAGATTTTATTTGAGACAGTTTGGAGATATGCATTTCTTCCTTTTCCAGAACTATGAGGAACAAAACTCTGTCTTTCTCAGAATAAAGACAGACCTTATTTCAAACATGTGGCAAATCAGATATAAACTCATTTTGCTATTCCAATATTGTGGGAAGAAAACATAACACTGAAAGTGGGAAATTATCTGTGTAGATCAGCAGAGATGTTGAATCTAAGCTCTCTCTCTCTCTGTGTGTGTGTGTGTGTGTGTGTGTGTGTGTGTGTGTGTGTTTGTGTGTAGGTGTCTATTAAAATTGCCAGCAGTGTTTGTGCCTCCTTTGGATTGCAGCTCTTCCCATTGCTCACTCACAACCTCTTATTATCCCAGCTTTGGGTCCAAAATTGCTTCCTTCCTTCACCTAAATCAGGAGTGTCAAACTCACATTGTCAGGGCATTGTCATGTGATGTATTGTGACTTTCTCCACCACCACCACCACCACCACCCCCCGGACATGGACAGTGTGTGATGCATATGCACCCGTGGCCCGTGAGTTTAACAACTCTGACCTAAAGCATGTGGATTTAATTAAAAAGCAAATGTCAGAAGTGCTAAATAACTCAGGCAGGCAAGCACATTGGGTCTAAGAACAGCTACTGTGTAGGTAGGAAAATGGAAATCAGAGATGATAGAGATGGAGCTGGAACTGGATTCTTTCACTGATCTTGTCAGTGCTGATTCTCATTAAAAGTACAACAATAGCCTCCAATTGTTTCAACAGTTTACCAGGGTTTTTGGAGATAAGACATTAAAACCATGAAAAAGAACAACCAGAAGATCTGGACCATTTGACAGACCTCAAGCCAAATGACAGGAGACTGGATAATTCATAGTTTGCAGTTGCTTAACAAAAGGAAAAAGTAAATTCTCATCTCATCTTAATTTTGACTGCTGAAATGAAGAAACCTTAAAACCCTTAGAATTTTAAAGGGCCTTGAGCTCTTCTACTTCTTTCTCCAAATAAATTCTTAGATTCAAAGTTTTTAAATTGCTGCTCTGTCTTATGCACCATTGTTTGATCTCAGGATTCTAGTAAACACAAAGACTGTACATGTCTGATCTTGCAGTTTTGATTCCAAAATCCTCACACTGTTGTGAGAGGGAAAAGGGAGAGGGTTATGAACATGTTCGCTTGTCCATCCTCTAAACTGGGAACTTTACCTTGGAAACTACATGTCTACTTATTGGGCCCAAATGAAGCCAACAGAAATGGTATTTGTAGGTTACAAACTCCGATTCAGGAAAAATTAGTAAGGCCTTGCTGTTCAAAGTATGCCACGTTGGCTGGATCTTGCCCAAATAATGAGATGCTTTGAAATGCATCCCTTTCTTAATGATACTCTGTGCTAGAATACATCACATTCTCATTTATTGAAATGGGATCTTTAAAAGTGTTTGGTTCCTGCTGTATTTATCTTTAAGATGCAGTGAAGCAGAATTGATGTTTTCAGTTACAAATTGATGTCATAGCAAAATGACTAATTTAAAAGGTTAGCTTTTAGCACAAGAACATTAAATGAGATGCAGTAAAATTACATCCAGCAAAAGTACACATCCTTAGTGAAAAAAATCTCTGGGGAAATCTAGAAATCTGCTATAGAACATTGAAATGGTTTTAGTTTAGCCAACCAGACACTAAGAATCAGAGCAAGCTTAAGCAAATAATATACTTAGGAGAAATGCTAATGATGAATCCATTGGACTTTTTAAAAATTCCACATTGTTTGGATATGTTTGGTATCTTAAAGTTGCAGGCCTCTGAATCCAATTTTGGTACTTGTACCCTTAGACTTGGTATGAACTGTGTGCCTTTCAGCAAAAAAATTCAGATAATTTGCAACTGTATTAGAAGACTGGCTCAGAAGTGTTGTAATTAAAAACTTACTCTTTGAGAGAAACAATTTATTAAGATCATCATTATTTGCTAGTTGATGGTGTGTAAATTCAATTCCTAAACTAGGGCATCTTGTTTGCAAGATAAAATAACTTCATGAAAAATTAACCATTGTTTAGTTTAAAAAAAAATATTGTTTTTCCATTTTGAAAAAAAAATGCTCATAGTTTTCTGCAGCTTTTTAATATATTGCATGTTTCTATTTTGAATGCTCGTGTTTGCACTGAGAAAATACTGCAACTGACCTACTGTAGGTTTATAAAAACTGAATTGCCCATGACTTTTCCATTATAGGAAAATCTGTTTTGGGTCAATCATAGGAAACCACTCCAAATCCTCACAAAGGCATTGTGAAATGATTGCATACTGGGTCATTTGCGCACATATATAAATACAACCTAAAACAACCTTCAACTTTGTCTATGCTTACATGGGTGTTTTTACATCTGCTGCAAACATAGGAGCAGCTGGCCTTTGCAGGTGCCAGGGCTATTGTTGGTTGGGAAATGTTTTTCAAAACTGAATAATTAAAATTTCTATATGGGAATCATCCTCGCAATGAATCATACTAAACTGGATGTTTTTCAACATGAAGTCATACTCAAGAATAGGATGGTAATGATGGTCAAAAATATATTGCTAAAGATGTGCTTGGCTATAATTTTAAAAAGAAAAAAATAATACATGTTAGAAATAATGAATATGCTACAACAGTACATGAACTTACTAAAGATGCCTGCTGTACAAATGCTTGATAACTGGCATCAGACATATTACATAATGAAATAAAACATTATATATATTTTAAAATATACATGAATAAATATTAAATAAGATAAATTAGGAATACATATAATACAAAATCAAGGAACAGAATCAGTATATTCCATTCAGGCAAACAGAGCCTGTATGAGAAGATTTATGTAAAACTGAAAAAAAGAAGTGAAAAAATAGTCCCAAAATTCAAAGAGGGAAAGCTCCAAGTTGCTTTCAAAAAAAGGTATCTCAACAGCTAGGGATAGATGGAAGATGAAAGCCTTGGGCAAGAAAAAGATGTATGGCAACTTAATTTAGATTTTCAGGGTCAAAAAAGAAAGGATGAGGAAAAATATCTCAATCAACTATATCAGCAAGAATGGAAATAATAGGAAAACATGTTTTAAGAAGTTCAGAGAAAACACAGGGGACTACTCAAAACTGATCATAAAAAGGATCCAAGAGAGGCAAATGATATACAAGAAAAATAGACCGTGCAAAGACCAATACATATCAAGGAAGGAAATATGGTCAGAAATTGACTCTAAAGTAAGGCACAAGAGGCAATACACCAGGTGTTCCATCGGAAGGCTCAAGGCAAGTACAGATGAAATAACCACTGAATTGTTCAAAGGTTGAAAGACAAAGCTCTTAAAGTGTTCTTTATTAACAAATATGGAACAAGATTGTGTGGCCTTGAGACTGGAAAAGATCAGTGAATGAAGCTATCTTAAAAAAAGAGATGAAAAAGAAAGTGCATGCTACTAAACCAATTGTTCTAATTCCTAGCATAAACCATAAATTTAAGATCAAGTCTTTTAAAGAAGAATAAATCCAAACTTGATAAGATACATGTCACATAAGCCCAATACATTTCAGAAAAAAGAACAGGGCACAAGATAGGATAGCTAACGTGTGTGTGTGTGTTTGTGTGTGTGTGTGTGTGTTTGTGTGTGTGTGTGTGTATACTAAATTTATATAGCCACCCATCTCACTGCTGGGAAACTTACAGAGTTAGAAATCCCCCAAAACATACAAAAACATACGCAAAATCATTTCAATCATTGAGAAAGTATCTCAAAACTGACCATCCCTGGTTCTCCAGAACAGGCCAACCTTTTGGACCTCAGGGACCACAAAACTCATAATTTTAAATCCTGTGGACCAGAGATCCTGGAAAAATCCCAAAAAGAGTCTGCAGGAAAATTCCCCAAACTGTTTTCCTACTGATCGATCATTCTTTATTTGGAATCACAGGGTACCGTCTCCAGCTTCGTTCTCGGGGAAAGAGTCTTTTGGCTTCATGCAAGGAAAACAGCAGAAGTAGCAGAAGTCTTTCTTTCTCTCCCCCAAATTCCTCCAGAAATGAGTCTTTGTAGGACTTGCCGTGCAGCCTCTTGGAACAGGATGCCTTGCAGGGTCCGAAAGACTCATTTCTGGTTGAGTTTGGGAGAGAGAAAGATACTTTTGCTGCTTTCCTTGCTTGCAGCCAAAAACAGAAGAAAAAAGAAGCAGAAAGAAGCAGCCCGGTGGCCAAGTGAGGCACGTGGGGCAAGTTCCCCCCTGCCCTTTCCCCCTCCCCTCACTACCTCATGTTGTTTGCAATGCAAGACACAAGCTTTGTATTCCCGCGGGCCATGTGGGTAGTGCAGCCTTGTGTCACCGCGCAGTCTGGATTAATTGCTTTGGGGGGGTGCTTTTTGGAGTGACATTTCTCTGCGGACCGCCAAATTTTTTTTGCAGACCACCAGTGGTTCCCAGCCCACTGGTTGGTGACCACTGCTCCAGAACATAAAGGTAAGGGAGGGAAAAGGCTCTTTCAAACTTGCAAGATGTTGTCACTAAACCCTACAACACAGGTTGTATTAGTATTCGTGGTTTTAGTTTCCCATCTTGACTATCTAAAACGTCTAGCAATTGATGTTGTGGGATGATTCACAACTCAAAATTTATTTTAAAAATATTTTTGTAGAAGATCTGGATGGATGTTAAGATATTTGTATTAGATCAAGTAGTGGATAAAAACTATGTATTTTTATCATTTTCTGTGTTTAAAGATAAATGTTCTTTGTCATCTGCCACCCACTGGCAATATTTATAATTACATTTATTAACATCTCAATTTGGACTTTAAAGCTTTCAGCCTCAGAGAAATCTAATTTATTAGAAGGGATCATTAACTCTTTTCAGAACAAAAAATCAGTTGGTCTTTATAAAGACCTGATGTCAATAAATCAATAAAGTTGACATGTAACTTGAGATAAAGATTAGACTAGAAACCCTCATGATAGATTATGGCTTATAACAAAACAAAATAAAATAAAACTAAATTATTGGACTCCACTGAGTTTGCACAGGAATAAAAAGTAATTTATTCTGTTGTTGAAGATGCAACCTGCTAAATTCTTTATTAATATATGTGTTTTTGCAACGCCCTAAAGTTGTTACATTTTAGGAAGAAGTAAGTTAGAAAGTTTTATATTTTCTAGTGCAACACATTCTTTTGAACCACTTGTACATCATGTAGAAATTGACAGTTAGATCATGGAAACTGATTCTTCAACATTACAAAGAGAATTTATGGCCCCAACTACCCAGTGGATTGAAGAGCTGTTTTTTTTTGTTTCTTATCAATGAATTGAATAAAGTTCTAAATTTGGCATGGAAAAGGGTTGTTGTTTTTATTGAAACTGTTATGTAAAAATTTCAAATTACACCTATATTTGCATGAGATAATTGTGTAAATAATTTTCTTGTATTTCCCCCCCTCTTTTCTCTTTCAAAATATTTTTGAGCACCCAATATAGATTATGCTAGAATGTGGAATCTATTAAAGCTAATAGGTCTGCCACAACATCAGAATATTCTTCAGAAGAATCTTTACAATGAAGGAAATCTAATGTTACAACTGAGGTTGGAGAAGCAAATTGATTCTACCTGGGAAGAAGACTGAAGCTGGGATGAATATTTCTCCTATAATTTTTTTTACCTTACACACATTATAAGAATGACAGGTTTGGAAGATATAATAATTGGAATCAAAACAGGAAGTAACAAGATTAATAATTGGGAATGTTCAAATAGCTTTATTGGAAGTAACAAGATGTTCTCAATGTAAAAAGTAAAATGAAAAGTACTAAATATTAAACAGGATAAAGATAATGTCAACCAACTATCGATAATATGCATGCTCAAGAACTAATGGTGGAAGCTTTTTTCTTGAGCTCAAGAATAAATAGAGTTGGACAGTTTGCTGAACAAGTAAAGAAGGGATTACTTTTGAGGAAAAGCAATAAAATCATGAAAAATAAAAAATACTTCAATAACAAGGAGCTAAATAATTAAAGCAATGGTTTCCCCTGTGGTGATGTATATGCCTATGAAAACTGAATACCAAAAATGAAAGAAATAAAATATTTTTGTAGTATGCATCTGAGGTGTTACTCAGAGTACCATGAACTGCAAGAACTAGTCATTTGGCTCTGGATAAAATGAAGACCATTTCATAAAGTAAGGATCAGCACACACAAACTCACATAGTTGGCCATATCATATTAGCAGATAATGGATCAGGAAAAAATATTAAGAAGGAAAATTGAGAAACAAAAAATGAAAGCATCAATAAAAATAATGGACTGTCCTTACGAGACAGAGGTCAGGATGGAAGGTATCTTTCTGTCAAACTTACTGGTATCTTATAGCCAGTACGTGTTCAGCCCAACCTGATAGCATCTAACTCATTATATAAGTACTGATCATATGTATGATGCTGCAGAAGGCAAGGAATCACAATAGATTTGTTACTACAAGGTTTGGAATTAACAACTGTATTTCTACCTTAAAACTTTGAAAGGTTATGATTTATACCTTCCAAAAAGTCCATCGAAGTACACATAGATAAATCTATACATTCCTCAGAGGCACCACTTTAGATTCATAGGTCTCTTCCAGAATATAGTCAAAGTTAAATTGCAAGGAAGATATATGTTTTTAACAGAATTTCTTTTTAATCGGATTTAGAAAACTGTACAATTTATTTTATTTTATTTATTTTATTTTATTTGTCACTTGCTTACAAGATGATATGTATAAGTACATACATAGTTATGAATACATGTAATGGATACATATAAGAAAAATAAAAGAAACAATAGGATAGGGATGATAGGCACATTGGTGCACTTATGCACACCCCCTACAGACCTCTAAGGAAAGGGGTGAGGTCAATAGTAGACAGTCTAACGTTAAAGTTGTTGGGGTTTGGCGAAGAAACCACAGAGTCAGGTAGAGTATTCCAGACATTGACCACTCTGTTGCTGAAGCTGTTTCCTGCAATCAAATTTGGTGCGGTTTACCTTGAGTTTGTATCTATTGTTTGCTCTTGTGTTGTTATGGTTGAAGTTGAAGTATTCATTGACAGTAAGTCATTGCAATGTATGATTTTATATACCATACTTAGATCAGACAGAAGACGGCATAATTCATGGTTTTCTAGGTCTGGAATTTCAAGTCTGGTGGCATAAGGTATTCTACAACGAGTAGAGGAAGGGAGAACTCTTCTTGTGAAATATTTCTGGACTCTCTCAACTGTGTTAGTATCAGATATGTAATGTGGGTTCCAGACTGATGAGCTGTATTCAAGTATAGGTCTAGCAAATGTTTTGTATGCTTTAGTTAGTAGTGTGATATTACCAGAGAAGAAGCTACGTAGGATTAGGTTAACAACTCTTAACGCCTTTTTTGCTATGTAGTTACAGTGGGCTCTAGCATTTAGTTCATTAGAAATGAGTACTTCAAAATCCTTGACAGAGTTTGGATCATCAACAAGGTCTTCACTATGCAGCTTGTATTTTATTTTCTGATTTTTTTTGCCAATATGTAAGACAGAGCATTTATTTGTTGAGATTTGAAGTTGCCATTTGCTTGACCATTCTAACACATAGTCAAGGTCTTTTTGAAGGGTAGCAGCATTGTCAGTGGTGTTGAATAGCTTTACATCAGTGGTCGCCAACCACCGGTCCCTGGACCGGTACCGGTCCATGGATAATTTTGTACTGGGCCGCAAAGCTTGTGCGCTGGCATCTTGTTTTGACGGTGCTTCTGGGTTTTCGGTTGCTTCTGGGTTTTCGGTTGGAAAGCGGCGTTTGGGTGCTGAAGGAATCCTCGCGCCTTAGTTTTGTCAAAGGGGGGGCGGCTTCGAATGAAGAGCTGTCCCGATGGAGGTGGAGTCTCGCATTATTCAGGTACCGGTCCGTGGAAGAATGAATAATCATGAAACTGGTCCCTGGTACAAAAAAAGCTGGGGACCACTGCTTTACATCATCAGTGAAAAGAATGCAGTTGCTCTTAATATAATCACAGAGGTCATTAATATAGAGTATGAAGAGAGTTGGTCCTAGAATACTGCCTTGGGGAAGTATTGACAGGTACTGCTGACAGGTACAGGATTTGATAGGATGCTCCCAATTTTGACTATTTGTTGCCTGTTTGACAGGAATGTTTCTGTCCAGTTATGCAGGTGTCCAGAGATACCATAAGACCTTAGTTTTAGGAGTAGTTTGTCATGTACCACTGAATCAAAGGCTTTACAGAAGTCTATGTAAATTGCGTCAATTGCTTTGCCCTGATCAAGTTGTGTAGTCCATATGTTTTTACAGTGCAAGAGTTGCAGGTTACAGGACAGTTTCCTTCTGAAGCCAAACTGTTTGTTAGAGAGTAGGTTGTTTGTCTCTAAGTGGAGGATAATGGATTGGTTAATAATTGATTCTATGACTTTACAGGTGATGCAGCATAAAGAGATTGGCTTGTATTTTTTAACTAGGCTGGGGTCTCCCTTTTTGAAGATGGGGATGACTGTGGCTTGTGACCATAGTGTTGGCAAGGAGCTGGTCCTGAAAGATTTTTCAAAGATTATTGCTTCGAGGTTTGGCTATGGCAGTGGATAGCTTTTTTAAGAAGTAAGCACATACTCCATCCTGTCCAATGGATAAAGATGGTTTTAGATTGCGTAGTGCTTTTTCAACATTGTCTTCTATAAAATCGATATGTATCATTGTAGTTGTCTGTGGTTCGACTGGGAAATATTGGGCATGATCCATTGCTGTTTACAAATACTGAGCCAAAGAATGTGTTAACGATGTTAATGGTATCATTGTTGCAGTCTTTACCATTTTGTTCTTTTAGGGGTGGGATGGTCCTTGAGTCTTTTAGTTTGTTGTTTACAAAGTTGTAGAAAGAGTGGGTGGAATTGATGTGTAGAAGGTTTTCCTCTGGACATGTATCCTGTATCTTCTATCCGGTAAGGTAAGGCTGACATCAATCTTGCAAGTCTCAAAGTACAGTTCTCCCACCAGCACCTTTACAGCCAGATAATTTATGGAGGGAACCTCCCTCCTCCTCCCAAGCCTGTAGGCAGCAGCGGTGGGCCATGCTTTCCCTCATCTGACTGTTCCCTAGGCAGCATCTTTTTGTTCAGTCTGCCAAGGTCATTCCCAAATACCATTACAGGAATTAAGCATTTTTGCTAATGGGCAATTCAACTGATGTAATGTATGTTTCCAGATAGCAGTCAATGAAACATGACCTTGTCTCCAAAGAAGGATTCAGAACTTCAAAATCCAAAAAAAATTCAAATGAAGAAAAATTTTGGAAGTATGTTAGTAATTAAGTATGCTAACAAATTACTGGCTTCTGCCCTGTTTGGCTGTTTCCTACACTTTCCCCCAAGGTTTTCTTTAGCATTTTCCATCCATTTTACTTTTTTTTTTTTTTCTAAATCCTTGACTTTTGACATCTCTCTCAATGGCTTTTATTTAATAATACTCTTTAATACTCTTTTTCAGAAACTAAAGAACAAGAAAACAATCTCTTCCATTTAATGCAGCAAAGTCATTCATTCAAAAATTGCAATTTGTTGTACTTAGCTCCTAATTTTTAAATGAGTATTCTTTATTCTCTGTATTAATAATCATCAGCAGCTATAATATAATTTGAGGTCCTAACACATATGCATATGATTGAAAGAAGAAACTAGTCTTGCAAACTAATACTCTTCTTCATAAATTTTATTTGATATATTTTATTATGAAGTAGAGATATTCCCTATTATCTGTGCATACTTTTATGCCTCCATTTTTTCTCTTAAACTGTTACATAATAATATGAAACAGATCAAGGTAATTTTCTGCCAAACTCAAAATGTCTAACATGATGTCTAGACAAAATGTCTAACAATCTAAAAATGATTAGCCCATCAGTGCTTATCCTCTAGTTGTTCAATATGAGAATACAAAAATGTTATTCAATTAGTGTCCAGTTCCTTGAACCATGTGTTGTAAAGACAACTGAAGGATGACACATTTTGGTATTCACATGTTTATCAATTGGAGGGTGAGCAACGATTAGCTCATAGTTGCATTGCCCCCCCCCCCCCAAAAAAAAGCTAAAGACCCTATCACACTGCCCAACGGATGCAAAATGGACACAACGGACGAGCAAAATGTTCCATCCGTTGTTATCTGCTCTCAAAAGGGGCAAAAAATTGCATAACCGGAGCGGATAACACGGACGCGGGGAGGACGCACAGCGGATGGAAAGCGGATGCGGAACAGAAGCCCAGCGGATGGAAGCAGATGGGAGCGGATGGCGCATCCACTAGGCTTCCGGGGGACCTCAGCAAAGCGGATGCAGAACGGATACAGTGGATGCACAGCGGATGAAGTGGATGCAGAGCGGAAGCCTAGCGGATGCAGAGCGGAAGCCTAACGGATGCCTGGTGTTAATTGCGCGTGCGGGGGGGATGCATTGCGTAAGCCACGCGGATATAAAGGGAAGCAGCTCGCACGTGGCCAGCATTCAGAGGAAAGACCTGCTGCAGGATACATCAAGTCCTTGCCTGCCCTGCCTGCATGCCTGCCTGCAAGCCTTACTGCCAGCCTTCCTGCCAGCCTGCCTCCAAGCCTCCTGGCCAGCCTCCCTGCCAGCCTTGCTCTCTGCCTGCCTGCCAGCCTTGCTGCCAGACTGCCTTCCAGCCTCCCTGCCAGCCAGTCTGCCTGCCAGGCTTGGTGCCTGCCAGCCTGCCTGCCTTCCTGCCAGGCTTCCTGCCAGCCTTCCTGCCAGGCTCCCTGCCAGGCTTCCTGCCAGGCTTCCTGCCAGCCTTCCTGCCAGCCTTGGTGCCTGTCAGCCTCCCTGCCAGCCTCCCTGCCAGCCAGCAACCCCACAACCATGGGGAAGAAGCAAACATCTCAGCAACCTGCCGCCAACCCTGGAAAGAGGGACAGGGCCACCCTCCCGCCCCCTGTCCCTGACTCTGCTTCTGCTGGGGCTTCTGCTGGTCGGGCTCGCTCTTCTGGTGCTGGAGCTTCTGTTGAAGCTGCTCCTGGCGGTGATGCTTCTGCTGCTGCGTACTCTGCTGAAGCTGCTCCTGGTCCTGCTGGTCCTGCTGGTCCTGCTGGTCCTGCTCGTGCTCCTGGACTTGCTCGTACTGCTCGTGCTCCTGGTCTTGCTCGTCCTGCTCGTCCTGCTCATGCTCCTGGTCCTGCTCGTGCTCCTGGTCCTGCTGGTGCTGTTGGTGCTGCTGGCGCTGCTGGGGCTCCTGGTGCTTACTCTGCTGCTGCTGATCCTGGTCCTGCTGCTGCTGATGATGATGATGATGAGGATGATCCTGCTGCTGCTGCTGCTGCTGATGATGATGATGATGATGATTGTGATCCTGCTGGTGAGGATGATGATGATGATGATGATCCTGCTGCTGCTGGTGGTGGTGTGGAGGAGCAGCCCCTACCACCTGGGAGCCCCTCTGATGAGGGCCCATCTGGTTCTGCCAAAGGGAGGAAGAGGCGTATGCAGGGACGGGAGAGGAGGCAATACTTCATCGAGGAGGAACACGAGGATGAGGTGCTGGAGTGGCTGAGAGAGAATGACTATCTGTGGCGGAAGGGACACCGGCTGTACAGGGACACCAAAAGGAAGCAGGCTGCTTGGAGAGAGAGGGCGGAGAGTATGGGTTACACTTCGGAGGTGGTCCTCGGCTGGTGGAAGCACATGCACACCTGGTACGGGAAGCTGCACCTGAAGAAATCTGGCCAGGCCACGGTTAAGCTGACGGACAAAGAGACCTACGTCATGGCCAGATGCAGCTTCCTGGAGGGTGAGATCTGTCACCGAGGACCACC
Organism: Laticauda colubrina; assembly: GCA_015471245.1. Classification (NCBI taxonomy): domain Eukaryota; kingdom Metazoa; phylum Chordata; class Lepidosauria; order Squamata; family Elapidae; genus Laticauda; species Laticauda colubrina. The sequence continues at coordinate 19,964,391 of BLBF01000025.1, forward strand.
AGGAGCCCCTCTCACAACCCTCTCTCTCTGGCAGCCTGCTGAGAGCCAGTCCTCTTCCAGCTGAGAGTCAGTCCCTGTCTCCAGGCAGGTTTCTGTGGAGCGTGCCATGGCGGAGAACCCGCGGACAGGTGTTGTAACTGTGGTGGAGCGCGTAGAGGACTCCCTGGTGCGGTGGGAGAAAGGAGACATCGAGTCCACCACAGTCGTAGCCGCATCCACCCTCCCCAGCTCCGCCTCCACAGAAAAGCAGAAAGCCAGAAAGCAGGAGGGGCAGAGCCACACTGTCCTCCTGGAGATCAGGGACACCATCCACACCAGTATAGATCTCCTCTCTCAGCTGGTCAACACCGACTCCTCATCCTCCAACCGCAAGCCCTTCCTCACCTATGTCAACCAGACCCTCAAGAACATGGAGGAACCCCAGTACCAGGTGGTGAAGGACCGGATCACCGAGCTGCTTCACAACCCTCCAGACCCAGAGGAACCTGCTCCCACCCAGTCCAGGTCTGCACCTCCACCCCAGGTGATGTCCCTCCCATACCAAGGCTTCCCACAGGCCCTCACCTACCAGGGCTACGGCTATCAGGAGGTCCAGCAGCACAGGCAGTAGCCCTTCCCAGCCCAGGCACAGAGTCATCGGGCGACACCGTTGCCACCGGTTCCACTGATGCCACCGATGCCACCCATGACATTGATGCCACCGACGACAGCGATGCCACCCACGCCAGTCCTCACCCAGCTGCAGACCAGACAGCCCCACTACACTACTCCTTCCTCCACCCCACAGCCAAGCCCGGCCTCAGGACATCTGTCATCAGTACTGGGTCTGAGCCAGCTGTCTGAGAGCTTCCTCAACACACCGTCCCCTGTTGTCCTCTCGGGTCCAGGCACCCCAATGATGATACAGACCAGCACTCCAGCACCACCCACCTCCACAGCACCTGGACCCTTCACCCCTGAGACTGGGCACACCTCCAAGTGACCAATAAGAGTGCCAGAGACTGGGTAGCTGGCTACCTGTGGACTTTATTTGGACACTTGACTTGGGTCATTTTTGTTTTACAGCTTGTTGGTCAATAAAGTTTATCTTTGATTCACACACTTGCTTCATTTCTTTTTTTGTAATAAAGTCTTGGTGGAAACTTTTAGAATTGGTTTAAGCCTTTGCATGCTTGTGGGATGGGTTAAGATAGCAGTGGGGTGGGCAGGGATACCTTTGGGATGGGTTAAGATAGCTGTGGGATAGATAAACCTCCAGTGCAAGCATAGTGGGACTGTATGGTCCACCCTCCCAGGTGCCACACCTTTGGCCCTTCATTAGTAAGCATTGATCCACACATTTGAACATAAACACAACTCTTTATTAAATGCCCTGTTCATTATAGACCCACCCAACATACATGACCCAATCTCATCCGTGTGATGAGACAGGCTGAAGGAAGCACCCATTAATCATCTATCATCCTGTCTTGCTACTCCACTGCTCCAGCTGGGGAGTTGCACCAGTGTCTCAGGAGGTTGCGCTGCTTCTTCCCTTCACGTGAGGGACCTTGCACATCGTCAGTGTCTATCAGGTTTCACCATTGCCTCCATTCCCCAGGCTCCATGTCCCCATTGCCTTGCTGGAGGTCCACGAGCCTGTTCTGCAAGACTGGGTAGCGGGTGTGCATGAGATTGTGCAGTATGCAGCAAGCTTCCATGATCCTCCTCACGGTCTCTGGGCGATGCTGCATGGTAGTGAGAAGTACCTGGAACCTGTTGGCCAGGATGCCAAAGGCGTTCTCCACCACCCGCCTTGCCCTGGACAGCCTGTAGTTGAAGATCCTCTCTTCACGGGTGAGGCATGTGGAAGTGTAGGGCTTCATGAGGTAGGTTCTGCGGGAGAAGGTGTCATCTCCCACGATGAAGTAGGGCACATCTTGCGTGTCATTGGGCAGGGGGTCTGGATCTGGAAAGCCCATTATGAGGTTGCCTTCCAGCCCCTCCTTGAGGTCACTGGCGTTGTATACCTGGGCATCTGAACATGAGCCGCTGCCTGAAGCATCGATGTACATGAACTTGTAGTCAGCATTGACCATGGCAAAGAGGACGATGCTGAAGAAGCCCTTGTAGTTGAAATAAGTGGACCCCGACTTGGCTGGTGCTTTGCAGGCCACGTGCTTGCCATCTATGGCTCCAACAGTGTGTGGGAAGTTCCACCTCTGATACCACTGCTCTGCAACTTTCTTCCAGCCTTCTTCAGTGGAGGGGCACTGGAGGAGCTCCTCCAGGTATTCTTCGATGATGGCCTGCACCACTTCTCTGACCACAATGCTGATGGTGTTGGGTGGCACCCTCCAGCCGTACTGCATGCTCCTGTAGGTGGTCCCTGAGGCCAGGTGGCACAGAGTGAGTGCCACCTTGAGCCCAGGTTCCAGGCTGGGCCGGAAGTTGATGTTTGCCTTGGTCAACCTGGGTGTCAGCCGCTGCACAACTTCGTCAAACATGGCTGGAGGCATCCTCATGAAATTCTGGAATGCCCGAATGTCTTCGCTCCTGAGCTCCACCATCAGCTTGTTGTACAGTCCGTACTCTGCTCTTCTCCCGATCCATCTTCGGACCCAGACGCTTCTTGGCCGCCTCTTTTTCTTCCCGTAGTAGAGTTCACAGAGCCTGTAGATGGCTTCGCACTGTTGCAGAACGATGGTGGCTGCCAAAAGGACTGTGTTACGATCCACGGTGGACATGACTGGATGCTGTGGAAGAGCAAGAGTCAGATGAAGGCTGCAGAGGTCTGCACAGCTGGGCTGCTGGTCTGAAAGTGAGATGCAGACGAGTTGCTCCTCCTTTTTATAGGCGGTATAGGTGTCCCTTTGCATCCTCTAGGCATCCTCTAGGCATCCTTAATATCCGAGATAGGTCCCCTCTGCAAATGTTTTTTCCGTTTTAAACACTTTGTTTCCATGCTGCATCCGTTCTGCATCCGTTCTGCATCCGTTCCGCTTCCTCCCTGCGTCCGAGCGGATGCGAGTTGCGCGGATGCGCAGCGGATGCCTAGCGGATACAGCGGATGAGTAACGGATGCAGAACGGATGCATAGCGGATGCGTAGCGGATGCAGAACGGACGAATTGGATACATTTTCCGCGCAAAAGTTTTGAGCAGCTCAAAACTTTCTGAGTGGATGAAACGTTAATAAACGGATGCTGGACGGATAGAGAGGAAGCAAAATGGAGGCAGTGAGTACATCGCGTTTTCCAACGGATGCCAAGCTTTTTTGTCCGTTTTACATCCTCTTTGCATCCGTTGGTGCAGTGTGACAGGGGCTTAAGCAGTTTCTCTCAGTTCCACATTCCTATTTTTTGTTCTGTGTTGCATCTAAAAGCCCCTGGTGTGATATAGCCCGCCAGCAAATTTGCAATCAAGTATTTTTCCCAGTATTTCTATCCATGGTTTCATGCTGCTATGGTGGCTAGAGGAGGAAAGAGGGCTGCATTTAGCATACCCTACCCATAAAAACCCTATATAGGCAGACTCTAAAAGCAAGAGGCTAAATCTCTATGGGAGAAGAAGGGCAGTAACTGTGAATTCTGAGAAAGAAGAGGAGGCAAGTGTTCCCACTTGTAAAAAACAAGGTTTGTAGAGCCACAGCAATTCAAAAGAAAAGATCACCTTTACTACAGTTTCAGATACAGCAGAGCTGTCAGAAATAAATTGACCCAGAGCTCCAAAACAATGGACATTGTGACATTCGACAGTTCCTGAGCTGATCCAAAGTGACATTGAGCAGATATGGCCTGAGGTATTTAAATGCCTGTGTAAAAGCAAGAGCTTGATACTGAAATGCAGATGCCTAATGTGTGTATAGATCACAACATGAAAAGGGCAGGCATCACTGTATTTATTTTTTATTTTATTTTAATTAATTGATTAATTTATCAAGTAATTATTAGATAACAGGTATAAGTATAAACATAGTTATGAATATATGAAATGGATACATATAAGAAAAATAAAAGAAAAAAATAAAAGAAACAATAGGACAGGGATGGTAGGCACGTTGGTGTGCTTACGCATGGCCCTCTTAGGAAAGGGGTGAGGTAAATAGTAGACAGTCTAAGGTTTTTGGGGTTTGGGGAAGAAACCACAGAGTCAGGTAGAATATTCTAGACATTGACCACTCTGTTGCTGAAGTCATATGTCCTGCAATCAAATTTGATGTGGTTTATCTTGAGTTTGTATCTATTGTGTACTCTTGTATTATTGTGGTTGAAGCTGAAGTATTCATTGATAGGTAGGACATTGCAATATATAATTTTATGTATTATATTTAGATCGTACCGAAGGCGGTATATTCATAAATTATATCATTTTTAATGGTTTAGACCAATGGATGTAAGATCTACCTCAGAAACAGAAGTGGGCAGCTGTCCCAAAGTGGGAGGGGGAGCACAATTCACCCCTCTAATCAACTGAATTGAATAAAAAGCATTCTGTTATCAAAAGGGCAGTGATGTCATAGGAAGGGCAGGGTTGTGTTTCAAACCCCTTTTCTCAGAGATTTGGAGGAGGGTCAGAAGTGTGAATTGAAGGCAAACTGCTTTCTTCTCAATCCTTAAAAAGTCTCTTCCCATAATATCCATAACATTTAATTGACTATTTCTAATAAAATAGTCTGTTTTATTGGTGTGATTTCAGAGGTGGAATAGAGCCCAGCCCATTCCATTTTCATCCTTTAAGGGGGGGGGGGGGGATAAAAAAAAAAAATGCCACGAAACCGAAGTCATTTTGCCAGCAAACTTCACTGGCCTATTTTGGTAGCATTGGGAACTGTTAATTGGGTACTTGGATGCCTGCTGTGGCCCACAGATTGGTGAATTACTCAATAAAGATGGGGGGAAAATAATAAACCTAAGTTAAGAGCAAAAGCTACATTTTTTGCCCAACATCAACTATCAAATTTATGTGAAAGCAATGATAGATATATGATGGCAAAAAATTACTTACATTTTGGTTTGGCATCATCTGTTCTCTGGTATATAACCAAAATCTAGTGCCTTCAGAAAATATTCAGCCCCGTTCACTTTTGTCAATTTTGTTATGCTGCAGCCTGATTCTATAGTTGTTGAAATTCATTTTTTTCCTCATTTATCTACATTCTGTACTCCATAATGACAAAGTGAAAACAGAATTTTAGAAATGTTTGTACATCTATTCAAAAGAAAAAAAACTTATATTGGCATAAGTATTCAGACCCTTTGCAACAACACTTGAAATTTAGTTCAGGTATCTCCCTTTCCTTTCTCTTGATCATTGCTGACATGTTTCTACACCTTGATTGGAGTCAATCTGTTGTAAATTAAATTGATTGGACATGATTTGGAAAGGCACACAGCTCTCTATAGAAGGCATCACAGCTGACAATGCATATTAAAGCAGAGCAAAAGCCATGAGGTCAAAGCAATTGCCTGCAGAGTTCAGAGACAGGATTATTGCAAGGCACAGATCTGGGAAAGACTACAATAAAATGTCTGTGGAACTCCTAAGAGCCCAGTAGCTTCCATAATTCTCAAATGGAAAAAGTTTGGTGCAGTCAAAATTCTTCCAAGGGCTGGTCACCCAGTCAAACTGAGCAATCAGGGGGGAAGAGCTTTAATAAGAGAGGTGACCAAGAACCCAATGGTCACTCTGATTAAGCTCCAAAGATCTTGTGTGGAGATGGGACAGAGCTTCAGAAGGTCAACCATCACTGCAGCCCTCCACTGATCTGGGCTTTATGGCAGAGTGGCTAGATAGAAGCCTTTCCTTAGTGCAAAACACATGGAAGCCCTCTTGGAGTTTGCAAAAAAGCCCTTAAGGACTCTCAAGAGTGTGAGGAAGATTTTCTGATCTGATGAAACCAAGATTAAATTATTTGTCCTCAATTCTAAAAATTATGTCTGGAGGAATCCAGGCACTGCTCATCACCTGCTCACTATCATCCCAACAATGAAGCATGGTGTTGGCAGCATCATGTTGTGAGGGTGTTTTTTGGCAGCAGGGATTGGGAGACTGGTCAGGGTTGAGAGAAAGCTGAATGGAGTACAGGAATATCTTCAATGAAAACCTATTCTACAGTGCTTAGGACCCCAGACCGGGCTGAAGGGTGACTTTCCAACATGACAAAGATCCTAAGCATACAGCCAATAGAACACAGGAGTGGCATAGGAACAACTCTGAGAATGTCCTAGAGTGGCCCAGCCAGAGCCCTGACTTGAACCCCATTGAACATTTCTGAAAGGACCTGAAAATGGTTGTCCACTGACAGTTGCCATCTGTCCTGACTGAGCTTGAGAGGATTTGCAAGGAAGAGTGGCAGAAAATCCCCCAATCGAGATGTGCAAAGCTTATCGCGTCATACCCCAAAAGTCTCAAGGCTGTAATTGCTGCCAGAGGTGCTTCAATGAAGTACTGAGTGAACAGTCTAAATATTTCAGGGTTTTTTTCTTTTTAATAAATGTACAGACATTTCTAAAATTCTGTTTTCACTTTGTCATTGTGGGGTACTAAATGTGGATTTTTAAAAAAATCTGTTGATTACCATCTCCAATGATACGAAAAACTCCTGCCATTTAATTCTTCTTAATACATAGGAAGATCTGGATCAGTTCATCTCAGTTCTACCATCCAAACTTTCTAGACTACAGTAATTGCTAGAATCCACATCTTCCGGTCAAATCCGTATCTCTGCCATTCTTTGACAGAAGAAAAGCTTTAAAAATTTTTTTGATACATTCTTTTCCTCTCATGTATCCTAAATATCATATTTCTTACATTGGCTTTGTATAACCTTTTACATGATTTATAACCATTGCCCTGTTCACACCTGCGGATTGGTGGAATCTACATCGGACTGTGGGGAGGAGTTCTAATTCCCTTTATCTTACTTGGATGCCCTGAGGGACTCCAGACCCTGCTTTGAATTTTGACCTGCTTTATCTCTCTTTGATAAAAACATTCCTTTTGAAATACAAAGTTTTCAAGAGTTCATACTTGTATTTTGAAGCGGGGGGGAGAGAGAGGCTGGTCCTTACACTCCCTGTTATATTCCACCTTATCAATTTTTAAATTGTGATGCCCAGAAGTGAACACTGTACCATGTGAGGTCACACCAGCATATTAGAGTAGCATCTTTACTGCTTGGGGGTCTAGCCACCATCTTTCTGTTGACATAACTTGGAACCACTGTACAGTATTAGCTGCTTTAACCACGGTATCTCACCACTGATCTGTCTAGAGCTGAATGATCTAACGAAAAGCTCCAGAAATGTTTTCTAGCAAACTCAAGGGAGACATACTCTATCTTTATATACTTTTTCAAATGCAGAACTGTATTTTTCTATGTTGGAATTCACTTCATTACTTATATTTCTCCATTATGTCAGTCAGTATCATACTGAATATTGTTTCATTCTTAGTTATCCCATCCAATTTGGTACCATCTGCAAAACTGACCATTTCTCTGTCCAGCCATAAAAAGGTTAAACCAAACTGGGCTCAGGGAAATTTCAATTAAGATTTTATTACCTATTTATTAATCAGGCTTGATGAATTGCTGATCCATCAAACAGCTATCTGGACCCTATTTTAACAGTTTACAAGAAAAAAAATAGTTGCCTTTGTTGAAAATCATAATGAAATTACTATATACTTTACTGTATCCCCTTCATTCCCAATGCATTTCTTGACTAGATTATCTGCTCCCCCAAAAACCACATTGCTTTTTAATAGTCAATGCATCCCCCCTTCAAATGGATGCATTTTCAGTGCCTAATGATTAATTAATACCTTTCCAGATACCAGTATCATGGTGGTGTGTACAGACAAAAAAGCTTTGTCATTTGTGAGAAAGAAGCCTGCTATTATTTTTCAATGTGTTTAGCCAAAATGTCCTTGCAATAACTGACAACTTGAACTAGCTATAAAAAGAATGAGGGGTCCTTGGTGCTCTCTGAGCTTTCTTGTTTTCTCGACTAATCTTCAATCCTGACTAGCACTGATGATGTTACCCAGTTTGGGTAATGAAATGTCTGCAAGAAAACAAGCAAGCTCCAAGGACCCCTCATGTCAACCCTGAACTGCAAATATTCTCCTTTATTAGTATAAAAAGAATTTGTTAGGGATAACATTGTTCACCCTAACTGGTTTAGGTGAAATAATAACTATGAATCATAGTTAGTGTATGTTAGAGTGTATACAGCTTTAACTGTGAAATAGCAATTAAAGGAGGGGTTATGAAAACAAAATAAAAGTAGCAAGACTACGGCTTGCTCACTCTCTCTCTCTGGCTTTGATGATCCCTGATTACTGCTTGGAATCAAGACTACATTGCTCGAACGGGAGAGACAACAAAGGACTGATTTATAAGTGAACTGACATAGGATATTCTACATGGACTTTGCTAACTGAATATCCCTGAATGGACTGACTACATGGTAAATGACTATTGGACTGTTATTTGACTATGCCATAAACTTATACTGGAATAAAATATATTCTTGATAGCACAAGCGTAT
>BLBF01000025.1:19972933-19987348 GCA_015471245.1 Laticauda colubrina
TGTTTAGCTTGTCTACCTAACCCTGGTTGGGGAACCCAGGCTTAACAGAATTTATGGAAAATTTTATTTGTTGATGGAAGAGACAACCTTGTTTGTTTTGAAGCCATGGTTTGATCTAGGACCACGTAACAGTGATTTTGCCCTTCAATGCAGAGATACTTAGAAGTTTAGCTGCCCCTAACAATAGATAGCAGCAACAACAGGACTATAGGTAGTCCTCAACTTACAACCACAATTGAGTTCAAAATTTCTATTGCTAAGTGAGACAGTTTTTAAGTGAATTTTGCCCCATTTATGACCTTACTTGCCACAATTGTTAAGTGACTCATTGCAATTATTTCATTAGTAACATGGTTGTTAAGTGAATCTGGCTTCCCCATTGAGTTTGTTTGTCAGAAGCTTGCAAATGATGATCACATGACCCCAGGACACTGCAACCGTCATAAATATGAAGCAGTTGCCAAGTATCCAAATTTTGATCACATGACCATGGGGAGGCTATAATGGTCATAAGTGTGTAAACGATCCTAAGTCACCTTTTTCAGCAATGTTGTAACTAAACAGTCACTAAACAAATGTTAGCATTTTAAAAAGCAAAATAAAAATATTTTTTTTATTGATTTGGTAAGCGTTTAAAATTAACCTGCCAATTCAAATAAAGTCATGTCCACTACTGTATGCTCTTATATGCATACAGTTCTGTGCTGTCGTCTATAGAGATTCTCAATCACCCAGGTCATGGTTGTCCTAAAAGTGGTGGTGGGGTTTTTTCCCAAAAAGGAACTGGACTTTGTATTTTCCTTGAAGTCTTCAAGGAAAAAAACAAAATCCAGTTGCCTTTTTGGGGGGGAAAGGCACTTTTGGGAGTTTTGTGCTGTTATACAGTCTAAATAATATTAGTTATTGGAAATGCACTTGGGAGGGTGGGAGAAAATATAGCATTCAAATTAGTATATGAAGATATGCAGCAAGACCATTGTTTAAAGATGCAAGGAAATCAATGCAAAATACAGAGGCTCAAAGGCTTGCCTTTCCCACAGGACATCTTTTTTCTAGAAGCAATCAACTAGACTGCAGATCCTAGCATCTCTTCTGGAGCATGAAGCTATTGCTATTTTCTTTCTGTCAGACAGACTTGTTTGGACTAGGGAACCTATTACACTCAATGGAAATTAATGTTCTGTTGAGGATCTGAAAACACTTCTAGCATGTTTTCCTACTCTCCTAAGTTGCATAAGCTAAAGAGCTTTGCATAAAAGAGGAAGAACAGGAAGAAATGAAAAAGGGTTTTATAAGCCTTAATTACTCAGGGCATTCTTGTTCTAGATCTGCTGTGGCTCAGGCATAACCTCAGTTTAGACATGCACAAGTTGATTGTTTGGTGCATTAACCTAAAAGCAAGGTAAGTGACATTTTGGCTGTTCTAGATATTTTTTTTAAATGGCATTTTTTGAATGCTATAGATAATTACATGATCACTATGAATATATTACCTAGGATAGTGTTTCATGGAGGATATTTTTTAGTTTCATTAACAGCAGAACAGAAATATAAAATCCTTCACTTTTGCTGCCACTTCTATATGGAAACAGGCTGAATTCCAAGGTATCAAATGTCAGTTTTAGAAAAACATCCTCCCTACATGGTAAGGATCAGGGATGAAAAATAAAGGTATCACACAGAAAGCTCCTTAATGTCATTTCAATCTGAATTACTGATTTAAAGGTAGAAAGTGGTTCAACTTTCAAAAGATTTTTTTTTTCAGATGCTCCTAAATCTCAAAAGAAACTACTTCTCTCTTTCCTAGCTTAATAAATCACATGGTGTTATCAACTTTCTTCTATGTGATTCTTATCATTTCACTGATCTAGAAGCAACCAGACTCTTCAAATATCACTGCTGCTATGGGCACATGGGGAGTAGCCACATCAGAAGCTCACCTTTTATATCCTAGCTTGAAAGTTTATCTCCAAGTAGCACATGATATCATCTGGATCTCTGGCCAAAATAGCTTTGTAGAATGGGAGAATTTTCTTCTGACATGTTCAGAACTGCGTATCTATAATTCACTAGATGATCTTTTAAAATATGATAGAATCTTTAGGTCAAGAACCAAAATAAAGCAGCAGTGTCTGTGTGAAATAGAGAAAAAGAGAAGAGATTTCCCACACATCCTAGCTGGGACACCCAGCTAATTAAAGGTAAGATTTGCATCCAAGACTAATCTGAACAAACACTTGCTTTATATAAGTTCCGTTTGGAAATAAGGTGCGTGAGACCGGGTTCCAACAAACAGCTCTTTATTAAAACAGTATAGTGACTTGTAACAGAACATTTACCCAAACCATGGCAGCCCTTCTTATAGTGGCTTGTTCACGGCTTGTGGCCAATGACAGTTGTTCAAGTGTTCCTGCCATCAGGTGGGCCAATCGGAATGGCGCTTAACTGACCAATCTGAGCACGGCCTATTCGGCCAATCAGTTTAAGATATTTGGAGTCTATGTTGAATAGTTAATAATTTGTTAAGTTTATCTTGGATGTCCCCCGTGTCCATTTTTTTCTAGGGCCTCCTTAGTATAAGGAACCATGCATTCGGCCCGTCCATTAGAAGCTGGATGAGCCGGCGCTGTCAGGGCATGTCGGATGCCCTGTGCAGCCAAGTATTGCTCGAAAGCTAAAGCGGTAAATTGGGGCCCATTGTCCGAGACTACTACATCTGGCAGTTCATGTGTGGCAAAAAGTTTGTTTAACTGTTTTATGACTGCTTCCGAAGTAGTGGATGCCATAAGGATAACCTCTAACCAGTTCGAGTAGATGTCAATGATTACAAAATAAGTGTTCCCTTTCATTGGCCCAGCAAAGTCAATATGCAGTCTCGACCTGGGAGTTTCCCATTCCATGAATGGTGCCAGTGGGGGGGGGGGTAGCCTTGATTTTTGGCAGTCATGACATGTTGCCACCCATCGTTCAATATCTTTGTCCAGCCCTGTCCACCAGATGTAACTCTTGGCCAGGGCTTTCATTTTGACTATGCCCGGGTGTCCCTCATGCAACATGCACAACACTTCTTCCTGTAACTTTTTGGGGATTATCACCCTGTCCCCCCACAGTATACAGCCTTTTTCAAGAGACAGTTCAGTCTGTCAGTTGCGAAAAGGTTTAAAAGTCTCACCTCTATTCTCGTCCGGCCAGCCCTTACCTACCCAACGCAGGATTCGAACTGTCAGCGGGTCTTTCGCGATAGCTTTAGCGACGTCTGCTGCGGTTAGTGGCAGATTCGATTTGGAGAGTGGAGATGGTGGGAGCTGGGTTGCCTTCTATGTCGGGCAGCGGGGAACAGCTCAAGGCATCCGCATGGGTGATGGTCTTTCCTGGACGATGGATGAGTGTGTAATTGTATGCAGTGAGGAATTCTGACCACCTCGTCATTCTTGGCGACAGAATGTTCGGGGTTGGTTTGTTTCCTGCTAGGATCCCTAGCAGGGGTTTGTGGTCAGTGATAATTGAAAATGTCCTACCATATAGGCATTCGTAGAATCTTTTGACACCTACAATGATTGCGAGAGCTTCTCAGTCGAGCTGGCTGTAGTTCCTTTCAGATTTTGACAGTGTTTTGGAGGACGATTGGTGGCTCTCTGCTGTCTGGTAGCTTGTGACCCAGGATGGTGCTGATTCCAAAAGGCGATGCATCACAGGTGACCGTCAGTGGCAAAGTGTTGCTGTACTGAATCAAAACGGTGTTAGAAGTTAATAAGTCCTTAATGTTCTGGAATGCTGCTTGTTCCCGGTGGCCCCATTTCCAGACAGCTTTTTTATCTAACAGTCGATGTCAAGGTTCTGCTACGGTTGCTTGTTTAGGCAGGAAGACATTGTAGAAATTAATGAGACCTAAGAATGCTTGTAAGTCAGTTTTGTTCTTAGGTCTGGGTGCGTCTTTGATTGCCTTTATCTTCTTTTCAGTGGGGTGTATCCCTTGCTCATCTATAAGGTAGCCTAAAAATTTGACCTGATCGGTGGCTAGTTTACATTTTTCTCTTTTGACTTTAAGCCCTGCTTCTCTGACTCTTCGCAAAACTTCTTTTAGTCTATTTTCTAATTGTTGTGCATTTTTTGCTGATACTAATACATCATCAAAATAGGGGACAACTCCTTTGATTCCATTTAGAAGGTGCTCCATGAGGCTTTGGAAGATGCCCGGGGCAACGTTAACGCCAAATTGAAGTCGGTTGCACTTGAATGCCCCTCTGTGCGTGACTATAGTCTGTGCCTCTGCAGTCTTGGGGTCAACTGATAGCTGTTGATATGCTTGTGCGAGATCAAGTTTCGCAAAAATTTTTCCTCCCCCTAATGAATGCAATAGGTGTTGCACTAACGGTACTGGGTACACGCTTTGTTGGAGTGCATGATTTAGGGTTGCCTCATAGTCTCCACAGATGCGCACTGACCCATCTGGTTTGACAGGAGTCACGATGGGTGTTTCCCACCTGGCATGTTCGATTGGCTCTAATACCCCTTGTTCGATGAGTTTGTTAAGCTGCTCATCTATTTTTGACTTTAAGGCAAAGGGAACACATCTGGCTTTGAGCCTGATGGGAGCTACCTTTGGGTCTAGGCTGAATGATATTGGGGTCCCCTTGTACTTTCCTAGGGTCCCATCGAATACATCCCAGAACTCTTCCAGCAGGCTCTGTTCCTCATTGGCCACAACGATGCTGTTGATCCCGGTCACTCCGATTCCCAGAGGCACGAACCATTCGATTCCCAGCAGGCTAGAGCGATCACGGTCGACGATTGTCAGAGGCAGCACTTCAGCGTGGTTTTTAAATTCTACTAGGAAATGTCCAAGGCCCACTACCGGGATTCGGTTTCCCTGGTAGCCTTTTAATATCAATTTTTGCTGTTCTAGTTTTCTTTGCTTGATGTCTGGTATCAGGTTTCTGATAGTGTTCCAAGATACCATTGACAGGTATGATCCGGAGTTTACTTCCATCTCACAGGGCTTTCCTTCGATTTTCACATTTATCTGGACCTTTTTTTGCGTTTGCTGCCCTGGCATTTCCGATGGTTATTGTTTGGGGTGTTTCTCCTCTGTTGTTCGTTTGCTGGTTTCTGCTCTTTCAGCTCCATCTGCTTCCGGCTTGTCTCTCTTCATTTCTGGGGGCGGGGGGGGGTTGCCGCCGCATCTTTTTGGACTACAGCTCTTTTTGTTCCGGCAGACCCTTGAAATGTGCCCCCTTTTTTCACAACATCTGCAAAGGGCATCTAAGAACCTGCATTCTGAACATGGGTGATTTCCTCCACATCCAGCACACTGGAATTCTCGCCTGCTTCTTCCTTTTTCCCGCCATTTTCTTTCTGACTGAAGCCTATGTATGTCTTCATTGTTGTCATCAGTGTCGCTTGGGGAGTCAAGATGTTCATGGTGGGCGGCCGCTGTGGGCTGTTTCTTGCTTCCTTCCACCCTCTTTTCTATGGGTTGATTCAGCGGATCTGGAATGGACTTCATCTGGCAAATGGTGGCTGCAGATTTCTTGGCTGCTTCAGCAGCGGTGGCTTCTGTGATGGCCTTGGCCACTGTGATATTCGGTCTGTTTAGCAGCTTGCTTTGGAGTGAAGCATCCTTCAATCCAAGGACCACGCGGTCTCTCATGGCCTCGTCCATGTTCTGGAACTTGCAAGCTCCTCCGATGTGTCTTAGGGCTGCTACAAAATCCCCGATGCTCTCGTCTTTCCGTTGGTCTCGTTTATAAAATTCATGCCTCTTGATCAGGTTGGAGACCACAGGCACATAATGGGCTCGTAGCATTCTGTTCAGTTCAGGCCATGCCATCTGCTTAACGTCTCTCAGTATAGCTACCGCCTTGGCCATTTTGAAAATGGCTGGCCCACAGTGTGTGAGGAATACAGCTCTCTTCCTCTGGTCAGTTATCTCCTGTAGCTCATTGCTTTCTAAGAACATCAGAAAGTGGTCAATGTACGACTCCCAATCTTCTTCGGCTAGGTTGAACGGTGAGTGCGGCGCATTGTTACCGGCCATCTCGGTCACTCAGTTCTGGTTGCTGCATGCTTCAGTCTTGCTCTTCTAGGACGATCCCACCTTCGTCACCAGTGTTCCGTTTGGAAATAAGGTGCGCGAGACCGGGTTCCAACAAACAGCTCTTTATTAAAACAGTATAGTGACTTGTAACGGAACATTTACCCAAGCTGCGGCAGCCCTTCTTAAAGCGGCCTGCTCGCGGCTTGTGGCCAGTGACAGTTGTTCAAGTGTTCCCACCTTCAGGTGGGCCAATCGGAATGGCGCTTAACTGACCAATCTGAGAACGGCCTATTCGGCCAATCAGTTTAAGATATTTGGAGTCTACCAAGTTCTGTACATAACAATATGGTTATATGGTTTCTTCATTGAAATATTGCATTGTTTGTGAAGAATCATTTTAATTGATAACTGGCTATACAGTGTATAACATTCACCATGGATAGAAGTAAGAGGCTCAGAAATGCCAGAGATTAAGGTTTTTCCGCCTTCCCCTTGATAAATTACAGGTCACAAACAACTTCTGATATGACCTGAATTTCTGTCCCAACTGTACTTCCATGAGAAGTAAAAGGAAGGCAAAGAAAGAATTGGAAAATGCTAGATCCAGATGTTTACTGAAGGCTTCAAATACTGTACATCAAGACCTAATGGTTTAAGACAACACAAATTAGGCCTATAGCAATTAAGATTTGACAGAGACCTTGAGTGATTGTTTTAGATGCTTGTTTTTTTAAAAAAATATGCATCACCATTTTATAAATTGCTAAACAAAATACAGTCTTAAAAAAACAAATGTTTAAAAGGATTAAATAATAAATTAAAATACTTTGTATATTTTTCTGGAATGGGAGCCATTATTCCCATGATGAAAGAACTGATCACAATTCACTTAGTATTGCTAGCATTTGAAAGTATTCAGGATTCAGTTTGGCACTATCCTATTAAGGATTATATATAGATCACACCAGCTCATCTCGGCCATGAAGCATGGTCCTTTCAACCTTAATGAGCTGATGCTTGATGTGGCGTGCATTGCTATATTTCAAATACAAGCAGTGACAGTTTTCTTAAATTAAACCATCTTACAGTTCCTTAAATATAGAAAGCTGGATGTATTCATAATTCTGAATAGCCTAAATAATGAAAAAGTCTATATATGCACAGTGAAGGGCTCTTAACTAATGTAGCAAGAATATAGTAGTTTTGACTGCTGTGCAAATTTATCTTACAATAAATTTTTGCCCTGTACTTTTATTTATCTGTGTTTGTGTGTGAGTGAGTGTCATTGTGTCAGTGCTGAATTGTGGCAATTGACTAGTTCCTGCAGTTTTCTAAGCAAGATTTTTGGAGGTGTTTGCTCTTGCCTAATTCCTAGGGCTAAGAAAAAATGACAGGGTAGAAGTCACCCAGCTGGTTTCATCCTAAGGCAGAATTAGAACTCATAGTCTCCTGGGCTCTGGGCCAGCACCTTCACCAATTCACCAAACTGGCTCTCTTTCTCTCTCTAGTTACATGGAATTTCTGTTAACAATTTTGAAGATAAAGATATCTGCCTCAAAATTAAAATAAGAGTATTTGTTCCCCATTGACTCTGGCAGTTAGATTCTACCTCATTTCTAAAAAGGGGAAATATTCTTTGCCCATGGTGATTTATAAAGGTGCCATGTATAATTAAATGAGAAAGACCTGAAAATCAAATGGAAAGTGTATTCCTATCGAAAATAGGAAAACCTAAAGGCCAAATACATATTCCATCTCTATAGATAGATATCAATTATTTCAATCTAAAGACAGACTGACAGAAAATTAATCCTTTGGCCAAAGCTGCAGTTCTGATCTGCTGATCATGTCAGTCCATTCATTTAAATTCATTTAAATGCCTAGATACATGTTATTTGCTTCAAAAGTAGGATGGTTTCATGATATTTGTTATTTAATTGAAATATATGGCAATATTGGAAAAATCTTGGTAATTACCTAAACTTCAGAAAGCTAAATATTATGGAAAATGTATGATGTCACAGTTCAAAAAAACCCTGAAAAATATCTGACGTTTAATTATTGTTGAGAATATTTTATGAAAGTAAAATCTCATTATGGCCAAAGGATCAGCCTCTCTCTCTCTCTCTGAGAGAGAAAGAAAGAAAGAACATAGTTCCACAGTTGTACAGTAGTCCTAATGTAATTTATTTGGAGTGCTTTGTACAGGTAGTCCTCAACTTATAAACACAATTGAGTCCCAAATTTCTGTTGCTAAGTGAGACAGTTCTTCAATGATTTTTACTCCATTGTACAACCTTTCTTGCCATAGTTGTTAAGGGAATGACTGCAGTTGTTAAATTAGAACACAGTTGTTAAGTCAATGGCTCCCCCATTGACTTGGCTTATAGAAGATCACAAAAGGTGATCACATGACCCCCGGGACACAGTGACTATCACAAATAGGAGTCAATTGCCAAGGGTCTCAATTTTGATCATGTGACTATGGGAATGCTGCAATAGTTGTAAGGATGAAAAGGGATCATAAATAACTTCTTTCCATGCTGTTGTAACTTTGAATGGTCACTAAATAAACTGTTGCAAGTCAAAGACTGCCAGTACTTTATTTATTGAGTAAACACACCTATGGTCACACTGCAAAAGCTTAAACCACACTTCATACAGGGAGACTTTATATCAATAAGCATGCATGTGATCAGAATGTTTACTTCCTTTGCAATTTATACTCTTTTTGTTCCAATTTTGGACACTTTTACTTTCTAGAGTTGTTTTAATCTCCTCCCTGCCCTCTTCTTTAATGTTTTGATTGAACTTTTTTCAAAACCAGTTCAGCAATGCTCCAATTTTTAAGAACCATTTTTTTCTTCATTTTTTAACTGAGATCAATAAAATATCTGCCTCTTGGTTGAGATTTGGTTCCAATCATTTTTACCCTCTCAGATTCCCCCCCCCCTTTTCTTTTTAACACAGAGACAGGGCAATTGTTTAGGATGTTTTAAAAGTTGCAGGTAAATCAATCAAGAAATACCTGTACTTGTACAACATAGGCACCATTTACAGTTCTGTCATTCAGCAGTACTAATCCTATTATTAAGAAGATAAATAATTACCCATTGCGAAGAAAGGGATCCCCAACAGAGTTGAATTATATTTTCCATCAGTAATGAAAAATATTCCTGCAGCAGTAACACTGGAGATGCAGATTGTGAGTACTCCCAAGAGCCCAAGAAATGGCTTGCTGCGAAGGCAATCTTTCATGGAGCTGGAGAGGATGGCCACCAACAGAACAAGCATGAGGCTCACTAAGATCTTGCCCCTGGCTAGGAAGCTGGTCTTGTGAAAGTCCCTCCACAAACTAAAGGAGGCAAGAGAATACAGCTGTAGATCCTTGTGATGGAGCTGCAGCTTGTGTATCAGTTTGCAGAATTCATTCTCCCACTTCTCACCAATGAAGTCCTGGGCTGCAGAATGGTAAGTCTGGAGGTAGTAAGTGATTTGGACAGCTCTGGCTGACTTGACCCTTTGGTCCTTGCTGTTTGGCAGCTCCATGACTCCACCAAGCTGATGGCCAATAAAGCTGTTTCTCCCATCCTGAGGAGAAAAAGGACATATATGTTAGGACAAAGCTTTTTCTTTAAAAATAACAAATAACAGCACTTCTAAATTTCTCCTACAAAGAGCTTTCTAGAAGACAAACCTAGTTATCCTACTTTTCTGCAATGATCAAAATTATAAACAATTTGAATTAAGTTTTGAAAACAATAAAGATAAAGGAGAGGGCCTTTGAGGGTGAAGGTTTCAAACCTCAGGGAGAAATTGCAAGGATGGCAAGACATCCCAATTCAATCAGGAATGTGTTGTAACCACTACACATTCTTGCAAACTAGCAGGGAGAACCAATCAAGCTATAACATTCACAGATTTTGCTTGATAAAAATACTGTATCAATGAGAAGGAGGGAAATAGACCAGCCTGACAAACAAATGAACAGCAGAAATGAAAGCGTTCTCATTTGTTTTTACTTCCCTTTATATTTTGGGTTATTTCACATCCAAGCAGTGAATAAGAATGCATTTGTTTTACTTTTTCAATTGCATTAAAATTAATGTTAATTCCATAAGAATAAACAGGTTTATAGAAAATTGCAAACACAATTGGAACCAATTATGAACCTTTGTGCATGAGGGCAACATTTCCAATAGTTATTTCTCTAACAGAAATTATAGACACAGCCCATGACCAATTACTATTAATCCATCAATAACCACTTGAAATCCTAACAGAAAGAATTATCCCCAAACTACATATTTCTCACCTAATCAGGTAGATTGGTGGCATATAAATTTAATAAATAAATTGATCTGGAATAATTACCACCAGCTGTTCTATGGCCAAGTTCATTAGGTTATTGTTGATTATGTCTTGACCTGAATACAGTGAAATAATTCTTTTTAGCCCTAATAATCCCATCATTTACATATGAATCTTGAAGCAAAGTTTCAGTTCGATGTACGGTTATTTGGAAGGAAGCTATATGGAATTCAATGGGACATAATACCCATTATCATAGAATAGAAACTGGTTTCATTCCCAGTGCATAGACTTCTCTATTAAAATGAAATTGCCACACTAAATCTCCTTGTGTAATTGTACTTGGTCAAAGTTAAATAAGACATTCAAATCTTGTTAAATCAGCTCCAAACAAATCTTATTTTCAGATTTGAAAAGCAATTGTAATGTGGAATTTCACTGACAAACAGTTACAAAACATTACACTTCTTGCTGTTGGCAAAACCACTGATTTTAAATCAGAATAGTTAAATTTCCTAATTTAAGGAATTCATAACTTTTTTAAACCAAATTAACTAAACTGTTTTTCTAATAAACAACTCACAAAGAAGTCATGCACAGTGTTGACTTTTGGATTTTTTAAGAATACAAAACGATGCAACAACCTTCTTTGAGAACTACTTTGTTGAGTTAAATTATGCTTTATCTGTTCCATCATACTGTTTATAACAATAAGCAAATATCATTAGCATATGTGACTATACAAGACATGAAACTATATCATTTGACTCTCCTGCTATATGTATTTGGCTAGGCAAGCTGTCAGTCCTTCAAGGCAGGTAACAGAAAAGTTGGAAGGAAGAGGCAACTGTTCCTCACAAAAATGTCATGCACGTAGTTTTCCACATAGAGAAATCCATGAAGATATTGCCAAATACAGTATTGCAATTATTAGCCATTGATCTCATATGCTTTCTGAAAAACATAAACTTGGTCTCATCCCTAAGTAGAAATCCTGTGCCTGAAAAGTTGGTAAACAATTTCTTCCTGCACAATTACATGGTGTTTATAGGAAGGAACATATAAATTCATTCTTTGATTCATTTCTGGTTCCTGTGGATTGCACAATGTATTACTCATGCTTGTATTGGACATGATCCTTTCAACTATGAAAGGAAGCTGAAGTTTTAAATAGGCAATATGCACCATTCAGTTCACGATCTCTCATCCAATTTATCCCTTCCAGACACTAATATAATGCAAATACTACAATAGTGAGAGGTACCTTCCATGCCTAGGAGATGTTGTGTCCAAGGAATGCAAAAAATATAGATTGTAATTCACATGTCTATTAGTAAATCAGCCAGCTTGCTTGCCTGATTTTGTTTCACACAACTGCTGACTGTATATTTTCATAACAGCTAATACTCCACTGACTGTTAAACCATAGTTTATAACAAATAGCAATTGTATCATTCATAATCTCATGTCCGAGCTAAAATAATCCAGGAGTTATACTGCATTCAGTCATGAAACAAGAAGAAACAATTCATGTTACCACTGATAATATCTGTTAATCACTTTAAAGAGTGATATTTGTTTGAAATTAATTTATAAATGTACCACTGAGTCAAGAGGCATGAGGATGAACTTGGCAATTGACTGGCAGAAAGGAAGGGCAGCCTTCAGGTAAGGAAGAGCTGTCTATCACATAATGAAGTGAATGGATGAATGGATGGATGGATGGATGGATGGATGAATCCTTTATTGGCCAAATGTGATTGGACACACAAGGAATTTGTCTTGGTGCATATGCTCTGTGTACATAAAAGAAAAAATACATTCATCGAGAGTCAAGAATCATAAGCTACAACACTTAATGATTGTCATAGGGTACAATAAGCATCAAATAATACGAGGAAGCAGTCAATAAAAATCATAAGGATACAAGCAACAAGGTTGCAGTCATACAGTCACAAGTAGGAGGAGATGGGTGATACAAACAATGAGAGGATTAATAGTAATAGTAATACAGACTTGGTAAATAGTTGGACAGTGTTAAGGGACTTGTTTGTTTAGCAGAGTAATGGCATTTAGGAAAAAAACATTCTTGTGTCTAGTTTTGAGGGTAGGAGTTGAAACAGTTTATGTTCAGGATGTGAGGGATCTGAAAGTATTTTCACAGCCCTCTTTTTGACTCGTGCAGTATACAGGTCCTCGATGGAAGGCAGGTTGGTAGTAATGGTTTTTTTCTGCAGTTTTAATTACTCTTTGATGTCTGTGTCTGTCTTGTTCAGTTGCAGAACCAAACCAGACAGTTATAGAGGTGCAGATGACAGACTCAATAATTCCTCTATAGAACTGTATCAGCAGCTCATATGGTACTTTGAACTTTTTAAGTTGGTGCAGAAAGAACATTCTTTGTTGTGTTTTTTTGATGATGTTTTTGATGTTAAGTGTCCATTTTAGGTCTAGAGATATGGTAGAACCTAGAAATTTGAAGGTCTCTGCCGTTTATACTGTGTTGTCTAATATTGTAAGAGGTAGTAGTATGGGAAGGTGCCTCAACTATACTGAACCTGCTTTTACTTGTGTTTGCTTCTGAAAAACTGGAGCATGCTTTAATGCTGAAGCTGTTAAACTCCTCTTAGCACTTCCTTCTCATTGGAAGCCAGTCTGAACAAAAACTTCATAGGCCTCCTCATCTCCTGAAGTGTTTGGAAAAATGTCTGGCTGCAATATATGTGGCCCACATTTAAGTCATAATGGAGCTACTGACATGCTCACTTCCAAGTAGAAAGGAACCAACCTGTGTCCTTCTGACTTCTGTTTCAAAGCTCTACTTTGTGATATTTTCTTTCTTTATTCATCGCCAGTTGAGCAAACCCCTTGCACTATTCAGTCCCAGGATGAAGATCTAAGACCAGAGGGGTCAACTTCTTAGATCTGAGAGGCTATCCAAAAGGCATACAAGTGCTAATGGGACAGCAGACTGCAGTTCCAATTTGATGGATCTCAGCAATGTACTTATAAACTTGTTTATTGCATTATTTCTCTTCGATCAATGCTAAAAAAAAAGCTTCTGGTGAATATTCTACATGATTGTGTATTGGACTTTGGATTTCGTCTGGCCTCATTCTTTTTTCTCCCTTGAATATGTTGCCTAATTGATAGTTTACTAGTCTTGATCCCTGCTGGCGTGTTGGATGGATGAGTGCGGTCTATCTTCAAAGACATTGCAGAAGGACCTCTTCAAAGGCTATTTCATTCCAACTAGCTGTGATAGAGCCTGAGTGTGCTTTTACCTCTGACCTGTGGTTGATTTATAGATTGTTAATTTGCTTCTTGGCAGCTACCTGTACTGGCACAGAAAACTCAAAAATCTGGACTGCAGGATATGTTTTCTATTCCTGAAGACATCGTGGTACTTCTTGATGGAGCTTGAGGGCACCAGTTGATTCTAACTCAGAACAGGGGCCTGATGATGGGGGAGAGAAGCAGGCATGCACTATAATGTTTCCTATAGAGAATATACCATGAACTCTTCAATTTTAGATGCTCTCTCCTTCTGAATTTACTTGGGTTTATTGTTAAAATTGATTTAATATTATTTCAAACATTTTTACCGAATGATAATAATCCCAAATGTAGCACAAGAATGATGTAAATATGATTGGTTGTGGGGTGCTAGAACTGCCAGTTATAAATCCAGTAAAGCAGAAAACAGCAGTCATAATCTATAACCTTACCTCCTAGATGAGCAATTACCATCCAGAGAATTTGAATTATGACAATTATGACTCGGTAAAGCTTCACAGTCAGTGTTGGATGTATATTTTGTGTATATTCATAGATATTGTACTCTCTAATTGCAAATGGAGATGCGGGTACTCTATTTTTCTTATTTTCATCTTTAAGTGTTCTGGTTTTATTGTATTGTGAACAGTTGCTGGGGTGCATCCACAGTTTCGTTGTACTTGTACAATGACAATAAAGTTGTTGTTGTTGTTGTTGTTGTTGTTGTTGTTGTTGTTGTTGTTGTTCTTCTTCTTCTTCTTCTTCTTCTTCTTCTTCTTCTTCTTCTTCTT